>JALGQZ010000008.1:48572617-49027617 GCA_023105745.1 Austropuccinia psidii | reverse complement strand
AGTGTCTATATTAATTATACTTCTAATATTGGTAATAATTGGATTATTGATTGTTACTTTTTTTAGAAAAACAATTCAAACACAATTATCTCTTTTTTTTGTAAAAATGATAATTGATTTCTGAACAAACTATTCAATATTAATTTCCAATAAGTAATATTATCATTTTTGTCAGGCTGTGACTCTAAACAGAGCACCAGCATGACATCCAACATTACATAAGTAATGGTATGAAGAGTATTGGAGAAATATAGCCAATAAAGATATGTTATAAAGAAGAAAAATCTTCAGAGTTAAACATACCAACCTTACCCAAACAGGATAGGAAAGGACAAAGATATTCCCTGTCAAAGATAAGACCAAATAAGCAAACACCCTTATTTCCACCTCTCATATAGCTTATGAATATTAAATTGAAGACCACAAAAATGGTGAATTTCTTAAATCTCTAAAGGATATATATCAAGTGATATTATCCATTCCTCTGTAGCATTCCCACTTCAGGAGATCCCATCAAACCACCTTTTTTCACTAAGAACCCCTCAAATGTCCAAGATGGCTTGTACAAAAGTACAACAAAATTGAATATATGAGTGAGAGCTTTAATTTGAGATAACTTAGACCTCTGTATTTCCAAAATTGGCAAAGTGATCTTTGCTCAAAGGTTTACTAAAAATGAAGGATTTCTGAAAATAGCAATATACAGAAACCCTTGTATCTTTGCCATATATTCATACAGCTGTACTGTGAGGAATACCAAACTTTATAGCTCATCAAGGCCTAAAATTCTGTATCATTGGAATACAGATATCCTCAAAATTGGAAAATATATTTGGCTTGAACGTCTTTGAAGCCACATACTGATGTACAAAAATACAACAGAAAACTTAAAACCTTTATAGATTTTGCTATATATAAGAAGAGAAACAATAAAGCATATAAAATTAAAGAGCACATTAAAACTCTCAATTTTGGGCTCTTGGATTCTTCATATCTGGATTGGAAGGGTTTTGGCCAATACTGGTTTAATACTTAAAATAATAGTAGTTTAAAGATTAAAGTCCTTCCAGAATGAATAATACTATCCATTAAATCACCCAGGAGATGTCATAACAGCGCTTACATGGCCTGTGAAAAAAGGTTTTCACCCTGTATTGATCCAGAATAATGATTTGTGGTCTCAAAACAGCAATTCTGACTATACTGATGTCAGGATTGCTGGTATAGACCCACCATTTAACCACCAGAGTAAAAATTTTCAATATTGAGACATTTTGAGAGATGATCAGCTTTTTGAAGTCCCCAGAAGAGATAAAAGCAGGCCTTTACTGACTGGAAAAGTGTCAGCCTGTGACTCAAAACCAGAGCACAAGCATGAAAGCCAAATACCATAAACCAATGGTAGAGCAAAATACCACTAAAACATGGAGCTGAGCCAAAGAAGCTCAAAAAGTATCAAAAGAAGGAGGAAACTCACCTATTTCCAAATGTACAACTCCCATCACCATATCACAAAGAATAACAAAGTTATTCCTGCTCAAAGAAGTTGCTGAGCATAACCCTTAATTTTAACCTCTCATCTGAAATCCAGAGGAGTAGGCTTAACCCCAGGAATGGGTATTCAAATTGCATCTCTAGGTCAGGGATATCTGATGGTACTAGCCAAATTGAGCTAGAATCAAAACTACAGAAGTTATGGCCAAAATAAGGTCAAATAAGGGTGAATAAAATATTCACCTCTCATCTAACTTGTACATATTTAGTGTGAGATACCTAAAGTGGGGTCATTTTGGAAAGAGAACAATAAGGGATATCTGATGGTTCCATCAATTTCCCCATATCTCATCTAGAACAAAAGCTATGGGGAAAACAAGTTCCATACAGATTCTGAGAAAATCATATATCTGGATAAAAAATTGAGCTTGGCACAGATTTTCCATATTTAATATTACATATACCAAATGAGATACCATTGTGTGGATCCTATCCAGGGCTACAAAATGAACCAACTTTGAGCTGAATATCTTCAAAACCAACAAAGTTATCGCAGTTTTAAGGTTAAAATCCCACAGATTGGCCAATACACCTTTACTGTGGGATACTATCACATGACTATGATTATGAGGTGTCAAATAGAAAAAGAAGCTTGATTATACTTCAACAACTACTAGTTCATTCAATACTGGGGTCCCATCCAGGTTCTGTACAGCCTTCTACATGTCATACATGTCAGAAGAGGGATGTGTGGCCCAAAATGAAAGTTTTCACCCTTTATTGGGGAAAACTGCCCAGATGTGGTCTCAAAGCCACATATGACCCCAATAAAGAGTATAAAGGCCTTGTGAAGCCCACAAGCAAGTACTCTGAAGTAAAAATCTTCACTTCCTCTATGTGGATGGTCTAGACAGCCTTTCCACCCCATTTCAGGATAAAAGGAGGCCTTTTCTCTACCAGAAAAGGAATCCCTATCCTGATCTTGAATTAATACATAGTACAGCTGTCAAAAACAGCTATACTATTGGAAAATAGTCAGGTATACCTTTAATTTTAGTGTATTTTAGCTCTTATTATAGTAACCCAACCGGAAAGACTGAACTCAGGGATCTAAACAGCGCTCACAACCACTATTCCACAATATAAAAGCCCTTATATTAGTATTTAAAACTTTTTATAATCATAATGATCCGTTTCACAGTCATATTTAAAGTGATGACTACTATTATTACCTCTTCATCATAGACTCAGCCTGACGAAAAGACCCATCTTATCATCTTATTTGTATTCTTACATGACAAAGCTATTATTAACAAGCGTTGCCCTTAGAATTCACTTGATAAAATAAAAGTATTAATTATTTTAGTAATATTTACAGCGTAAGACGTGACTATGAAACTGATGATAATATCACTATTAATCAACAGTACTATGTCTGTTCTTATGAAATATAATAATAAAATATTATTATAACCACAATTAAATAATGAAAGAATTATTTCTTTCATGTGTTAAACACTACTAGTGATTTTAACAGTGAGCAGTAATTGTCTACAAGAATCAATTACAAGAAGATTTTAAGAATAAAACTTCTTTTATTAAAATAATAAAATTATTTTAATATATAATTATCTTTTGCAAGAATAATTATAATGATAATTCTTGAAGAAAACTAATTTTAGAGAAAAACTTTAAGAATTAAAGATAAATCACTCACTAATATTTCAAGGAACTTATTGAAAGATAAGATAGAGAGATTTGATGTAGAATTGTGGATTTTAAGGATCAAAATGAATTTATAACAGTATTACAACAATATATAGTTGGATTCTATGATTTCACGTCTTTCTGATTGATTCTGAAAGATTTAAAACACTTAAGAGTAGCTATAACCAATACTTACTTGTTGGTAATAATGATTTAAAATGATAATAAGATGATTTGGAAAAAACAGCAAGAGGAGGCCTCTTTTAAGTCAACAACAGCTCACAGAGGCGTGCCATAGAGAAAACTAAAAAACCAGTGAGTGAGAAAACAATAAACCTTTTTTGGATTATTGATTGCATCATCTGTTGTCACGTAAGATTATCATAATTACTGAATTGATGCTTTTACATGACTATCAACCCCAATATGGTTAAAAATAAAAGGCATAACATCTGTAAATCTTCTTTTATTCCAAAATAATCATTGATTTCTCAAAGTTATCAATGTTATCGGCAATTTCATCACAGGTTGTAATTACTGTGAATTTTTGAAGATTCAGTGTTTCACATAGAATAGCCAAAAATGGACTGTGAGTAAAACTTTTAATTTTAACAGTAAACCCATAATTCTTTTTGGTTGTACCATAGATAATACAGTTCTTTATTAGTCCTGAAGGTTTTAGAAAGATTTATTTAGAATTGTATTTTTAATGAATTTTTGAAGTTTTTACCTCATTTCTATGTAGAATTGCAAATATCAGTGTTTCACTGGTTGCTATGAGGTAATTCAATGGATACAAGTCCAAAAAGTGTTTTAATTACTCTTTTGGGGCTTATCAATGAAAAATAATTAAGAATTGACATTTTTACAGGAGTCTAAGTAGCTCTTTACCTCCTCGGCACATCAAAATAGCAGGTTATTTGCTATTTTCTTAAGATTTACAGTAGTTGTAACATGGTAACCAAGTTCCCAAAGGGTTTTAGTTTACCAATTAGGCCAAGATCAGCCATAGATCCAAGCCTTGGAGCTATCCACGCCTCTGAGGCCTCAGAAGTTGGGTACCCTGGCTCTCTTTGATATCTTTTGTCCCCCTTGCTTATTTTTCATGTCAAAATAGAAATTTAAGCTTCAAGTGAGATATCCACTATGGGTGTACCAAAAGTCCATATAAGAATACCATAATATTAAGTGCCACAAACATGCATAACACTATTCTTAGTGTATATGTAACATGAGATTTCTCACATTCCCATTATTTTAGCATGAAATTAAGAAAAACAAAAATTTTCATGGATCTTTTTTGTGATATTGAAGTATTTTCCATTTTACCACCTCAAGAAGTTAATTTGAGCTTATTCACTCTATGGAGCTACCCTAGGTGAATTGCTGTGTAGCATCAAAATCTGGCCTTAAATCCATGGATTTACTTACTCAATAGAAAGTTATTCATCTTTTCTGAAATTAAAAATGATGAATTTTGGATATATGCATGACTTATGAGTTATGCATAGTTCAAAATTTATTTTTAAGATAATTGTGGCCTATTTGGGTATGTAAAATTTACCTCAAGGCTCAAATACAGTAAGTGACATTAGCTTACTGAAATCAAGGTCCTCAGTAGAATTATCACCACCGTTACCACAAAAAGTAGGAGATTTTTATTTGAAATTAATTAATTTTGATGTGTCACAGTCATAGTAGAAGCTTGTATTTACCGTTTAATAGCTGCTAGATAGAACCAAATTCATGACCATAGTGGGGATGTCTGCTCAATGCTCAAGGACATTAGCAAAATCCATGTGGCAGAAAATCCAAACGTATAAAATTAGAGATGGTAATACAATATCATCTCAATTAAAAGAATGAAGAAGTTTGGAATTGGTGTTAGAGGGCAACTGGACAATAAGGGTATTGGGTTTTAATACACAGCAGAATGAAGTATACACTAGGATTGGATGGTCAGGAATTGGGGATATATGGTGGCTCAGATGAAAAGGGGTGGAAATGGATCATTTATGGTTGCATGCCAATTTACTGTTATTGTTCATATAACTAAGCTGTAAACACACTTATAACTTGTTTTCAATAAGGGAACAGCTGTTCATCCCAAAAATGGGGAATTAAATCCCATTATGTTTGTATGTCCCATTTTCACACACAAGTCTGAGGAGCTCCACAGGGTCCTTGGCCTCATACACATGCACAGTACCCTGGCACTTAACACAAAATTACTAATGCATTCCTAGTATCCCTGCCCTTCACACACAAATACTCACATATTTCCAGGATTCCTGCACTTGAAACACAAATTGTCCCGCATGCTCATTTCACCTGCACATCACACACATATTCTACTGCATTCTCAGGATACCTGCATGTCATATGCAAATACTTCCCCATGTCCAGCACAAATTCTCTCACATTCTCAGTATATATGGGTTTCACATGCAAATACTCCCCCATTCTCAGTATATCTATGTGTCACATGCAAATATTCACACATTCTCAGTATATATGTGTGTCACATGCAACTCTTCCCACATTCTCAGTATATATGTGTATCATACACCAACCCTCCTGCGTGCTCAGTATATATGTGTGTCACACACAAATCCTCCTGAATGCTAAGTATATATGTGTGTCACATTAAAATACTCCCAAATTCTGAGTATATATGTGTGTCACATGCAAATCCTCCAGCATGTCCCATATCTTTGCGCTTAACATGCCAATCCTCCTGCATGCTCAGTATATTGGTGTCACATGAAAATCCTCTAACATTTCAGGTGTATTGCTTGTGACCTTGGGAATGGAAATTACTAACCCATTTCAGGTGGATTGCTCATATGCAGGGAGGCCTGGGTTTTTTAGATTTTATATCTCACAACATTGGTCCATGGATGTGGAAAATGCAGAATTTTCTGACAATTAATATTTGAAAAAAATGATATTCTCCAAAAAAGATGTTCACACAAAGAAATACTTAGTAATAAATTTGGTTGGCCCTCACAAATATTTTTCTCTCAAGAAAAAAGTCATTTGAACCATTGATTACATAAGAAAAAAATAATTGACCCAAATAATATAAGACAAAATAAATATCTTTGTCTTTCATTGAAAACTCAAAATGTAAATGAGAATATTACAAAAGAAAAACAAGTAAAAAGAAAACTATGAATAAATCTTTTTTGAAGAAATTTGAAATCTAATCCCATGATTTCCTCCTTTGGGTAGGCCTTCAATGAATTGATAAGGAGGGGTTTAGTTCCTTGAAGAATTCATAGTCAATCTCATTTTGATGAGTGGAATCCAGAAAGCAAATAATGTGGAGCAATTGTTGATGCTCCATAAAAACTTGGTTAATCAATTTTGGACCAAGACTCAAGGAATCATGAGGGTAGGTTGCAATGTGGTGAAATTGTGAAGTTTCCTGCACCAGGGGGAGGAGAATATGGAAAGATTGGGGGAAGTCTTCACAGAATTCAGATTTTGGGGAGGGGGAGGGGGCATTGAGGGATCCAACTGGGGAAAAGTCAATGATTATGCAAGGTGGGGTAAGGAGTGGTTAGGGAAGGTTGGGAAAGGATATTTAAGGGGAAAATTATACTTAAAAAAAGGTTCCTCCAAGTATTGCATTGGAGCCAGCTTGGGTTCAGGATCACAAGTGGAATTGGTCTCATGTGAAGTCACTTGAGGTGGAGGCATGAACAGGCGGCTAATTGGCTTGATAGAGTTCTAAAATACAAGGGAAAGTCAGATCAGTTACTTTGAAAATTATAGTCATATTAGAAAAGAGTGGCTTCTTAACATGGAAGCATTCCCCCAACCATTGGATTCCACTCAGGAAGCAAGCGGTTTGCCACAGAGCTTGCTCACATGGCATATAGGGAATAGGAGAATCTTATTGTGGGGGATTCAGTGGGTTTTTTCTATGGGTGATGATGATGGTTCAAGGGTAAGAAAGAAAAATTACTTTGGAATTTGAATCCCATGGGTGAAAATCAGCCCAAGATCAAATGTCCTATTGTCATTGCAATCCTTCATATGCAAGATAATCACTTCATTCTGGTCAATGTGTGGTGTGACAATCAGATGGTTTCCTGGGGGGTAAAGTAGAAATATTTATACTTGAGGGGAAAAGGCTAATTGGGAAGAAGGGTTCCCAGGGTTCATCCTCCCTAAGGGATGCTTTCATCATCATTGACTATGAAGGAATCCCCAAAAGGGCATCTGGTGCTGGATATCTGGGCTTATGGTCAGAAGGGGTGTGCAACAAAGAAACATTTCTTGTGTACTTGTTGGAAAGCCTCACAGGAATTGGATGTCAAGAAGGAGAATATTCAGGGGATACCCCTCTTGGAGGACATAGTTCATGACATCTAAAAAACAGGGAATTCATTTTGGCATCTGGTTTGAGAGTTTAGTTCAAGTGAAAATTAATAAATAGAATTAATATTGAAATAAAAACAGAACTACAAGAATAAAGAGCAAGTAGAAAGTTTTCAAAATTCCAAAATTAATGAATAAAAAATATTTGGTATGAATAGCAGAAGATGTGATCTATAAAATTTAGAAATTGGGAAGATGATGCACATTGTAGTCAAAAGTGGGGATCTGAACATATGATCAGAAAAATAATATAGCCAAAAAAAGGGGGGTGGTGGGTAGTGTGGTGAAATTGATATTGAGGGGTCTCTTGGAGGGTCTGTCCAAAAAAAGATGGGAGTGGATCTGAGTGAAGAATAAGTGGAATATACAATTGGCTGTTGGATACAGGTGAAGCAGAAGAAAATGGAGTAGGTAGGAAAAAAAGTGAAACACATGTTGGGGAATGATGGTATTTTATAACATAGTGAAGCTGAGTCATTCATAGCACCACAATGGGCTCAGGTTCAAGGCCAGTAAGGGTCATGGGAGCTCATTTAAAGCCAGTGGTGTGGAAGACAAGGGGAATACTTCTGTGTAACAGGGAAACATAGGGGTTCACACTGAGTACAGCAATTTAATCAATTGTCTTACTCAGTGGGAGCTCCTTTTTTCATTAAAAAGAAACAAAATTATCCAAATGAGGTGTCAAGAGGCCATTGAAAATTAAACCATGGCTGAAAACAGCAAATGCACCATTCAATAAAAGGTCATGTCATGTCAGTCACAGATGGCTGCAGAGAGTATACCAATGCTGTGGCCATGTTATGGAGTGTGAACAAAGGGTGGAAAGGCTTGTGAACAGTGCATACATCCTTGTGCTCAGTGGGTCTATGATGTTCAGGCTGTCATTGTAAATTCATTCACATATGCCAAAAACATGAGCATTGGTGTCACAATTATTAAATGCTTGGTGGCAAAGAATTCACAATGCATTACTGCAGAGATCTTTCTCCACACATATGAAATTATCCCCTTCAAAGCCATTAGGATACAATATTATTAAGAATCCATTATGAGAATTTGGCACCATATGGTGAGCATTTCATGCAGTTTGCTCAGTTTCACAGCAGTGGGAATTTGGATAAACTATTTCAAAAAGCACTCTGGCCATTTTATTGGTATGCATTTATGAAATTATTCCCTGCTGAGCTTTTTTCACTAAATTGGAAATCATACACTTTCTGAGCTTTCAGGTGAAAATCATGAGAATAACCCCTGCCAAGCTTTTGTACCACCAGAAAAACGTAATCACCCCACTGGGATTTTAATACAAAACTGTAATATGCAGGCAAGATAGACTATTAGTACACCATCCAAAATTTTTTATCAGCCAGCATCTTGATGTGAGCATGGCAGGAAGCTGCATGGCTAAGAAAATGGAGTACAGGAATGTGACACATAATACCACTGAGCCATTTGCAAAACTTTTTTAGATGAACCTTGTTTAACAGCACATGATAGCTCCTGCATGGATCCTGGAGTCAGCCAGCTCATGCTGACGGGAGGTTATTGGCATGAGGAATGATGAGCCTCATATGCAAAATTCATGTTGTGAAACATGTGGACTCACTCTTCTGTCAAGGCCCAAGGGATATATAACTGGCACCAACAAGTGATTAATTATGCCACATATGGTCATGAAATGTGGATTCAGGAAAACACATTGTGGAGCTTTATGGGCAGGCCTCATGCAGAAAAAATTCCCTTGTGTGGGTGGCCAAATGAACCATGGATGCTCATATGCACAAGGGAGGATACCTGGGGCCAATCTTGGTGGATCAGTTATGGCCTCATACACATTTTCACATAAATATCACTCTCATCCTTGTACCTGGGTCATTCCCAGTGTCCCTTGATCAACTTACACATTCACCCCCAGCATCCCGGTATGCATGAGTCCATTAGTGTTTTTTCCACAACAAATCCCATGTTCAGTGGCATGATACCATACATTACTCACCACCCACAGTCGAGCTTTCATTTCCACAGCCACAATTATACCTCAATTAACCTGCAAAAGCTTCATGTACTTCATGTTACATCCGCAAACAGGGCTCCATGCCACTATACACAATTTTCCACTATCCAGCACAAATTTTTGATATGTTCATTGGAAACTTTCCACATCAATGATGGTTTAATATGTGGAAAATGTAGAATTTATTTTCATTAGACCACATTCTTGACACCTTGCCTGAATATATGCCCCAAATTAGATACAGAAATTTTAAATTCCAGTGGCACATGATCCAAACCACCATCTGCATGACCACAGACAGACCCCCTTTCAACCCTTTGATTCCTCTAATATAATTTTTTCAGGATCCCCTTTAGCTAAACCTTTCCTGATCATATTCTTACTCACTTTCCCCAATTATTTCATAAGACCCACAAAGAGAACCCCTTCACAACCATTTTTCATTGGGATGATTAATATTTATTTTTAGCTTAATAGTGATATACCCTTAGCTAGCCCAAATTCAAGCTTACCTTCTTGGACTATACTAGGGCACAATGAACATGATATCTTCATATAACTCCCCAATAAGCTCAATAATATTGAAAATCTCACTGAAACTCTTTCTAAAACCTTGATACCAATTCCTGGGGAACCAAAAACATTGATGCACTGAGGTCCTGGGGGGCATGGATTGCAAATTGCCAATCCAATACCACTCAAAAATTATTCATTGAGGGTATATTGATAACTGATTGGAATGATCCATCTTTATCTCAGGAATTCAACCTTGCATTGATGCTCTTCACATGGTATTGGAACATCCTATTCCTAATTAAAAGTTTTAGAAAACAAGATTGCAAGATTAAAATTCCAAAATAATATGATAGTAATTCTCATAGTAAATGTGAGCTCTTCACTCCCACATCTCCCAAGCCAAACTCAAATACACCTTTGTATCCAGTTGTCTTTTATTTTCCATACAAGCAAAAACTCATCCAATTACCCAGTGGATCAGACCTGCCCATGATGACCCCTCCAAATTCCATGATTAAAACCACCCTCCTACCTCATCAAAAAACAGGACTAGATATTCTCTGAGATTGAGAAATACCCAATGAGCAATTGGCTGGTAGCCTTTGGGCCACCTTACCCCCAAGATCCACTTTTCATAGCAGGGACATAATTACAAACAGGTTTTCAGCTCATTTGAATCCCTGTCTGCCAATAAACCTCTGGATGGACTTCTTGCAGATGATATGGGATAAGATAAAGCCATTAAGGTAATTGCACTGATTGCTACCTCCAAGGAGAAGATAATCACCAACCCCAAGCTTTGCACACCCACTTTGCTTAAACCCCAACTAGGAGTCAGAAATTTCAAAACATTCTCAGGATGAAGTGCTGCAAGAAGACATCTACAATAGCCCCACTCATCACTTGTTATCCAAGGAAGAAATCTTACAATGTTATATAATCATCACCTCTTACAATACTATCACACAGCATTATAAAAAAACAAATCCCTCCAAATAACCCATTTCTCAAATCAAAACGCATGGTATCATTTTGGATGAAGAAGAATGAGTCTCTTATCTTTTGATTTGGAATAGTAGTTATCATCTACAATAAACTTTAAGACTTTTTATGGTTATATATACTCTCAGTATAACACCACTCACCATGCCATTAATAGCATCCATTCAAATTGTCAAATATGTTTAATGGGCACACCCATTCACAAAACCTTTTTTACCTTTTGGGCATAATATAATTAATCACCCAACCCAAGAGATCTTACCAAGAAAATTGGTCACCTTTCATCCTGAATAGTCTCTAAAAAGGTGGAAATGGTATTTTGCATTTGGAATTGCGCCATACCAAAACCACACATCACAATTCCCTACCCACTATCAGCCATCACTATTAATTTCTTCCTCTTGTCCCCACAAGGCAGGAGAAATATTCCTATCATCAAAAACTAAGGGACCAGGGGAATTTTCAGAAGTCGTAATAAGCACTGAATATGCTTTAACAGCCATATAATACTCAATGATATTGTGGGTGCCTTTTTGGATGACCATCAGGGAGTGATATCTCTGAATAAATCAACAATATCCCAAATGATTGTGGATGTGGAAGGTTGAATGATGAGTAGTAAAATTGAACAGCTCCTCAAAAGCTTAATTAGAGACAAACAATAAAGCTGTTGTCAATCCAAACCATGAAGTTTATTCACTATTTCACAGCTCATTCAGTTGAGGTAAACATATGGAAGCTACCCTTAAAGCTTATCTATGAGCCTGATCATATTACTAGTATAAAATTTTACTCTATAAGATTCCCATGTTCAACATAAAAATAGGTCGAAAAGAGACAATCATTAAATGCATGAGCTTTCCCAA
Organism: Austropuccinia psidii; assembly: GCA_023105745.1. Taxonomy (NCBI): domain Eukaryota; kingdom Fungi; phylum Basidiomycota; class Pucciniomycetes; order Pucciniales; family Sphaerophragmiaceae; genus Austropuccinia; species Austropuccinia psidii. Next base: position 49,015,626 of record JALGQZ010000008.1, on the reverse strand, counting down.
TTTTATATAACTTTTATTAGAAAAATTGTAATCTCCTTTCCACCCTGTCAAAGGTTCTTAACTATGAAAACCATGAGCTGAATTTAACTTCTTCAATATTTCCTCAATGAAAATGAGCAATAGAGGAATTGTAACAACCACTCACCAGGGGTAAAGGTATTAATCAATACACCCACTCAAACACCTCAAATCAGCAAATCCAGTATCTGCATCAGCATTCCGTTTCAGCAATCTTCATTCTGAAACATGCATACAGTTTGGTACATCAATACAGCCTGTCAATACCTGTACAGGTTGGATTCACCCAATACAGTTTCAATACACCATTATGGAACTGTATGATCACTCAAATACACCACACCTCTTGTACAGGTTCTGTACAGCTGTACAGGGCCTGTATTGGCCAGACTCAATTCAATAATTTAATCCTCTCATGAAAATTCTTCCTCTGGATCAGGGCTTGTGTTTCTCACATATACCAGCCCCTCTTTCTCCCCCTGGGGACTTTTCCCCAGTTAATTAATTTAGTTTATTTATTATTTTATAATTATTCTTATCCTTATTTTTGGGTATTATAATTATTTTATTTTAAGTTAGTCTTTGCATTTTCTCTCTTTGCCTGTACAGTATGAGTTGGGTGGCCATATCCTTATTAACCCTTCTCTTTCCATTCTGACAGGTTGAAACAGTGGACTTGTACTTGTTTGTGGTTGGCTCTTCTATTTCTTATTCTTATTTGTTTGTTTCTGCTTTTCTCATATCTTTTATTATAGTAATTCATTCCTTATACTCTTAAGTGTATCCCATCTTTCCATATCCTTGAGCCCTCCATAAGTGAGTCCCGGTTTACTGAGTGCCAGGCCCTCTTCACTTAGAAGAGCCCCTGTGACATTAAATTAATTAACTCATATTTGATTGTTTCTTTTCATTCATTTATATTCATTTCTCTCATTCATCAATTATGATCTCTTTTATGATTTAATGATCTTTAATGACTATGATTTTTTCTTCTCTCATCAATTTCATCTCACTCATTTCATTCATATGAAATGGATTTTTCTTCTTTCTTAATCATTGCTGACCATTTCATCACTTCACTTTATATTTTATCAAATCAAATTTTTTCTGTGTTCTTATTCAGGTCTTATTCAGGATTGATTATTGGTTCAATTGATTGGATTATTTCATTGGGATTCATTGGTTTATTGATTCAGAGGCTCAGGATTCTTATTTGGATTGGATTGATTGATTTTGACTTCTCAAGATATTGATTGATCCTCAAGAGCTGATTTTGATTATTGATTGACTTTGAATCCTCAAGATATTTTATTGATCCTCAAGAATTGATTTTTATTATTGACTGATTTTGACTCATCAAGGTATTGAATGGATTTTTGAAGATTTTAAACTGATTGATTGATTCCTCAAGACCTTGATTTCATATTGAAGACACTGATTTATTGATTGATTGATTATTAATTGAGTATTGATTGATTGTTGATTTACTCAAGATTATTGATATTTGATTTGAATTGATTGTTGATTGTTGAATTGATTTGACTGTTGACTGAATTTGATTTCACCTCAAGATTTGAATTGAATCCTCAAGATTCATCAAGATTTTATTGTGATTGATTTGGCCAAGTTTTGATTTCTGTTCTCATACCATCAAGTTTTATTTCATTTTTATTCAAAATGCCAGTTCAGCATAGCCCCCCAGCCAAAAATACTAGATCCCAAAGAATTCAAGCTGTTCTCACTCCTACAGCAAGGGCTCCTCTTGACTGCACACCATCAGCTCATCAACTGAGTGCAAACTTGGAGAGAGGACCACCAATGGAAGGAGCAGCACCCTCAAGAAGAGGTGGAATGAAATCTAGAAGATCAAGATCTTTCTCTGGACTTTTGGGTGGCTACCCTGGCATGTCTGAAGGTGCAAGAGAAAGACAAGGGGAAGTTGAAGATGAAGAGGGGAAAGAGTCTGTGGAAGAGGAAAGTTCTGGGGAAACTGAAGTGGCAGATTCCTTGGCAAATGCTCCAGAGGTGCCTCAGGGTTCTAATCTAGCCCTTTCTAGTCAACCTCTTGTCTCTCAAACTGATCCAAGTCTCATCAAGATGATGGAGCAGATGACTCAATTCATGGGTCAACTCACTCAAGCAGTTGCTCCCAGGGACAATTGCAAAGCCCCTGCTTTCAAGACTCCATCCATGAAGGCACCTGATTCTTTTGATGGTACTCAAGCTCATAAATTGAGAGGATTTATCCAATCCTGTCAATTAATCTTCCATAATGATCCAGAAAATTTCTTCTCTGACAGGAAGAAAGTTCTTTACTCAACTTCTTTTCTCACTGGTAGAGCTGGGAAGTGGATTGAACCCTATCTCTCAAATATTTCCAATGAAGACCCTTCCTACCTCCTCAATAATTGGCCATTATTTGAATCTCAATTATTCACTCTGTTTGGTGACCCCAATGAAGTCAGGAAAGCTGAACAAGAGTTGGACACTTTGAGGATGAAGGAGAGTGGTCATGTTCCCTTGTACATTGCAGATTTCAGAAGCTTAATGTCAAGAATTGGAGATTGGGGGGAAAGAGCTTATATCCATGTTTACAGAAGAGGATTGGCATCAAGATTATTGGATCAATTGGCTTCTAACCCTGGAAATTTTGATACTCTTCAAGAACTTATGGATGTCACTTTAGAGTTAGACACAAGATATCATGAGAGGCAAAAAGAAAAGGGTAGAAATAAAGAAAAGAAGCCTTCAGTTGATGGATCCAATCAATCTAGGCCTCCTCAAAACTCATCTTCAAAGAGGCCTCACCAGAAGAAGAATAAGAAGGGAAAGCAGTTTCAATCTTCAAAGGACAAGCCTCATGCTGCTCTCCTCAATAAGGACAATAAATTAATTGGTTCTGAAAAGGAGAGGAGGATTAAAGAGGGGTTATGTACTTATTGTGGTGGAAAGCACCCAATTGAAAAATGCTTCAAGAGACCTCAGAACAACCCTGGGTCATCATCAAGGGGCTTCCCTAGCAAGCAGGGAAAAGCCTGAGTGGGAATCATGATGTGTTCAATGGTTCTCACTTATTTCCTTCAAGAGCACAATTGTGCACTCTGAATACTAGTGTCAAGGAATCTTTAAAATTTCTTATTTTTTCTTATATCTCTGATATTTTTTATAGTATTCTCATTGATTCTGGTGCTACAAACTCTTTTATTGCAAAGAATTTTTTTCTCAGGTACTCATTGACTCTGTCAGAGATCCCTGAAAAGATTCCTCTTTTCATTCTGGATTCTAATGAATCCCCTGCCTTTTTCATCACTAATTATACCAAGTGGGTAGTTGACTTGCCTTCCTTCCCAAGCTTTGAATGGGACTTCTTTATCATAGATTCACCCAAGGGAGAAGACCTGATATTGGGCTATGATTTCCTTTACCATTTCAATCCCATTATTGATTGGAAAAATGGATTGATCACCTATGATTCTAGTCATAAGGATTCTAGTGGTATTATTCCTTCTACTAGTAATGACTTAGCCACTGCTGTCAACAGTGTTGCTCTGGCTGGTGAACTTAAGACACCTTCCCTTCCTTCTTCTGTCCATACCCCTTCCATCATTCCCTCTCAGTCATTACTTCCATTAAGAGATGAAGCCTTCAAAGAGATAAAGGATGTTGGAGAAGATGTTGCCATATCTTCACTTCATCTCTTCCAAGGGGATATGGACCTTCCTCCCTTATCTTTTCATGCATCCCTGGAGGAGCAGTGGGATGAGGAGGAAGAGCCAGAAGAAATTGAAACTGTGTTGAAGGTTGTTCCTCCTGCTTATCACCAATATTTGGATGTATTCTCCAAGGTGAAAGCAGAGAAACTTCCTCCACACCGCGCCTGTGATCACCATATCAAATTGGAGGGTCTTCTACCTCCAATTGGTGTTATCTACTCCTTATCAAATCAAGAGTCAGAAACACTATGGGCCTACATTTCAGAGAATGTAGAGAAAGGTTTCATTAGACCAAGCTCCTCTTCAACAGGAGCACCTGTCCTTTTTGTCAAGAAAAAGGATGGAGGTCTTTGTTTGTGTGTTGACTACCGCAAACTCAATGCTGTCACTAGGAAGGACAAATACCCTGTTCCTCCTATGAACCAGCTCCTTACCATATTTAATGGTTCCACTATCTTCTCCAAGATAGATTTGCGTGGTGCATATAACCTTCTGAGAATCAAAGAGGGGGATGAGCACTTAACTGCCTTCAGAACCAAGTATGGTAGTTATGAGTATTTGGTCATGCCATTTGGTTTGACCAATGCTCCTGCTTCTTTCCAGAATCTTGTAAATGATATATTTGCAGATTTCTTGGATATGTTTGTTGTGGTTTATCTAGATGATATTATGGTATTCTCAAGTTCTGAGGAAGAACATGTCAAACATGTGACCTCTGTCCTCCAAAGACTCAGAGAAAATAATTTATTTGCCAAAGCCTCCAAGTGTGGAGTACTTGGGCTATGTTGTTTCAAGTGATGGCCTCAAGATGGATTCTTCAAAAGTTCAGCAAATCCTCAATTGGCCTCAGCCCAAAAACATCAAGGCCCTTCAATCTTTTCTTGGCTTTGCCAATTTTTATTGTTGTTTCATTAAAAATTATTCCAAAAAAATCACTTCTCTCACTTACCTTCTTAAAAAAGATTCTCCTTTCATCTTCAATGAGGAAGCTCTTAGTCAGTTTCAAGCACTCAAAGAAGCTTTCACCTCTGCTCCTATCTTATCCCATTTCAATCCATCTCTACCTACTATTGTAGAGACTGATGCTTCTGATTATGCATTGGGCACCGTACTGAGTCAGGTGAATGACTCAGGAAAGCACCCCATTGCATTTGATAGTCACAAGCTTCTCCCAGCGGAGCTGAACTATGAAATTCATGACAAGGAACTCTTTGGCATAGTTTGGGCTCTCAAGCACTGAAGAGCATTTCTTCTTTCTCTTTCCAATTCTTTTGAGGTCTTGAAAGACCACTCTTCCTTGCAGTATTTCATGTCTTCCAAAGTTCTTACTCGTCTTCAGGCCCGTTGGGCTGAATTTCTCTCAGAATTTCATTTCACTATCACTTACCGCCCAGGCAGGCTGGCCACTTTACCAGATGCCTTGTAACGTTGGGACAATGTGTACCCAGAGAGGGGGGTGGACTTCATCAGCAAGAATCCTCAAAATTTTCATCAAGTACTTAACCAAGATGGAATTCAACAGTCAAGATTCTTCTCAATCAAAGTGGAGATTTTCTCAGATTTAGTAGACAAGATTCAAAAAGAAGTATGGCAAAACAAAGACTATAAAGAAATACTCAAGCAACTAGCAAGAGGTGAAACAGTTCCAGATTATTCTCTTGAACCTCAAAACAAGCTATTATTATTCAAAGATAGAGTGGTAATCCCAAGCAATGAAGAACTTCAACTCAATATTCTTCAAAAGCGTCATGACTCACCATTGGCTGGCCATCCTGGCCAGGAGAAGACCCTCAAGCTCATAAAGAGGGATTTTCATTGGGCTGGCATGAATCAATTCATCAAGGACTATGTGTCCTCATGTCAGCAATGTTCAAGAAACAAGAACATTCATCACAAGAAGTTTGATTACTCAAGCCTCTTTCAATTCCGTCTGGTCCTTGGAATTCATTATCAATGGACTTTATCACTCAATTGCCCTTGTGAAACAGCTTTGACTCAATTCTAGTAGTTGTGGACAGGTTCTCAAAAATGGTAATCTTCATTCCAACTTATAGAACAATCACTGCTCTGGACTTAGCTCAAATTTTCATTAGTCATGTATTTTCCAAGCATGGCCTTCCAGTCAGTATTGTCAGTGATAGAGGATCTTTATTTGTTTCATCATTTTGGACTCAATTATGTCAGCAGCTCAAGATATCAAGATATCTTTCAACTGCTTTTCATCCTGAAACAGATGGACAGACAGAGAGGGTAAATCAGATACTAGAACAGTACCTTTGGATGTATGTCAGCTATCATCAAGATGACTGGTACACCTGGCTCCCTCTGGCTGAATTTGCCTATAATAATGCAGAACATTCATCAACCAAGAAATCACATTTTTTTACCATTTATGGAAGAAATCCCAGGTTTGACTCAATCCATATTTCTCAAGACTCACCTGCTGGAAAGTTATCAACAAAACTCTAATCGGTACAGCAAGTTGTCAAAAAAGAATTAGAGTCAGAAATAAGGAGATTCAAGAAGTATGCAGATAGAAATAGGACAATTCCACCTGATTTCCAACCTGGGGACAAAGTATGGCTAGCTTCCAAGAACATCAAGACAACAAGACCACCAAGAAATTATCAGAAAGATGGTTGGGACCTTTTGAAGTTCTGAAGAAGATTGGCAGCCATGCATATCACCTCAAGTTTCCTCAGCAATGGAAGTCAGTTCACCCTGTCTTTCATGTGTCCTTATTAGAACCAGTTAAGCATTCAACTATCCCAAATCAAAATCAATCGCCACCACCACCAATCCTAGTGGAAGAGCAAGAAGAATGGGAGGTGGCTCAGGTTCTGGACTCAAAACTCAAAAGAGGTAAATTATGGTATCTTGTGGAGTGGAAAGGATTCAGTGAAGACCAAGAGAGAACCACTTGGGAACCAGCTTCTAACCTTACCAGCTCACCAGACCTTGTCAAGGATTTCCATTAATTATATCCAGACAAGCCTGGTCCAATTACCTCAAGAGTTTGATTTATGGTGCTTGGTGGGGAGAAGAAGTTATGAAAGTAAGTTCCTCCCCTGGCATGCACCTTTAAGGGGGTATTCTACCCATATGTTGTTGTAAGCATCACCTTGGCCACTTTGTGAGCACTTGTCAATTCTTTGGACAGGTTCAGGAAGCATACAACACCAATACCCTCCAATTTGGACCTTATCAAGATATGGCCAAATGTTTCTTTCTTTATTTTCATTTATTTTTCTCTTATTTATCATTTCAATTTATGCCAATCATCATAACTCAAGACATTTATTCCTTCAAGTCATTTACGGAAATTCATTTCAGAAGTCATTTATGGCAATTCTTTTCAATTTTATGGTTCTTGGTGGGGAGTGGAAGTTATGAAAGTAAGTTCCATCTCCTGGTATGCATCCCTGAGGGTTCTACTTCTTGTAAAACATTACCTTGGCCACTCTGTGAGCATCAAATGCTTGGTTTTCATTTTTCAGACACTTCTTGGCCAGAATCAAGCAACTCACCACAAGAAGGACCAACCATCAGGATTTTTCTTTATTTCTTTTCTTTACTCTCATTTTCTCTTATTCTTTTATTTTTCTTTCTTCTTTACTTGTATAATTTTCTTTCTTTTATTTCTTCAAAGCAGCAGCATCCCCTCCCAAATCATGTATTGGGAGGTTCCATTATTTTTTCATTTTTTAGTATTTATAAGAGTGGGGATAGAAGTCAAACCAAACACAACAAGGACAAGGAAACTAGTTTCTCTACCCAATCATCAAAGTCCACTGGTAGTCATCATTTGGTTCATCTTCATACCAGTCGAATTTGGAAATGCAGAAGCAGAAGATTCAAGACGTCCAAATCAGTCCATTTCAATTCAAAGAATTTGACCTCAAGGAAATGGGGCCATAACTCAATTATGCCCCCCCTCAAAGCCTCTAAGGTGAAGGTTCATACCCCTTTGTGGTTGAACTCAGCACTCAGGGCCTCCCCTGCAGCTTTGGGGAGGCCAGGATCTTGATGGTCTTGGACCCCATCAATGGGTCCAGGCCATGTATGGTGAAATTTGAAATTGGGCCATTTCTGGGCCCCTTGGTCACCCTAGGTCCCCAGCAAATTTGGGCACAGGGGCCTCCAATAGCCCCCACGGCCCACGGACCACAAACCACAAACCGCAGCGTACGGCCCGCAGACTGTAGGACCCCAAAGACGTACATTGGCCAATATTGGCCAAAAATCATAAAAATGACCAAATTCACCAAAGCACCCAAAAAGGCCCAAAAGGCCATAAAAAATCAAAATACATCAAGATTCATCAGGGTAGAGGACACAGCCCAAAAACACTTTGGAGGGCTGTTTGAGGCCACTTCCATGGACAATGGGGACAAGGCCCCTTTGGGAAATTTCTCAAGATTTCATGGATTAAACCTTGCCCAATGAGTACACTTCATATACTCATTGGGCATCATTTTTTGAGCACAAGAGCTCAGTGGCCCTTATTTTGGGATATATCCCAAGGCAACACCCCAAGGGCAAGGTGGATTGAATCAGAAGAAAAGAAAAGCATATTTCGAAGTGGAATACTTATTCAAAACTTGAAAGAAGGGGGGAATCAATTTAATTTGACAGAGAATATTTGAAGAAGGATTTTCAGGATAATGGTCAAGAGGAAAAGAAATTTAAAAAGAAATTTTTTGAAAAAAATGTGGGGATATTGAGATGCCACTCAACAGTGTCAGGGTATTATGGTGTTCAGGATCCTACCAGTTTCAATAGGGGGATACTGTAACAACCACTCACCAGGGGTAAGGGTATTAATCAATACACCCACTCAAACACCTCAAATCAGCAAATCCAGTATCTGCATCAGCATTCAGTTTCAGCAATCTTCATTCTGAAACATGCATACAGTTTGGTACATCAATACAGCCTGTCAATACGTGTACAGGTTGGATTCACCCAATACAGTTTCAATACACCATTATGGAACTGTATGATCACTCAAATACACCACACCTCTTGTACAGGTTCTGTACAGCTGTACAGGGCCTGTATTGGCCAGACTCAATTCAATAATTCAATCCTCTCATGAAAATTCTTCCTCTGGATCAGGGCTTGTGTTTCTCACATATACCAGCCCCTCTTTCTCCCCCTGGGGACTTTTCCCCAGTTAATTAATTTAGTTTATTTATTATTTTATAATTATTCTTATCCTTCTTTTTGGGTATTATAATTATTTGATTTTAAGTTAGTCTTTGCATTTTCTCTCTTTGCCTGTACAGTATGAGTTGGGTGGCCATATCCTTATTAACCCTTCTCTTTCCATTCTGACAGGTTGAAACAGTGGACTTGGACTTGTTTGTGGTTGGCTCTTCTATTTCTTATTCTTATTTATTTTTTGCTGCTTTTCTCATATCTTTTAATATAGTAATTCATTCCCTACACTCTTAAGTGTATCCCATCTTTCCATATCCTTGACCCCTCCATAAGTGAGTCCCGGTTTACTGAGTGCCAGGCCCTCTTCACTGAGAAGAGCCCCTGTGACAGGAATTTTGATAAGAGAAACTATAGTAAAAGCACCACATGCAAAGACTCATTGATTATTTTCTAACTTGTTCATCAGGATTTTGTGCATTGAAGAAACAATGATCAGATTGTATTAAATCCACAAAAAACATTTTGAAAACCATAATATGTAAGCTTCCTCTACATCTATGGTAATGACCGACTGCAGTGAATCCGCATTTGCACTAATAAGAGGAATCTAAAGTATCTTGAGGGTCAGAGTCTGCATCTTAATCCAATTTTCGAGCCAATCTTAATCAAATACCTGAAAATATAGCCCTTCAGGAATATCACCATCATCTATATAATGTATTTCCTGTAATTTATCAATGGTTTTCTCCCTTTTTTAATACAATTGAGAAACTCTGTGTATCTATCAATTATAACCACTAACTAATTAAATAAGCATGAGTCCCAGTGTAATCCCACTTTGTGGTAAACTTGATGTTCATTTTCCACTAACTCCTCAGTATCTGAGCATACTTGAGGGTCATTGAATTGTGATGCCAATATTGGAAATTTAGCCTTATGACACAATTCACAACAGCTCTCACAGGTCTGAAGGTAATAAATTAGATTATCATTAGAGTTACTTCACAATAATGAAAATATAAAATATGGCTTACCCTTTGACAAATTCTTGAAAGCATTTGACTCTCCTTTTTTACCAATTATTTGCACCCCTTTGAATTTATTTCCATTCTCTTTGAAAATAAAGGATATAATGCTCCATTAAAGCTGAAAAAAACCATAGCCATTATGATACTTGGTGCTGAAAAGTGCCAGTTGGAAGGTGTAGTAAAACACCACTAAAAGAAGCTTTTAGCAAAGATTTGCCATGAGCTCTTCCAGTCCCATGGGAATGGAGTTAGTCCTAACTGTTGTAGCTAACTTTCACAGTAGCTTTGAAAAAACTGATACTGAATTTGTGTTGATGCCTCAGTTAAAACATCTTCAGGGATATATCCCAGATGACCAGAAACCTGAATCACAAATTCATGCTCTTCTGTACTTGGTGGTGCTGTTAGTGATGAAAAATTGTTATATTTTAATTTGAGTAGGAAAAGGTAATGTAAATTTACAGCTTATCTCATTCCATTAACATTATTAGCAAGTTCCACTTTCAGCCATCTTTGTTGCTCCTTCCACTTTCACATCTTGACACATGGAGAGCTTTGTAAGACTGGTTCCTTTTCTGTTTTATCTCTGATTGATTGAGAAACCTCTGGGAAAGGATAATTTAAGGGTGGGTGAACTCAATCTTCACCTGAGTGCCCTCCTTATGAAATGTAAAGTACCACCTACTTGGTTTGCCATTTGTTTCACTTTGAGTGGGAGACATGTCCTCATTCTCATCATCCATGATTTTTTCTCTTGATGTACCAGCATGACCCATTATTGTGTTGGATGTATATGGATAATGACATCCTGTGACTCTTTCTTTATGGACCAGAGGTGAAGTTTCATGTGTCTCTTCTAAGTGAAGAGGGCCTGGAATTCACTTATGGAGGGCTAATATGGAATAAGAGTGTAATAAGAATGGTATTGCTAATGAAAGTAAATATCAGAAAAGCAGCAACAATAAGAATAAGAGGAAAGAAGCAAAGAGCGAGAAACAAAAAATTCCAAGTCCACTGTTTCCACCTGTCAGAAAGAGAGAGAAGAGTTAATAAGGATATGGCCACCACAAGTTTACTGAACAGGTGCAGAAATTCAAAGAAAAAATTAAAACCAAATATTATAATATTTTAAAAGAAAGAGTAAGGATATTTGTTAAATAAAAAATAAAATATATTAATTAAATGAGAAAAAGTCCCCAGGGGAAGGGACAGGGGCTATCATATGTGAGAATCCACAAGCCCTGATCCAAAGAGCGAGTTTTATTGGGAGGAATCATTGATTGTAATAGTTTTTGATGATACAGACCCTGTATTAATGAACAGAGTCTGTACAGGAGGTGTGGTGGGAATTGCTGATCATAAAGTCCCAGATTGACAAATACAATACTGTATTGAGTGAACACAGTCTGTATTGAGCTCTTCAAGAAACTTTCTGAAGCTGAATTCTGCTTTGTGCTACTGATTGGTATGGGTAAAGATAGGAATTCATACAATTTTCCCCTGATCTTGACCTTGACAGGATTCACCTGTTGAAACTGGTGTGCTCGTGAAAATCATAATAGAAATCCTTTGTTTGAAATTTAACCTTCCATCCACATATTATAAGTCTGAATCCTCTATCCTGAAGTTAAAAAATCCTCTCTTCATTCCCATCAACAAATTTGCCACTGATCCATTGTCACCGAGCTTGATGGTCTTCTGCAATTGACCTTGAATTGAACCTTCCACTTTCCTTGACTTGGTATTGAAAAGAAATAGAACTCAACAGAATAATAAAATAAACATTTCAAAAGATTGGTGGGGATACTGGAAATGGTTATCACCACTGAGAAAGCTTGAAAAATGATGAATAGTGGATATATGCATCAATATGTAACGTCTTTCTGTTGCTTCAATAGACCTCCTTGCCTCTTTAATAACTCCTTGGAAGGGTGGCCTTATAAGTATTGAGATCCTTGTCTTTTAATAACAAGAATTGGCCACAGCCTTTCTTGATTTCTGTCCACATGGCCTTTTGCTCAATTAGAAACCCCCCTAATACTTTCCCAGGAGGGCATATATTCCATTTTGATGATGTTGATGCTTCTGGCCCCCTTGGCTGATGTCCTTGGTTTTGGATCTAGGGGGCCAAAGTGGAAAAATTGGGCCCCATAGCCCCATACCTGATTTTATTGTGTATGACCTGTATCCATGGTCCACGGGCTATGGGTATCCTGGAGGGTTTCGGAACCCTCTAAGCCAATATTGTCCATGTTCTAGGGGGGTTTGGAGGACTTTGAAGGGCTATATAGAGGCCCTTTTTGAGGATGCTTGAGGAGGTCAATGGTGGTCCTTTGAGGGTAAAATTTAAGGCGTTTCTGAGGGTCAACTATGAGTATTTGTGGCTAAATTCCCTTTGTCTTGATTACACCAAGTGGATATTTGAGAACCTGTTGAGGAGTATTTAAAGAGTCCTAGATTTGCTTCATGGATGGGTCTTTCCAGGAGCATAATGAGAGTTAATTTTTGAGTCCTTGAGCTAATGCTATGAAATAAGCATCCACTTGGAGACTTTATTGGTTGATGTTTTGAGCGGGTTGGTCAACAAATTGAACAGTACTTTTGATGAATTTTGTAAAGAATGAAACTTCTTGTTAAACTTTGTTTTCTGATTGTTTTATATCTTATTTCTTCTCTTATTGATACAACAATAAAGAAGAAATGGAACATCCCAATACATGATATGGGAGGGGATCCTTCTGCTTTGATGAATGAGTGAAATAAACAAGAACTATACAACTGAAGAAAGAGAAGGAATTGAGAGAATTAAGAGAAAATAGAGTAAAAAAAGAAATAAAGAGACTTCTGAGAGGTATCCTTCTTGAGGATAGTTGCTTTATTTTGTCCATAAATTTTCCTGAAAGATAAAACCAAGAATTTGATTCTCACAGAGTGGTGAAGGTGTTGTTTTACAAGAAGAAGAAACACTCAGAGAGGAATACCAGGAGAAGGAACTTACTTTCATAACTTCCACCTCCCTCAAGAACTATAAAAGAACCAAAAACCTTTGCCATAAATTGACTTGATTTAAGTAATGTATTGAGTATTTTTGAATGGCATAAAGAAGAAAAGACACAAAAAAAGGAACTTGGGCATATCTTGATGAAAGGACCAAAATTGAGGGTATTGATGTTGCAAGGACTTCTGAATCTGTACAAGAAATTGAAAAGTGCTCACAAAGTGGGAAAGGTGATGGTTACAACAAATATGGGGTAGAATAACCCCTTAAAGATACATTCCAGGAGAGGAACTTACTTTCATAACTTCTACTCCCCATGAAACACCATAAAATCAAAGTCTTGAGGTATTTAGGCCAGGATTGTTAGGATAAAAAGTATGAAAATCCTTGACAAGATTGGAAGCTGGTTTGCAGGTCTTTCTGTCTGGGTTTTCACTGAATACTTTCCACTCTACCAGATACCATAATTTACCTCTCTTGAAGTTTAAGTCCGGAACCTGAGCCACTTCCCATTCCTCTTACTCTCCCACTACAACTAGAAGTGGTGGAAATTTATTTTGGTTTGGGATAGTTGATTAATTGACTGTTCTAACAAGGACACATTTAACAGAGGGTGAACTGACTTCCATTTTTGAGGCAACTTGAGGTTATATTAATGGCCACCAATCTTAGTCAAGACTTCAAAGGGTCCCAACCATCTTTTTGAGAGCTTCTTGGTGGGTATTTTAGTGTTGAAACTATTAGAGGCTAGCCATACTTTGCACCCAGGCTGGAAATCAGGTGGAATTGACCTATTTCAATCTGCATAATTCTCAAAAAACTTCATTTCTGACTCTAATTTTTCCTTGAAAGCTTTCTGTAATGATTACGGTTTTGTTGATAACTTTCCAGCAGTTGTGTCTTGAGTAATTTTAATTGAACAAAAGCTGGGATTCCTTCCATAAATGGCAGAAAAGGCAAGCATTTTGTTGATGAATGTTCTGCATTATTAAAGGCAAATTCAGAAAGAGGGATCCAGATGTGCTAGTAATCTTTATGGTAGCTGACATACATCCAAATATACTGTTCTAGAATCTGATTTATCCTCTCTCTCTGTCCATTTGTTTCAGGGTGTGAAGAAGTTCAAATATCTCTTGATATATTGAGCTTCTGACATAATTGGGTCCAGAATGATGAAAAAAATAAGGAGCCTCTATCACTGACAGTACTGACTGGTAGTACAAGCTTGGAAAAGACATGGTTAATAAAGATTTGAGATAAGTCTGGAGAAGTAAATTTTAAATAAGCTGGAATGAATATTTCCGTTTCCGAGAATATGTCCACAACTACAAAAATTGAAGCAAAGTTTTTGGACAGTGGCAATCAAGTGATAAAGTCCATTAATAAGAAATTCCAAGGACCAGATGGAATTTGAAGAGGATTTAGTAATCTAAACTTTTTATGGTGAATTTTCTTTCTTCCTGAAAATTGCTGAAATTAGGAAACATAGTTCTTGATGCTTTGATTCATTCCAGCCCAATGGAAATCCCTCTTGATGAACTTGAGGGTCTTCTCATAGCCAGGATGGCCAGCCAACGGCAAGTAATGACGCTTTTGATTAATATCCAATTGCACTTCATGGTTTCTTGGAATAAGAACTTTATCTTTGATTTATAATAGCTTGGCTTGAGGTTCAAGAGAATAATCTGAGACTGATTCACCTCTTGCTAGCTTCTTGAGCACTTCTTTATAATCTTTGTCTTGCCATACTTCTTTTTGAATTTGGTCAAATAGATCTGAAAACATTTCTACATTGATTGAGAAGAACCTTGATTCTTGAATTTCATGTTGCTTGAGAGCTTGATAAAGATTTTGAGGATTCTTCCTGATGAAATCCACCCCCCTCTCTGGGTACACATAATCCCAATTTGACAAGGAATCTGGCAAAGTGGCCAGCCTGCCTGTGCAGGAAGTGATAGTTAAATGAAACTCAGAAAGAAACTCAGCCCAGCAGGCTTGAAGATGAGTAAGTACTTTGGAAGAAAGAAAATATTGAAGAGACAAATGGTCTGTCAAGACTTCAAAAGCATCATAAAGAGATATAAAAAAAGCTCTCCACCGCTTGAGAGGCCAAGCTATGCCAAGGAGTTTCCTTTCATGAACTTCATAGTTCAGCTCAGCTGGGAGAAGCTTGTGACTATCAAATTCAATTGGATGAGCTCCTGAGTCATTCACCTTACTCAGTACAGCACTCAAGGCATAATCAGAAGCATCAGTATTTAAAATAGCTGATAGAGAAGTATTAAAATGAGAAAGAATAGGAGTAGTGGTGAAAGCTCCTTTGAGTATTTGCAACTGACTGAGAGATTCCTAATTCAAGATTAAGGGAGAATATTTTTAATAAGGGAAGTGAGAGAAGTGATTTTTTTGGAGTAATTTTCAACAAAACAACAATAGAAAGTGGCAAAGCCAAGGAAATATTGAAGAGCCTTTATGTTCTTGGGCTGCTGAAAATTGAGGATTTTTTGAGCTTTTGAAGAATCAATATTGAGGCCATCACTTGAAACAACATAGCCCAAGTATTCCACACTTAAGGCATGGAATAAACACTTTGAGGCTTTGGCAAACAAATTATTTTCCCCCATTCTTTTGAGGAAAGAGGACACATGTTTGACATGTTCATCCTAAGAACTAGAAGAGACCATAATATCATCCAAGTAGACTAAAACAGACATATCCAAGAGATCTGCAAATATATCATCCACAAGATTTTGCAATGAAGCAGGAGAATTGGTTAAGTCAAATGGCATAACCAAGTAATCATAACTACCAGATTTGGTTTTAAAGGAAGTTAAGTGCTAATCGTCATATTCAATTTTCAGGAGATTATAAGCACCACACAGATCTATTTTAGAGAAGATAGTAGAGCTTTTAAATATGGTGAGGAGCTGATTCATTGGAGGAAGAGGAGACCTGTTCTTCCTAGTGACAGCACTGAGTTTGCAGTAGTAAAGCCAAAAACAAAATCCACCATCCTTTTTAATGACAAAAAGGACAGGTGCTCCTGTTTAAGAAGAGCTGGGCCTGATGAGAACTTTCTCTACATTATATGAAAGGCAGGCTCATAGTGTTTCTGACTCATGATTTGATAAAGAGGAGCTAACATCAACCGGAGGTAGAGACCCCTCCAATTCAATATGATGATCACAGGAATGGTGTGGAGGAAGTTTCTCTTCTACCTTGAAGAATACATCCAAATATTGGTGATAAGCCAGAGGGACTTCCTGAAGCACAGTTTTGATTTTTTCTGACTCTTCCTCCTCATCCCACTGCTCCTGCAGGGAGGCATGAAAGGACAAAGGTGGGAGGCCCATATCCTGTTGGAAGAGATGAAGTGAAGATATATAAACATCTTCTCCAACATCTTTTATTTATTTGAAGACTTATTCTATTGATGAAAGTAATGGGAGAGATGGAATGATATGAGGAATATTAACAGAAGAAGGAAGAGAAGGTTTCCTAATTTCACCAACCAGAGAAACACTCCTGATTGCAGAGGCTAAGTCACTACTAGTAGAAGGAATAATACCACTATAATCCTTATTATTATAGTCATAGGTTATTAGACAATTTTTCAAATCAATAATGGGATTAAAATGGTAGAGGGTATCATAGCCCAATATGAGGTCTTCTCCCTTGGGGGAATCCATGATAAAAAGTCCCATTCAAAGCTTGGGAAGGAAGGTAAGTTAACAACCCCCTTTGAATAATGGGTGATGAACAAAGAAGTGGATTAATTTGAATCCAGAATAAAAAGAGGAATCTTTTCAGGGAGCTCTGACATAGTCAATGAGTACTTTACAACAAGATTCTTGGCAATAGAAGAGTTTGTAGCACCAGAATAAATGAGAATACTATAAAAAATACCAGAGACAGAAAAAAATAATAATCTTCAAAAATTTCTTGACAATATTGATCAGAGTGCACAATTGTGCTATTGAAGGAAACAAGTGAGAACAATTGAACACATCATGATTCCCACTCAGGATTTCTCCTGCTTGCTAGGGAATGAGATGATTTTATGAATCAAAGTAGACCAACTGTTGGCTACTATGAATTATCATTCAATCAAACAGTGCTTCTGAGATTGGCTACTGAGAAAAATTTAAGAATGGTGATGGGATAACCATACTTCTGAGCTTAGCTACTGAGTATCCCTAAAAGAATTAGGATAATGTGAATGGATGGAGGGGATTTTCCTCAGAAAAAAATCTTAAGAAGTGTATTTTTTTGAGATGAACCACACTTTGGAACATGAGGAAAAAAGAATCAGAGGGGGGAGGGGACCTCCATTTATATTTCTTTGGCCTCCAGGGGAGTGTCAAAAAAAGGAGACTTAGAATTCCTTTCCAAGCCCCCAATTTGAGTTTTATCATGTGACCTGTATTGTGAAATAAAGTTTGGTGGTGTTGGATTATGTGACCTGTATTTGAATTGAGCTTATGATTTTGTGGGTAAACTTTAATTTGTTTCCATGGTGATTTTTTAAATTTAATGTGAGGTGATCTTGATTCAATTGAGTTTCTGGATCCCTTATCTTTTGATAGGTACTAAGCAATTCAGTTGATGAATAATAGTTTAATTGATTACTAAGCAAAACTCAATTTCTACTAATATTGATTTTATCACCTTCCTGCTTATATAATCTTCATTTTGAATATGCATACAATTTTTTCGTTCCATTTTTAATAATTGATTTTTTATTTATTCAATATTCCTACTATGTATATTCACTTGGTGTCTTCATACCATATAATGATAACACTTCTCTTCATTATTGATGGCATCTTACTCATTAAGTACATCTGTTACCAACAACCAGACAAACCCTTCCACCTAGAATACCAAGGTCTTTTTCAATTGAAATGGGTCATACATACCCTACACCACATTTGTAATGTACTTTAAATTAATTCATCTTTAGCTTGAATTAACTATGATAAAGTTTTGATACCATCTTTCCCTGCTTCTTTCAGATATTAAACCCCATTTAGACTAATTAATAACTGAACTCTCTTCAAGTGATTTGAATTAACCTTTACATATAATGTGACCCATATGAGACCTATAGCCCTGCCATAAAATACTATACAATGCATAATAATTATATCTCAGACCCTTTGTGCTTTGGTAATATTTTAGTAAAAACTTGAGATTATTGAAAATTTAATATTAAAATAAATACAACGAAATTGAAAATTGGTGTCATTTGGGTAACCCACTCCTTCACTTGTAGTTTTGGATGGTACAGTGTGGTGTCACAGTATAAGTATCAGTTTATTTATCCACTGATAAGTTTTCTAGCTTAGACATTTTATTAAATTAAGGCTTATATACCATTAGGTTAGATAAGAAAACTTCCTTAACTTAAATAAAAGTTTCTTCAAAGCCAAAACCATTAAATTTATGGTCCATTGAGCCAAGATGGTCTAGGAATACCACAATGTCCAATGGAAATTTGGATAATAATAAGAATGTAAAAATAGGGAGGGGGCATGAAAACTCTTAGGAAATGTTTATGGAATCCAACTACCAATGTAAAATGAAGGCCAATTGAGATAGAGGAAATACCCTATAATACCTTGGGGCTCCTTGCAGAGTGGCTTCTTACATAAGAAGAGGAGCTCAAAATTGGGTAATGTGAGTTCTTCTGAAATATTCATATTAAGACCTACAAAAGACTTGATTCACACTATCCATGGAGTTCCTCTATTATATGTGTGTCATTTCTCAAATGAAATGTATTTTGCCATATCCAGGTACCATTACTGTAATTTTGGATTATTTGAATTTTCTACCATGGCCAGTTTTTCTGCCATGGATTTCTTTCATTTCCATGTACAAAATACTAGCATGTCCTTTGAATTCTATGTTTAGTCTAGCTTTAATCCAGTAGTCTGGTATACTTGGCACGTCAATTAAGAGTCCATCAATATAATCAATGATTTCCACATGATTATATTCTACTAAACCACAGAAATTTGGCCAGTTTTTGGTTTCTGAAGGTAGTTTCAGGCTTCCTTCTCTGATTAAATCATATTATACCCATCTTGGTATTGTTATGGGGATCTGTACTTACCCTTCATTGCGGAATCTGGGTTAAATTCCTCTTCAATATGTGAATTATTTCCAAACAAAATGGCCCCAACTTTGTGGTTTCATGTTCTGGCAGACATTGAAAAATTTGTTCATGTCTTGATCCAGGTATTCCCTGTCCCTCTTTCAGTGGTATTTCTCCTCTAAGACTTGGTTTAACCTTTTGTTGATATCTTCTGAGGATTTGCTTAGTTCAACAAAGACCTTTTGAGGATTATGAATGGTAGTGCTTTGTAAGGTAATTAACTCTTGTAACCTTACATTGTTTTCAATGAGTTTTACAAAATTGTTTTGAGTTTTATATGAAAATTGGGCTATTTGTAACCACATTTTATTACTGTTTGTTTTAATCTCAGGTGTAGCAACACTGTGTTCATTTTTACTGGGGATATTGTTTCTAATTGTAGGTGTACTGATTATATCAGTTGTATTTACAGTTATTTGGTGTTTCTGTGAAACTCCTTCACTAATTCCAGAAACTCCCAGATCATTGGGTATTATAATTTTCTTATCTTGACGAAAGAACTATTGTTCCTTCCCTTTGGTCCATGCCTTCTCCTTGAAGCTCCCTGGAATTGTGAATAATTCTGACTCTTTGCCACTTATTTGATGGATTCTGAGTGTTTTGAAGACAATGGAGAGCTTAATTGGTCTACTACTTGTGATACTGAAGAAGTGATGATATGTTCTTTCTTGCTCCATTGCTACTATATATCATGAATTGTGGCTTGGTTCTCCCTTATATTGGCTTCTCTCTCTTCTAAGAGTTTTAACTGCCTATTGGGATTAAGACCTTTGGTGATTTCCATAAGGTCTTTGAAAGATATTTCTCTAAGACATATCATTTGGCAGCTTGAACCAAGTTCTTTGCAGTTTGAAGCCAGTTTGAGCCTCTTGTTTTCCATGCTCCATTGAAACAGATATTTCACAAGTTGGTGGAGCTGAAGTACTTGAGCCATGTCTGTCCAGCCCTCTGGTTTTAGGTCCCTTCTGAATTGGAAGGTGAATGGTATTGTGGGAATGATCTTCCTGAGTGTCTTTACATTAACCATGCTGTCTAAACCCTGATCTTCTGGATCTGAACAGTCCTTCCCTTTCCTCTGGTTTGCTCCTTGGGATTCCAAGGTCTCTGAGGTGTACAGGGGACATGATATCAGTGTTAGCAATCAGGAAAAATATTTTCCCTCTTAGGGTATTTACTTTTGACTTTCCTTTGTAAAACCTTGATATATGAAGCTTTTAGCAATTAGCCTTTGGATGTTACAACTGGGTTGATGATTGTTATCTTCCCTTTACAAGCTATAAAGGTTGGTTTACCTTGTATGGAGGAAGAACTTGGTGGTTTTCTGGGCCTCTTAGTGGGAATGGGTTTTCACTCTTTGTTGAGATGAGGCTTTGACTGTTTGTCTTCCCTTGCCTTTTCTGCATGTGTTCTGTGTCTGAAGGGGTCACTGGTGGATTTTCAAGCGGCCTTTCCTCTAGTGTTATGGAGTTTTCTTCCACTAGTAGACAAATATGAAGGCTCAATGTCAGTTTTGACTCTTAATAGTGCTTCTTCATGTCAAAGAATGGCCTATGGTGTGATATATGGTTTTTTACACCTCTGTACAGTGCCTTTGGGTTAGAAATACCAATTTCCACATCAATGGTGCTGTTTTGACTGTCACAACCACAAGTTTGGCTCTCCTCCTTGATGGCTGTGGCAATCCAACCTGAAGCCAAGCTGGGGCCAATTGGTCACGTCATACCTTTTATGGCCAATTGGCCCCCTTGCGTGTGCTATGGCATCCACGCCATAACACTGACCAATGGCCATTTTATGGCCTCAGGCCATATCCTGCCGTCATTGGCCTTCTTGGCCAATTCCCACTTCACCAACCCCCAGGCCTTCATCTTTGATTTTGGGCCTGGGGGGTCATTTTGTCTTCTAAGGGCCTCCAGGCCCCCAGCCATGATCCTTGGATTCAGGGCCACCCCTTTCATTATTGGGGTTTTGGCCTAAAATGTTTTGGGCCATTTAGGCCCCCTACGGCTCCTACAGCCCATGGGCCGTGATTCACGGTCCATAGGCCATTCAGGCCCCTTTTGGCCTAATCCAATGAGGCCAGCCACCTAGGCCCCAAGTCCAGGTGGGTCCCAAACCACAATTGGGCCCACCTGAGCCATTTTTGGCCACCACTTCCTTGGACCCAAAAGTGACCAAAAACCTCATGGACACCATTTTGGCCTTGGACCAATAGTTCAGCCATGGCCTCTGGTAACCATCAGAGGCCACCAGATCAGCTCAGTCCGTCTTTTGCCTCAACTCCAGGGGATTTCTTCCTTTCCTTCATACCATCTGTATTCAAGGTTGCAGGCATGTTGCATATATGGTATTATATACCATTATGCACCATTTTTGCTCAGCAATCCAATGGTGACGTTTTCAGGACCCGATTCCACCTTTTCCAAATCAAGGTCTCAAATCCCAACACCCATTTTGAAGGAGGAGTAATCAGCTCATCAGTCTGACAAGTTATGGCGGAAATCAAAAGACTCTTCAAGGATCCCAACCACCTGTATCTGCAGGAGTTGGGTTGGCACAATTAATTCAGGATTATTCAAGGTCAATTCTCAAGAGGTATTACATCATTTCAATCAGTTGTCAAGGCATCAAGTATTCAATACTCCGTGGACAACTCAATTAATCTGTACAGGCCTCATTCAATCAACCTGTATGGTATTGGCCCAATTGGGCCATTCCATATTCCACTGTGGGAATTCCATCACACAGTTCAAATTTCAAGATGGCCAGAGCTGTATTTCCCAATTCGGACAATACAGTCATTGATCCACCTTCCAGGATCAATCTTTCAGTTTTCACATATACTGGCTACCTTTCATCACCTGGGGACTTTTTCCCCACTTAATTAATATAGTGGATTTATTTTTATCTTTATTTTCTTTTACATTATTAAAGCTCATACTGATAATCTTAAGTCAGTCATTAGCAGTTTTCTCTTTTCTTTCCTTGCCTGTCAGTGGATATTAGTGGTCATATCCTTTACTAATTCCATTGTTCTTTCTGACAGGTTGAAACAGTGAATTGAGGATTCACTTGGTTGGCTTCTTGGCCTTTGGCTTTCTTTTATCTTTGGCCTTTGGATTCATTCTTATTATTCTTTGTTATCCTTGGCATATTTGTACTTTCTCTTATTCCTGCTTAAGAAATATATTCCGTAGTATTTCTTATCATCTTTTGGAGCCCTCCAAGTGAGTTCTCAATTCCTGAGTGCCAGGAACTCTTGCTTCCATAAGAGCCCCTGTGACATTATATTAATTAACTCATAATTTCTTTTCATTCTATCAATTCATTCTTCATAATTTTCTTCATTCATTCTTCATCAATTTCATTCATTCATTCATCAAAATTATGACTCTTTAATGCTTATGAATTTAATGATTCTTCATCACCTCTCAATTTTCTCACATTCATTCTTCATTCTGAAAATTGAAAGCTGACCCAAATTTTATTTTGTGTTCATCTTTTTAATCTCAATCTTAATCATCAATCTCATTTTTATCCTTCATTCAGGCGTATTATCATTTGATTCTCAGATTATTCATCAAATTGTTCAGACACGTTCTTCATATCAGGATTCATTTTGATTTTATTCCTCAAGAATTTTAATTTTCAGGAAGAATTCACTTGATAATTGATTTGATTGACTGATTTGACATAATTGATATTGACTTCAAGATAATTGATTGACCTAAAAATTTTTCATTGATTTTGCTGAATTTCACATCAAGATTTTGACTGATTGATTTTCACTGAAAGATTTCATTTATCAATTGATTGATTGATTTTATTGACTTCAAGATTTTTCATTGATATTGATTTTTACTTCAAGACTCATTTGATTTGATTGATTAACATACTTGAAGATTTTCATTGATTCATCGATTTTTTTTTCTCTCAAGATTTGATTTGATTTGATCCTCAAGACTATTCCGGTTTTGCCTCAAGTTTTTATTCAAGTTTTGATTCATTTTATTTAAATTTTATTCTTATTCAATAATGCCACTCCAACATTCACCTCCTGCAAGACAGACCAGATCTCAGGCTCAAACTCAAGCTGTTCTTACTTCTACTCCAAGAGTTCCTCTTGACGGCACCCCAGCAGTTCCTCAACTGAGGGCCCAATTAGATAGAGGACACCACATGGAAGGAGAAGCACCATCCAGGAAGGAAGGAAGAGTTCCAAGAAGATCAAATTCTTTTTCAGGAGTAGTTGGTGGTTTTCCAGGCATGTCAAGGACTAGTTTCAAAGGTCCAGGTGAAGATGGTGAAGAGGAGGAGGAGAATTCTGTGGAAGAGGAAGAGTCTGAAGGTACTGAAGGTGTTCCTGCTCCGGTGGGGCCATCCCAAGGTACTGGAAGACCAACTCTAGCCCAGTCTGATCAGCCTGTCTCTCATCAATCTGAACCATCTTTATTGGCCATTATGCGGCAAATGAGTCAGATTATGGCCAATCTTCAAGCAGATTCTTCTTCTGAATCATCAAGACCACCAGCCTTCAAGACTCCATCTATGAAGGCACCAGAATGCTTTGATGGGACTCAGCCCTTTGAAGTCAGAAGCTTCATTCAGTCATGCCAGCTTATCTTTCATAATGATCCTACAAACTTCTCTCAAGACAGGAAGAAGGTTCTTTATGCCACTTCATTTCTTATTGGCAGGGCTGCAAAATGGATTGAGCCTTATCTTTCTAATCTCACCAATCAAGACTCAAGTTATCTTTTCAATTCTTGGTCATTGTTTGAATCCCAACTCTTCACTTTATTTGGGGACCCGAATGAAGTTAGAAAACCTGAAGCAGAGTTGGATGGCCTTAGAATGAAAGAAGGTGGCCATGTTTCACTATACATAGCCGATTTCAGGAGTTTGGTTTCAAGAATTGGGGATTGGGGAGAAAGAGCTCTCATCCATCATTTCAGGAAGGGATTGCCATCCAGGATTCTGGATCAATTGGCCTCCCATCCTTCAAATATTGATTCTCTTCAAGACTTAATGGACGTTACCCTGGAACTTGATACCAGGTACCATGAGAGGCAAAAGGAGAAGAAGCCTGAAGCCTCAAAGTCAAACTCTTCTCATCATCAAAATTCTTCAAGCTCAAGTCATAAGAAGAAGAATTTTTGTGCTCAAAAGTGGGACAAGCCCCATTCTTCCTTGTTGAATAAGGACTTTAAGTTGAAAGGTTCTGAAAAAGAAAGGAGAATCAAGGAGGGCTTGTGTACTTATTGTGGTGGGAAGCATAGTCTTGAGTCCTGTGTCAAAAGGCCTCAAAACAAGCTTGCCCAACCGTCAGGCCAATTTCCCAGCCAGGGAAAAGCCTGAGTGAAGATCATGTTGTGTTCAATGGTCTTCACAGTCTTCCATCCAGAGCACAATTGTGCATTCTGAATATTGGTGTCAAAAATTCTTTTAAATTTTTTGTTTTTTCTTCTCTTTCTGATGTTTTTTACAGTATTCTCATTGATTCTGGTGCTACACACTCATTTATTGCAAAGCAGTTTGTTCACAAGTACTCATTGACTACATCAGAACTTCCAGAGAAGATCCCTCTTATCATTTTGGACTCCTCTGAGTCTCCTTCCTTATTTGTGACTCACCATACTAAATATATGGTTGAGCTCCCTTCCTTCCCAAGCTTT
This sequence comes from Austropuccinia psidii, assembly GCA_023105745.1. NCBI lineage: Eukaryota > Fungi > Basidiomycota > Pucciniomycetes > Pucciniales > Sphaerophragmiaceae > Austropuccinia > Austropuccinia psidii. The sequence continues at coordinate 48,990,871 of JALGQZ010000008.1, read as the reverse complement.
GAATGGCACTTTTTAGGCATTGATACTCCCAAGGGAGAAGACCTCATATTGGGCTTTGACTTTCTCCATCATTATAATCCTTCTATTGATTGGAGGCAAGGGCTGATCACCTTTAATCCTGATCATTTGGACTATTCTGATCCTTCTAATTCTTTCCGTAATGACTTTCCTTCTGCCAAATCATGTGCAGCTCTGGTTGGTGATTCTAGAACACCATCATTTCCGTCTTCTGTCCATATTACTTCCCTTAATTCCCCACAGTCATTACTATCTCCTAGAGCTGAAGTCTTCAAAGAGATTCAAGATGTTGGAGGAGATAATTCTGTATCTTCACTTCCCCTCTTATTTGGGAATATGGACCTTCCTCCCTCATCTTATCATGAATCCCTGGAGGAGTTGTGGGATGAAGAGGAAGAGCCAGAAGAAGTAGAAACCATGATGAAGGTCGTTCCTCCTGTCTATCACCAATACTTGGATTTATTCTCCAAGGTGAAGGCACAGAAAATTTCCTCCTCACCGTGCCTGTGATCATCATACCAGGCTGGAGGGGTCTCTACCTCCAGTTGGGGTGATCTACTCTTTATCCAAACAAGAGTCAGATACACTCAGGGCCTACATTTCAGAGAATGTAGAGAAAGGTTTCATCCGCCCAAGCTCCTCTTCAAAAGGAGCACCTGTCCTCTTTGTCAAAAAGAAAGATGGTGGCCTCCGTTTGTGTGTTGATTACCGCAAACTCAATGCTGTTACTAGGAAGAACAAGTATCCTGTTCCTCCTATGAACCAGCTTCTCAATGTCTTTAATGGTTCTTCTATCTTCTCCAAGATTGACTTGCGTGGTGCATATAACCTGCTCAGAATCAAGGAGGGTGATGAACACTTGACTTGTTTTAGAGCTAAATATGGCAGTTATGAGTACTTGGTTATGCCATTTGGGCTCACCAATGCTCCTGCTTCTTTTCAAAATCTTGTCAATGATATATTTCAAGATCTTCTCAATGTTTATGTTGTGGTTTATTTGGATGACATTATGGTCTTTTCCAAATCTGAGGAAGAACATGTCACTCATGTGTCCACTGGTCTGTCCAGACTCAGAGCCAATAACCTTTTTGCTAAGGCATCCAAATGCCTATTCCATGTTTCTAGTGTGGAATATCTTGGTTATGTAGTTTCTTCTGAAGGCCTCAAGATGGACCAAGCAAAAGTCCAGCAGATTCTCAACTGGCCACCTCCAAGAAACCTCAAGGATCTTCAATCTTTCCTTGGCTTTGCCAACTTCTACCGCCGTTTCATCAGGAATTATTCAAAGAAGATCAGTTCACTCACCAGTTTCCTGTTTTCCCCTCAATGAGGAAGCTCTTAGTCAGTTTCACCAACTCAAAGAGGCATTCACCACCGTTCCAATCCTTCTCTACCCACCATTGTAGAGACCGATGCATCCGATTATGCTTTGGGTGCTGTACTGAGTCAGGTCTCTCATTCAGAAAAGCATCCCATTGCATTTGACAGCCGAAAGCTTATCCCAGAAGAGCTCAATTATGAAATTCATGACTAGGAGCCCCTTGGCATCGTATGGGCTCTCAAGTGCTGGAGGGCTTTTCTTCTTTCACTGTCTTCCCCTTTTGAAGTTCTCACCGATCACTCTTCCCTTCAATACTTCATGACCTCTAAAGTACTCACTCGCCGTCAATCCCATTGGGCTGAATTCCTTTCCAAATTTCATTTTTCAATCACTTACCTCCCTGGCCGCCTAGCGACTCTTCCGGATGCCTTATCACGTTGGGACAACGTTTATCCGGAGAGGGGGGAGGATTTCATCAGCAAGAATCCAATGAACTTTCAGCAAATCATTAAGCAAGATGAAGTTCAACCCTCAAAGTTTTTTGAAGTCAAGGTGGAATCTTTTTCAAATTTGATTGATTAAATCCAGAAGAAATTATGGCAAGATCCTCAGTACAGAAGTATCCTTGAAGATTTGGGTAAAGGTAAATGTGTCCAAGATTATTCTCTTGATTCCTCTTCCCAACTTTTTCTCTTCAAAGATCAGGTGGTAGTCCCAAATGACTCCACAATTCAACTCAGTATTCTTCAAAAGCGTCATGATTCTCCTCTAGCTGGACACCCTGCCCAAGAGAAGACTCTCAAACTTGTCAAGCGGGATTTCCACTGGTCCGGCATGACTCAATTTATCAAGGATTATGTTTCATCCTATCAACAGTGTTCAAGAAACAAGAATATTCATCATAAGAAGTTTGGATTCCTCAAACCTCTTCCAATTCCAAGTGGTCCTTGGATTTGTCTTTCAATGGACTTCATCACTCAACTGCCACTGTCCAATTGCTTTGATTCAATTCTGGTCATAGTGGACAGATTTCCAAAAATGGCGGTTTTCATTCCAACAATGTTTTCAATCACTTCACTGGATTCGGCCCATTCATTCATCAAGAATATCTTTTCAAAGCATGGCCTTCCGTCAACCATTTTCAGTGATAGAGGTTCACTCTTTGTTTCTTCTTTCTGGACCAATCTTTGTCAGAAGCTCAAGATTTCAAGAGACTTGTCAACTTCTTATCATCCAGAAACTGATGGACAGACAGAGAGGGTAAATCAGATACTAGAACAGTATCTTTGGATGTATGTCAGTTATCATCAAGATGATTGGAACACCTGGCTCCCTCTGGCTGAATTTGCCTACAATAATTCTGACCACTCTTCAAGAAAACAATCACCGTTTTCCACTGTTTATGGAAGAGATCCACACTTTGATTCAGTTCACATCACTCAAGATACTCCTGCTGGAAAGTTATCAGCCAAAATCCAATAAGTACAGCAAGATGTCAAGAGAGAACTTGAAGCTGCCATAAACTGGTTTAAGAGGTATGCAGATAAAGGTAGAGAAAGTCCACCTGTTTTCAATCCTGGTGACATGGTATGGCTTTCTTCCAAGAATATCAAATCAACCAGACCCACCAAAAAACTATCTGAAAGATGGTTGGGTCCTTTTCCAATCTTGAAGAAAGTCAGTTCTCATGCTTACCACCTCAATGGAAATCCATCCACCCAGTCTTCCATATCTCACTCTTGGAACCAGTCAAGACATCAGCAATCCCAAATCGCCATCAAGAGCCTCCTCCTCCAATTATCATTGAAGAAGAATAGGAATAGGAAGTCTCTCAAATACTGGATACAAAGCTCAAGAGAGGAAAATTATGGTATCTGGTGGAATGGAAAGGTTTCAGTCAAGACCCAGAAAGATCCACTTGGGAACCAGCCAAAAACCTCAAGAATTGTCCTGAACTTGTCAAAGATTTCCATTCCTTGTATCCTGACAAGCCAGGACCCAATTCTTCAAAAGCTTGATCTTTTTATGGTGCGTGGTGGGGAGAGGAATTACCAAACGTAAGTACCACTCCTGGTATGCACCTTTAGGGGTATTCTACTCCTCTTTGTTGTAAGCATCACCTTGGCCACTCTGTGAGAAATTTGCAATTTGGACACAGATTTGTTGGCCTGGCTTTCAACATCAATTCCAAAATTATGGCCATTTTTTTTTCACTTGGGAAAATGGACCATTAATTTTCATTTTTCCTTTCCAACTTTTCCAATTCAAGACATTCCTTCATCAAATTTATATTCTTATTTATGGCACTGGCGGGATTGGCAACTTCTAAAAGTAAGTTCCTCTCCTGGTGTGCACTTCCCTGAGGGGTCTACAATCTTTTCAAAACATCACCTTGGCCACTCTGTGAGCACCTGGCATCAAATTCTTTTATCCAGGTCCTTGGCCACTTTCAAATCAACTGTCAAAAGCCGTGATGAAGATTGGATCCCCCCCTTCAAATTTTTTTCTTTTTATTTTCTTTTTCTGTTTCTTTATCTTTACTTTTCTTCAAATTTCTTTTATTATAATCTTTATGCCAAATTTCTACATCAAATTCAATTCTTCAACATTTTCAAAGCCAAATGTCAAGAGAAGACTACATCAACCTTAACTCATATGCCAACATTAATTATCAGTTCTAAATTTTCTTTTCAAGATCAAATACCTCTGGAACCCCTCTGTCCAATCCATCTCAACAGCCTCAACAGGCTTTTACCTTATCTTGGTGCTCAGGAGCTCAGCATTCAAGGTATGGGGGTACTGTCACAACCACAATTTTGGCCCTCCTCCTTGATGGCTGCGGCAATCCAACCTGGAGCCAAGTTGGGGCCAATTGGTCACGTCATACCTTTTATGGCCAATTGGCCCCCTTTGGGGTGGGCTATGGCATCCACGCCATAACACTGACCAATGGCCATATCCTGCCGTCATTGGCCTTCTTGGCCAATTCCCACTTCACCAACCCCCAGGCCTTCATCTTTGATTTTGGGCCTGGGGGGTCATTTTGTCTTCTAAGGGCCTCTAAGCCCCATAGCCATCATCCTTGGATTCAGGGCCACCCCTTTCATTATTGGGGTTTTGGCCTAAATGGCCTTTTTGGGCCATTTAGGCCCCCTACGGCTCCTACAGCCCGTGGGCTGCGGTCCGCGGTCCGTAGGCCATTCAGGCCCCTTTTGGCCTAATCCAATGAGGCCAAAAGGGGCCAGCCACCTAGGCCCCAAACCACAATTGGGCCCACCTGAGCCATTTTTGGCCACCAATTCCTTGGACCCAAAAGTGACCAAAAACCTCATGGACACCATTTTGGCCATAAATCCTGTAGGACCCAATTTTGGCCTTGGACCACCATGGACCAATAGTTCAGCCATGGCCTCTGGTAACCATCAGAGGCAACCAGATCAGCGCAGTCCGTCTTTCCCCTCAACTCCAGGGGATTTCTTCCTTTCCTTCATACCATCCGTACTCAAGGTTGCAGGCATGGTGCATATATGGTATTATATACCATTATGCACCATTTTTGCTTAGAAATCCAATGGTGACGTTTTCAGGACCCAATTCAACCTTTTCCAAATCAAGATCTCAAATACCAACACCCATTTTGAAGGAGGAGTAATCAGATCATCAGTCTGACAAGTTATGGCGGAAATCAAAAGACTCTTCAAGGATCCCAACCACCTGTATCTGCAGGGGTTGGGTTGGCCCAATTCATTCAGGATTATTCAAGGGTAATTCTCAAGAGGTATTACATCATTTCAATCAGTTGTCAAGGCATCAAGTATTCAATACTCCTTGGACAACTCAATTCATCTGTACAGGCCTTATTCAATCAACGTGTATGGTCTTGGACCAATTGGGCCATTCCATATTCCACTGTGGGAATTCCATCACACAGTTCAAATTTCAAGATGGCCAGAACTGTATTTCCCGATTCGGACAATACAGTCATTGATCCACCTTCCAGGATCAATATTTCAGTTTTCACATATACCGACTACCTTTCATTACCTGGGGACTTTTTCCCCAGTTAATTAATATAGTGGATTTATATTTATCTTTATTTTCTTTTACATTATTAAAGTTAATACTGATAATCTTAAGTCAGTCATTAGCACTTTTCTCTTTTCTTTCCTTGCCTGTCGGTGGATATTGGTGGTCATATCCTTTACTAATTCCATTCTTTCTGACAGGTTGAAACAGTGAATTGAGGATTAACTTGGTTGGCTTCTTGGCCTTTGGCCTTTGGCTTAATTCTTATTATTCTTTGTTATCCTTGGCATATTTTTCCTTTCTCTTATTCCTGCTTAAGAAATATATTCGGTAGTATTTCTTATCATCTTTTGGAGCCCTCCAAGTGAGTTCTTGTTTCCTGAGTGCCAGGCCCTCTTGCTTCCATAAGAGCCCCTGTGACATTGACATACTTTTGGTTACTACTGTAACTCAAATATCTCACAAGGTTATTCTGTAATTAACAGAAATAACTGTATATAGGGGCTTAATATGAACAATCGAGACTTCCAATATGTACAACGACACCCTCCAAATCTGTTATTTACAGCTCAGAGGGCTCCTTTATATATTCTAAAAGAGAAATAAGGGTGTTGTTTTGTTTTATATCAAAGAATACACCTAAAAATAAGACCTTGGTATTGAAATTTAAATATACCATTTCAAAAATGCACAAAAAATTGAAAACCACAGTGGTATATGATTATATACCACTCAAAAAACAATAATATATGATATTCAACATATAATTATTTTGAATTCAATATTTTTACACCAAAAAAGTTGATAATAAGCAAAAATAGAAAATATAAGAGAAAACTCACTTTCCATGATAAAAGGGTTCCAAAAAAGTTTAAAAACATGGCTAAGGCCCCAAAAGATCAGGTGAGTTTATGACAAAGCTTAGAAAATAGTATATACAACTTTTACTATGACTGTAATGTGGTTTCAGATGATAAAAAGAGGATATTTATAGTAGTATTTGGGCCTTACTATAAAGATATAGTGTTGGTGGCACTTCTAAATGCCCTGGGTGCACCAATTATCAATTAATTAACTATATAACAAGTACAATACTAATAATAGAGTATAACCTGATTATTTCTCAAAGGTATAGCTTTTGTGGATAGCTTTACTTTGTAGGAATTCAAGAGCAGGATGGAGATTTTCTTTTTGGCAAAAAAGGCCCCCTTTTTATCCTGAAGTTGGATGAAAAGGGCCACTGGACATTTTCATCTAGTAAGAGTGAGGAATTTTCACTTACAAGGTCTGGCTTGTGGTTTTAACATTGTAAGGTTTGACTATCAAACAATAAGTAAAAATTACTAATATTTTCCTTATTGTACTATGAATGTCCTTACAAATGAAATAAATAAGATAAAAATAATTATTATAATTATGGCGTAAAAATAATTATAATAATAAAGAATGATTATAATTATGGCGTAAAAATAATTATATTATTAAAGAAATATAATAATATAATAAATAAATAGATTAATATAAGATAATTAATATATTTAAAAGCACTTTATTACTGTTACCAACAAATAATAAAGGCGTAAAAAATTGTTTTTTATTGATAAAAAACAATTAACAACAATAATATTACTAATATTAAGGCTATAAATTAATATAAATACTATTTATATTAATTATAGAATTATTAAAGTAATGATAGAGAAGTTATGATAATAAGAGAAATAACCTGCTTTTAATACTTAATATAATAATTTTAAAAAATTTTAAGCCAGAAAATGTAAATACAACCTTTGTAAATTGTATTTACAATAAATTTTAAGAGAAATTACAATTCATCTTGATTTTACGTGGAATAGAGGTTTTTAAGAGAAATTTAAACAAAACAATTAAATAATTGTAATAATCACGTCAAAGATGATGATTAAAATAAGACTATCTTTGGTCTTTAATGATATAAGAGCTTTATATATAAAGGATAAATAAATTACCTTTTGATTTAATGATTTAATGTTTTGTAAGCGTCTGAGGGGAAAACAGAGTAAAAAGAGCTCTATTTATAGTAAATACCTCCCTCCTAGAGTACAGCAGGTGTTTAGTAGACGTGTACTGATGCGTTTTACCAGAATTGATCAATATCCTAAGGTTTGGTGATGCTTACATCATGATCAAACCATATTACCTCATAATTACGCCATTATTTAGAGTTATCGCTATAACTCTACGTTTGATGACATCATAGCCTTGGAAGAAGCCTAAGCTTCATGGAGCTTATTAGTATTAATCATATTCTAATAGTATTCACCAGCTTTATGACTTATATGACTGTTAAGCTTAGAATAAGATTACAGTGAGTGATCTTAAATGATCAAATTTAAGCTTAAACTTTGCTCATTAATAACTTTTAAGTTATACATGCTACAGCTATTCTGAGAGTTGATTCTGATAGCTTGGAATGCTCTCATTAAACTGCAAAGAGAATTTCATTACATCAGAAAAACTCTATTTTTGGTGATGTTTCTTGTAACTCATCTCTTCTGTCAAAATCTAATATATTAAACTTCAAACCATGATTTCAAGGGGTTATACCTTGAATATTGAAATAGAAAATACGTCATTCTTCAAAAATGAATTATTAGAATCTGAATGTCTACTTTTTTTAAGTTTGGACGACTTTCACAACAAGGTGGTCAACAGCTCTATTGATTTTAATCAATAATCCATTACAGTTTTTAACCTTGTTTATAGCTTATGAAAGAAAGTTCATTTCTGTGTTCCTACAGTAAGTATGTGGTGACTTTTTTTTCGGTTTATCACTCTATCCTTAAGTATTGACTTTGAAGATTAGCTTCTTAATTGCTTTATGTGTAGAAGTTCATGGGGAATCCAATGGTACAATTTATTACACATGTTGTTTCATTGGTATTTGAAATAATCAAGGATTCATGTTTTTTATAAGGTGTTATTACTTATAACTCATTAAATATTGACTTTACAGATATGCCATAAAAATGGTATTTGTGTATTTTACCATGGGGAATTCAATGGTGCAATTTATTTCACATTCTTATTCATTGGATTTCAAGTTAAACCAAGTTTTATGCGTATTTATGGCAGTTTTGTAGTTTTAAGGTAATTACTTTTAAGGTATAATTATTTTAAATATTTCTTGTGGCCTTTTTGGGTATGTGGTCATATATCAAAGGTTCACATTCCTTACCACCAAAAAAGATTGTACTACAATCTGATATGTGTAATTAGGGTATCATTCACTGTCCTACCTCTTCAGTAGACTTTGTTAGTCTTGAAGCTCAATAATGCTTGATTTTTCTATTCTTTAGGTTTTCTTTCATGTCTGAACCTTCTTAGTAGTTTATCAGCATTTGTTATATCTTTCTCAAGTTGCCATTCCTCTTCTTGAGTTGAATTTCTATACCTTACAAGGTATTCTCTTTCTTTGTTGTTTCTTGTTGTTCTTTATTTAAGGACTTTCAAACTTTTCTTTTCCTCTCCTTCTTCCAAGGGGGGTATCTCAAGTGGGGGTTCATTTCTTAGTGGAAATAGTTCCTTATAAGTTGAGCTGTAAGGTTTTATCAGACTTACATGGAAAGCTGGGTTTTTGTTCATTAATTCACCTGTGAATTCCAATTCCACAGCATTGGGTCCATGAAGTGCTTTTATCATAAATGGTCCTGCAAAGGAATCTTAAAATTTCTTTGGGCCTTTTATATTATTAAAATTAAGGGTTGATACTAGGACCAAATCTCCTTTTTTGAAGTCAGGTGGTTTATGACTTTTATCCCATCTTTCTTTTGCATATTTGAAAGAATCTTGCATACATCTGTTTGCATGGTGTCTTACTTTGTCAAGCATTATCTTAAAACTGCTTGCTGTTGGATTTATATCCACTAAGTCCTTTTTGAGGGTATCATAAGGAAGTCTTGGATTCCAACCTCTTTCTAGAATTGCTGGTGTTTTTCCAGTAGAAGAATGGATTGATGTTTTATATGCCAGCTCAAGGGCTGGTATTAGTGTACACCAATCATGGGTAAAACCATCAGAAATTTTGAGTTCTAGTCCATAAGCACATCATCTTCCGATCATGTCCTCCAAGGTTTGTATCATTCTTTCTGCTAAACCATCAGGTTGAGGATGGTAAGCTGTTGAGAATGATAGCTTTTTCCCAAACAGGTTATGGAGATTTTTCCATAATGATCAAGTGAATTTTGGGTCTGTGTCACTTATGATATTTTGGAGTAAGCCTGTGTGGCTAATGACTTTATTCCATATAATTATGGCTGTGTCCATAGCTGTGTCATCTTTGTGACATCGTAGGAACATGGGAGTTTTGCGCTACCTGTCAGCTAATACTAGGCATGCATTATAACTTTTGTCTCCTCCTGGAGGTAATGCTGTTACCCAATCCATATGAGCTATTTCCCAAGGGGATTTTGGTTCTTGGATTTAGATAATCATGCCAAATTTCTTTCCTGTGGCTCTGTTGGCTTTTTGAAATCTGTCACAGGTTTGGCAGTATTCTGAAACATCTTTCTTCCAATTTGGCCACCAAGAGCAGGTTTTCACCCTTTCTAGTGTTCTATCTTCTGAGAGATTTCCAGCTGCAACACTATCATGAAACTCATGTAAAATAGTGTTTATCAGGGTTCTATCTGTTAAGGCCATAACACATGTGTGTTTTGTTCTATGGTCAAGGATTCCCTCAAGGAGATGGAATCTTCTTTCATCATATACTTTTTTCCATGTTTCATCTAATTTTGATGAAAGTGATGGATATTTGCAGTCTTTATTAGAAGTTGGCTTAAGATATGGCAATTCTTGTCTATCTTATAGCTTTCTTTAACTTGGTTAAAGAGTTCTGTGCCAATTTCTGTAACACATATTCCTTCTATATGGTGCTCTTCCTTTGGTACCCATTTTGGATTTTCAGGGGTGTTTGCTAGAGACCATCTGCATTTTTATGAATATTACCAGATTTATGAACAATAGTCATATTTCCTCTATATTCTTAAATAGTGATTTGCCATCTCAGCATATGTCTATTTGGAGTTTTCATATTTAATAGAGATTTTACAGCATTACAGTCTGTAATCACATAAAATAATGTTCCATCCAAGTAATAATTTAATTTTTTTAAAGCCCAAATTAAGCAGAGGAATTCCATTTGGCTTTCTCCATATGTTGCCCCTGTTGGCTTTATCCATCTTGAAATAAAACAAATTGGTCCTTCCACTGGTTTATCATTAATAATTTGTGTCTGGTATAGTGCAGCACCTAGTCCTTCTCCACAAGCATCAATGTAAAGTTTAAAGGGTAGTTTCCAATCTGGAATTAGAAGAAATGGGGCATTTGTTAAGGAATTTTTCAATTCTTCATATGCCTTGACTCTTTCTTCTGTCATTTCATAGAGGGTTTGTTGGTCACATAGTTTATAAAAGAATTTGGAAATTTTTGCAAAGTCCTTTATATGCTGTCTATAGTAACCAGCATGTTCTAGAAATGATTGCATTTATTTTTTGGTTTTAGGCATTGGCTTAAGTAGTACTGCTGCTACTTTATTTTTGTCTATGCCTAGACTAAGTCCAGATACAACATGTCCTAGTGCTTTTAGTTCACTATATCAAAAATGACACTTTTTCAAGGAAAGTTTCATATTGGCTTGCACTATTTTTTGTAGTACCCTTTCTAGTCTTGTAAGGTGATTTTCCCAAGTTTCTGAGCAAACTATGATATCATCAATATAGATAATTAAATATCCTTCTGATGATTCTTCAGGAAATATGGTATTCATCATCCTTTGACAATGGGAAGGTGCATTCTTTATATCAAATGGCATTCTTAGGTATTCAAAAATTCCACAGCCGACCTATCCTTAGTAGTTTCTTGACATTGTCTGTTAAGACATTTTGATGGAAACCCTTTAGAGCATCCATGGCTGTAATGAACTTAGCTTGTGACAATTCTGTCAATGTCTCATGGATTCTGGATATTGGATATCTGTCAGGAATGGTATAGGTGTTCAGGGCTCTGAAGTCTCCTACCAGTCTTGATTTTGCATTATGCCAAGTTATAATGACAGGTGTAGTGACCTCTACCTCTTCATTATGTCCTACCTTTCTTAATACTCCAAAGTCCATTAATTCTTTAATGTGTACCTCCAAGGCTTCTCTAGCCCTTGGAATAGCTGGGTAAGCAGGTCTCCACAGTAAAGGTGGGTAAGGGTTTTCTACATTAAGAATTATATCCACTTCATGCCCAATTATGTCACCTAGTGGCTCTTTGTCAGTTGCAAAGGCATTTTTGTACTTAGATAAGAGGTCAATCAATTTTCTTTCATTTTTTCTGTTAATTCTTGATTGAATTCTGCCTCTTTGAGTTTTTCAGATATGAAAAGTTCCTTTTCTGGAATTTTCTCTTCATTCTTAATAACTGTAATTTGCTTTTTGTTATTTAAGAAGCCAAACATTTGTCTTTTGTTGTCTCCTATGGTAAAATATCCATCTTTTTGCTTAGAGAGATCTATTCCATAAATTGACAAGTAGTCATTTCCAAGTATGAAGTGATTAATAGTACAATTGTCCATTACTACAAACTCTACCTTAATTATGACAAATTGTAAGGGGTGAGGAAAAATGAGGGTTAAAGCAATTATTTCAAGGGCCTTCATGCTCTTACTCGTACTACTAAATTTGACACCTTGTATTGGCATACATTTTTCTTGCCAATCTGGAACAATGGTTTTTAATTAATTTTTACCAACACAGGTACATTATGCTCCTGTATCCAAGTTCACTTTTCCTTCTTGGTTATCAACCATAACAATACTTATACTTGATTTTCCAGCTGTATATCCCATTCCTTTTGCAGGTTTGGTTCCGTTGTCAGGTTGAGTCTATGATGAAGCAGTAATTAGGCTATCTACAACTCTAACTATGACTGTGACACATGACAAAAGATTTAAAATAAGGGTTTATAATAAAATTAAAGGGATTTACTATTATAGAATAGTGGTGGTGAGCGCTGTTGAAAGCCCTGGGTGCAGCTTTACCTGTTGGATTACAATAATTAAGATTATAATTATACCTGATTATTTTCCAAGAGTAAAGCTGTTTTTGACAGTTGTACTACATAGAAATTTAAGAACAGGATGAGGAAAGCAATTATGGCTGTGAAAAGCCTCCTTTTTATCGTGAAATGGGGTGGAAAGGGTGTTAGACCATTCCATGTAGAGGAAGTGAAGATTTTTTCACTCTCTGAGACAGGCTTGAGACAGGCTTGTGGTTTTAAAAGACCTGTATAGCCTGTATTGGGCTTGGATGTGGTTTTGAAACCACATCTGGGCAGTTTTCACCAATACAGGGTGAAAACTTTCATCTGGGGACCTCACAGCCTGATTCTGACATGTATGAAGCATAGAATGCTGTAAAAAAACTGTATGGGACCCCAGCATTGGCTGAAATATGAGGTACTTAAGTAAAAGCAAGCTCCTTTGTCCATTTTACACCTCATATTCATGATTATGGGACATTATCCCATGGTAAGGCTGTATATGACAGCAGGTGGGAATCTGACCTCAAAGTAGCCATACCTTTGTCAATTCTTGGGATATCAACCTCCAAATTGGTTTGGTGTGTAGCCTTGAATGTGCTCTTCACAATGATACTCCATTTGATATGGGTATCATTAAATATGGCAAAGGTATCCCATGTACAAGACATTTGTACATTTGCATGGTTTAGGCAAACAGCTGTATTGAGCTTGTTTTCCCCATACTTTTTGTTCTAGTTGAGCTATGGGGAAGTTGATGAAACGATTAGATAGCCCTGATTGTTCTCTTTCCAAAAATACCACATGTTAGGTATCTCACGCTAAAACTGCAAAGGTTAGATGAGAGGTGAATGTTTTGTTCACCCTTATTTGGCCAGAATTTGGCCATAACTCAAGTAATACTGGTTCTAGCTCGGTTTGGCTGGTACCTTTGGATAGCCCTGGCTTAGAGCTTTATTTTGAATACCCATTTGATGGGGTTAAGCTTATCCTTCTGGATTTTAGATGTGAGGTGAAAATTAAGGTTTATGCTCAGCAACAACTTTGAGCAGGAATAACTTTGTTATTCTTTGTCCAATGGTGATGGGACTTATATATTCAGAAAGGGGTGAGTTTCCTCTTTCTTTTGATGCCTTTTTGAGCCGATTTGGCTCAGCTCCATGTTTTGGTGGTATCTTGGCTATACCATTGGCTTATGGTATTTTGGCTTTCATGCTTGTGCTCTGGTTTTGAGTCACAGGCTGACATACCCTCCCTCTAAAAAAGGCTCATAATAGATGAGACTGTTCAGTCCTCCTAGAGGCTCTGAATCTCCTTAGATGAAGGTTCCCATCTGGTATGGCATCTTCCGCCAACCATTTGTCTTTATCAGCTGTTTGGTTCTTGAATCTGACTAAGTATTGTCTCTGATCCTTCCCATTAAGTCCGATCTTCCTGGCCTCAATGATTTTACTCACAGGTCCAGGGGAGTCCTCCACTTCCACTATATCAGGTGGTGTGGGGTCCTTCTTCCTGGAGGGGGATTTGCCCTCCTCTGTTTGGATGTATGGCTTGACCAAACTTACTGGAAAGACTGGGTGCTTTCTAGAAAATTCCTCTGTAAGTTTGACTTCCACTGAATTCTTCCCCATAAATTTAATGATAGTGAAGGGCCCTACAAATTAGTCTCTCATTTTCTTAGGGACTTCAAGATTATTACCTGGTCCCCTTCCTTAAAGTCAGGTTCCATGTGTGTCTTGTCCCACCTCTGCTTATTATATTATTTTGCCTCAGCTATGCATATGGCAGCTTTGTCACAAACCCTCTTCCACATATTGTCAGCCTGTGACTCAAAACAGAGCACTAGCATGACATCCAACATACCATAAATAATGGTATGACAAGTATTGAGCAAAAATAGTCAATACAGGTAATAAATAAGAGGAAAAAACTCCTCTTAAATTAAACACCAACCTTATCCAAACAGAATAAGGAAACCTAGAGGAGAATAAACAAGTCAAAACCCTTATTTTCACCTCTCATCTAACTTATGCATATGTAAGTTATTCTATAAAAAAATGGTATTTTTCTTAAAGCTCACATAGAGAGCTACACAATGGTATCATCCATGTTGCTGTAACACCACTACAACTGGAGATACCATATGACCTTTATTTTAAAACCAAGACCCCCCTGAAAGTCAAAGAGGGCTTGTACAAAACTGTACAAACGTATAACCAAACTAAAGATCTAAACAAGAGCTTTAATTTGAGACACCTTAGACCTCTTTATCTCTTAAATTGACTGAGGGATCTTGGTTCAAAGGTCTAATAACCAAGATACAGATATTCTGAAAACAACAATGTAAACAAACCCCTGTATCTTTGGCATACACTCATACAACTGTACAGTGTAATATACCAAACTGTAGAGCTAATCAAGCCCTACGAGAATTTATCATAATAATACAGATATCTTCCAAATTGAAGAAGATATCTGGTATGAAAGTTTTTGAAGCCTCATAGTGATGTACAAAAATACATCCAAAAACTTAAAACCCTTATAACTTTTGCTATTTTAAAGAAGGGTAAGCATGAAGCATACCAAATTGAAGAGCTAATTAAGCCCTTCAATTCTGTGCTCTTGGCTTCTTGATATCTTAAGAACTGACTAAGATATCTTGATTGGAAGGTTTTTCTAGCAATACATGACTGCATCAAACTTGTATCAAACAGTATTGCTCTCATACTTAAAATAATATACTTATGAAGATATAACCTCTCTAAAATCATCATTATTGATCATACAGACACCAGAACAACGTCATCCAAGTGCTGACGTGGCAGGTGAAAAGTTTTTTCACCCTGTATTGATCCAGAATGATCATTTGTGGTTCCAAAACCACAATTCTGCCTCTATTGACGTCAGAATTGACGATCCAGAACCACAGACTGATCATTGGAGTGAAAATTTTGACTCCTCTGACGCATGAAGAGTTAATAACTCTTGACAGTCTTGAAAGATATAAAAAGAAGGGTTTTTTCCTTGAAAACCCATCATCTTTATCTTATTATCCATATTCTTACGTGACAAAACTGTTATCCATCAGTAGTGTCCTTAGAATTATCATTAAAGATATAATTAGAATATAATTATTGTAGTACTTCTTTACAGTCAAAGATATTAGAGTATTGCAACCCAGGTCCTCAACAGACTCATCACCACTGTTACCACATAGCAGTAGGACCTGAAGATTTAAATTTATTTGCTTTTTGATGTGTCACTGTCATAATACTAGCTTGTAACTACATTTTATAGCTACTATATAGACTTACCCTGACATTTTGGGGGCCTGGCCGTGGGTTTTCAACCTTATTGGACGTGTTTTGAACTGAATTAGGCGTACAAATTCAGTTATTTAAAAGGTATTTTACTAACAGTGAGTAAAAGTTTGAATTTATCTTATTTTCTATTATTATCATTTTTTTATATATATAATATAGCATCATATATTATATACATAATTTTTTCTCTCCAAAAATATATATTACAAATATTTTTGTTGAGAGTAAGAGTACAAATCCTCTTTATTTCATTATATTGCAATAATTTTCACAAAATTTGATAATAATACAACAGTATTATTTAAATTTCAATATAAATAATAATATACAAACAGTATATTACTTATTTTTTACTATTATTTTTCACCAAAGTGCGTGAAAATTAATAAAGAAACATTTATTAATAAATAATTAATAAATATTAAATAATAAAATAATTTTTTATTATTTATAAGGAATATTTTAATTAAATATTTCCTTTAAAACAAGACATCACTCAAATTGACGTGAAAACTTGTAATTGATTGATATTTTAATCAAAAATCAAGTGTTAAAATAAATATTATTTATAATATTTATAATAACAAATCAGATTTATTATAATTTAATAAATCTGACGTGTTTTTTTAGAAGAAAAACAATAGTATCCAAGTGAATCATTCACAAAACACTTGGATATTAAAGTTTTAATTCATAAAAACTCACATTGAGAAATATTAGTAATAATATTTACAGCCAAATTTATTATAATTTAATAAATTTGACGTGTTTATACAAAAAAATGATAATATCCAAGTGAATCATTCACAAAACACTTGGATATTACAGTTTTCACTTATAAAGCATAAGTGAAAAACTCAGAAACTGTTATTTTTCAATAAAAAACATATAAAAAAAATATTATAATAAGAATACTTAAAAATTTCGAAAAATAACAGTAGAATTGAATAAAATCATTTTGTTTTATCATAAAATACTGATATACAATTTGAAATATCTTTTCTGAATAGTGGAAAAAGACTATATTCCATTAGAAACCCAGTCACAAGGAAATCCATCTGTGACAGCCTCAGATGACAGAGAGGTGCTGCCAAAAACCAAGGGCAAGCAGAAAAGACACAGTGAAGTGACAATCAACTCAAAAGATTGGACACCAATAGCCGTGCCAAGGGCCAAAAAGCCCAGAAAAGCTCCAACAAAACCAGTTGGATCACCAAAAAAAATTGAAAAACAGAAAATCACTGTTATCAACCCAGTTGTAAACTCTAAAGGCAAATTGCCAAAGAGTATAGATCATAAATTTGTACAAGGGCCTGCTAAAGGTAAATAAACCTTGAAACATACAAAATTTTTCATTGTCTGTCATTTTTTAACATTGTTAACATGACACCTCCACTTCTTAGAGATCTTGGATTTCCAAGAAATCAACCAGAACACTGGCCAAGAAGACACAGAGGAAGAAGACAGCCAATCACTGGATCAAATGACCAGAAAAGGACTTACCATCAGGGAGCTCCTACCCAAGGTCTTATTCCAGATCAAATTCAACCCAGAAGTCCAACCAGGAGATTGGACAGATGCAGAACAGGTCCTTCAAATACACAAACTCCTGAAAGACCTCTTCACATGGAGCATAGACAACAAAATGTTCACTATGGCAGCATCATGGGCAGAAGTGGGGATAACAACTCAGAAGATCTGTCTCAAGCAAATGGCTTGGATGGAACTTATGACAGAAATGCAAGGTTGGAATCCCAACAAGAATTTCAAACTCTTAGAAGAAAGAGCAATCAGAATCAAAGAGAACCAGGCAGCCATACAAGCCATAGAGAGATCTTGGCACAAGGAAAAGCCCAGTCAGATTCAGGTACCCCCAGAAATGGAAGGAGAAGTCCCATCTTACCCACAACAATCCAGCAGTTCCAGGCCTTACAAGCCAAAGGAAACTTCATCCAAGGCTCCCAAACCATTCCAGGTAGTTTCCAACAGGAGAAAAGGAGCCCAAGGGAGAAAAAAAACTTCTTTCAACCAGAGGAAGAAGGAAGCAGACCCATTGATGAAAAAGCTGATGGACTTAGTCCAAGAAGTACACAAAAGCAAAAAATAGTTGTACCTACAAATAGTTTTGATAGTTCTGACTCAATTGATCCAGAATTAATAACTGAGACTACAATCCACACTCATGAGTTTGAAAACAAATTCACATGGACCAAATTGGCCCAATTCATGGATTGGACACATGAAACCTCAGAAAAAATGAAGACAGAAGTGGAAACATTGAAAGAAGAAAATGCTTTCCAAGAAACAGTCATAAAAGACTTGAATACAAATCTGGCCAAAATTTGGACAGAATTTGAAAAACCTAACAGACAGTTGAATTCAATTCTAGACGAACAACAAACTGTGAGGAGGGATCTGAGGAGTATCCAGCAGCAAAAGGATAGCTTTGATAAAGAAATTGATTAACTCTATGACAGAGAAGACAATCAATACCCTCCAACACAAGTTCAACCCACTACCTCTACAAAATTGAAAGAAGAGGATAAAGACTATGACCAGGAACCTGAACATCAGATTCCAAAGTCAAGATAAGAGTCAATGTACCAAGATGGGGAAAATCTTAGCTATTCAGAGAAACAGGCACTAAAACAGTTACCAGAAGTAGCAAACTGGCCAAAGTTCACAGGAATTGGGGAATATGACCATATGGAAATCATTGACTATATTGATGGACTCTTTGTTGATGTCCCAAAGATACCAGACTAGTGGATCACAACAAGACTTAACACAGCATTCAGAGGCCATGCAAACATATGGTATACTGAAATGAAAGAAATACATGGCAGGAAAAGCTGGCAATGGTGGAGGAACCAAATTATACAAAAGTATAGCAATGGTAGTTGGATCTGGCAAAAGACCATGTCCTTTGAAAGTGATAGATACTCCACAGAAAAAGACCCATATGAATGGTGTCTCAAACAAACAAAAAGGCTAAAAGCTATTGATCCCAATGTGACAATAGAAATGAGAAACCATAAACTCCTAACAAAATTGCCAGGAGATCTAGAACATGCAGTCAAATGCAGATGCAACAACATCAGCAGCATTGATGACATAGCAAATGTCATACAAGATGTGAGGAAAAAAACCTCCATAGGAAGGTACACATCCTATAAGCCAAACTTCAAAGACAAGAAGTCTGAAGTTAAAGAAACAAACAAAGAGGAAGGGAAAGAAACCCCAAAAAAGAAATATGTGTGCCACAACTGTGGATCAACAGACCACTATGCCAACAATTGCACAAAACCAAAAAAGAAAATATATGCAATTGATGAAGAATCAGAAGAAGAACAAACAGGTGACAAATCTGATTCTGACAGTATGGGAAATGGTATGAGAGCAGAATCACAAAGTGAACCTGATACCATAGAAGAATTCATAGTGGAATGCAATGAAAAAAGTTCACTTGACATACAAGACATTGAATTAGATTCAGGAAAACCACAAATAACAACAGACAAAGAGCTCTGAAAGCACACACAGAATGCACAAACATTCCTGGTAACCCCAAATAGAGGGATGGGATTCATTCATGGAACACCTACAAAATTGACAGTTTACATTGAGAACTGTAAACATCCAATGATCATTGACACAGGAGCAAGTTGCTCCATAGTGGCAAAAGAATACTTAAAACAATACTTCCCCAAATGGGAAGAGGATATAATCCCAACAAAAGCTAGAAACTTTAAAAGTACATCAGGCAAAATGCACTCACTGGGGACAATAATCAAAGAGATAATTATCCCACACCAAAAAGGAAATATCAGACTAGAGCCTGAATTTGTAGTTCTAGAGAATGCACATGTACAAGGATTCTTACTAGGTACAGAGTACCAAAGAATGTATGGTATGGACATTTGCAATCGTAAAAATAGATATCTTACCATTGGTACAAACAAAGACAAAAAATTTTTCTTTGACATAAATCATATAACAAATGATAACACCCTGAAAGAACTAGTGGAAGAATTCAAAGAAGCCCAATATGGCACTCAACTCACCAGTAAAATGAA
Source organism: Austropuccinia psidii (assembly GCA_023105745.1). Classification (NCBI taxonomy): domain Eukaryota; kingdom Fungi; phylum Basidiomycota; class Pucciniomycetes; order Pucciniales; family Sphaerophragmiaceae; genus Austropuccinia; species Austropuccinia psidii. The sequence continues at coordinate 48,971,045 of JALGQZ010000008.1, read as the reverse complement.
ACTCAGCTTACTGAAAGTATTGAGGAAGCATAGAGGAGCTTTTGCAATAGGAGATGAACCACTAGGAAAAATCAAAGGACATGATATAGAATTATATCTGGATGTAGAAAGACCATACCCACCTATGCTTAGGAGACCACCATACCCAGCCAGCATGGAAACTAGGAAAGAAATTGAGAAACATATCAATGAACTCCTAGAAATGGGGGTCATAAGGAAAATAGGACACAATGAGATAGTAGAAGTCACTACACCAGTCCTTATAACTTGGCATGATGGTAAATCCAGACTATGTCGGGACTTCAGGGCTTTGAATAATTACACCAAAGCAGATAGGTACCCCATCCCAAGGATACCACATGCACTAGATAAGCTAGCAAAATCCAAGTGTATTACAAAAATGGATTGCATGAAAGGCTTCCACCAGAATGGGGTGAAACCAGATTCCATCAAATTGCTAAGAATTATATGCCATATGGGCATATACGAATAAACTAGAATGCCATTTGGCATTAAGAATGCACCAGCCCATTTTCAGAGGATGATGGATACAATATTTCAAGATGAAATAATGGAAGGGTGGATGGTAGTGTACATTGATGATATCATAATATACTCAGAAACATGGGAAGACCATGTGAGGAAAATTGATAAAATATTGGGAAAATGTACACCAATCAACATGAAAATATCTCTTAAAAAATGTAACTTTGGACAGCAAGAACTTCTAGCCCTAGGACACAAAGTTTCAGGTTTAAGTCTAGCCATAGACCAAAATAAAGTTGCTGCAGTACTGAAGAAACCAGTACCAAAGAACATTAAAGAAATGCAATCTTTTTTGGGCTTTGCTAGTTACTACAGGAGCCACATAAAAAACTTTGCACACATCACAAGTAGCCTATACAAACTGTGCTCAAAAGATTTAGTCTTTGAAATTACCAAAGAAAGAAGAGATGCATTTGAGAAGATCAAATATGAACTGATCAATGCCCCTGTCCTAATGATGCCTGATTTTGAACTACCATTCAAACTATATATAGATTCAGCATGTAGCCAAGGACTAGGAGCAGCACTAAACCAGAGGCAACTAGTGGATGGAATACCCAAAGAAGGAGTAATTTGCTATATATCAAGACAACTGAAAGACTCAGAAGCCAGATATGGAGCTACTCAGACAGAATGTCTCTGTTTGGTATGGTCATTAGAAAAACTCCATTACTACTTAGAAGGAGCAGTATTTAAAGTTTTTACTGATTGAACAGCCCTCAAATCACTGTTGAACATGAAGACAACAAACAGACACATGCTCAGGTGGCAAATAGCCATACAAGAATACAGAGGGAATATGACTATTATCTATAAAGAAGGGAAAAGTCATACTAATGCAGATGGTCTCAGCAGGTGGCCACTGAAGAATGACCAAGAGAATCCAGCATATGACCCAGAAAATGGGGCCAAAATACCCATACGATGCATGGAGATAGATAGGAGAAAGAACTTCAAACTATCAAACAGGGCATTAGGGAATGACCCATCAAACCCAGCACAGAGCTATGGGGAGAGAAAAGAGATACCCATATTGGGAATCAGCTCCCCTAATCTAAATACAAAGTTCTTTAGTATAAAACAATCATCATACAATAAACACAAACAGTGTAGTATATTGATACAACTATTAAAACAAAAGTACAGGAGTCCTGAACTAGAGAGCCAATTGGAAGAGCCATGGCTCAAAAACTTCAAAGAGAATAGATTTTTTCTGATAGATGATCTACTATACCATAGGGAAAAACACACAAGTGCCCTGGTAATAATAAATAGAGAACATATTTCCCTGATACTGCAGGAATGCCATGACTGCCCATACATGGGACATATGAGTGAAGAAAGAACTAAAGAAAGAGTCTTTAGCACAGCCTGGTGGCCAAAGTGGGAACAAGACTTGAGTGAATACATCAACACTTGTACCAGATGCCAAAAAGCCAACAACGGTCATGGCAAAAGATATGGATTACTCCAGAGTATAGAGGAGCCCAAACACCCCTGGGAAATAATAAACATGGATTGGGTGACAGGCCTGGTCCTTGGAGGGAAAGACAGCTTTAATGCATGCCTAGTAGTAGTAGACAGGTACAGCAAGAGTGTCAGATGTCTCCCCTGTCACAAAGAGGACACAGCAATGGACACAGCCATATTGTTCTGGAACAATGTGTTAGCAAACTGTGGAGTTCCAAGAATTATAATTAGTGACAGAGACCCTAAATTCACATCAGAATTTTAAACTAATCTATATTAGATGCTGGGAACCAAACTAGCATTCTCCACAGCTTACCATCCACAAACAGATGGTCTAGCAGGAAGAATGATTCAAACATTAGAAGATTTTGTGCATATGGCATGGAATATAAAGACAATGAGGGATATACCCATGACCGGGTAACCCTCCTAACAGCTGTACAATTGGCATACAACACAAGTATACACTCAGTGACAGGAAAAACCCCTGCCACATTAGAGAAAGGATGGAACCCACTACTTCCAGTAGACTACTTGAAGAAGAACCTCCTCTCAGTACACCCCACAACTAAAGACTTCCACACAATGTGGAAAACTGCCTGTGAAAAAGCAGAAAAATGTGTGGCTGAAGCTAAATTATACAACAAACAGAGATATGATAAAAGTCACCAAGAACCTGATTTCAAAGAAGGGGACCAAGTTCTAATCTCAACTCTTAACTTCAACAATCTAAGAGGACCCAAGAAGATGAGAGACTCATTCATAGGGCCATTCACCATTATTAAATTAATAGGAAAGAATGCAGTAGAAGTCAACCTGACCAAAGAGTTTTCTAGGAAACACCCAGTTTTCCCTGTGAGCCTGGTCAAACCTTATCACCAAACAGATGAGGAGAAATTCCCTGACAGAAGGAAGACAGTCACCCATGAAAGATTGGTAGAGGAAGATGACTCACCTGGACCAGTGAAAAAGATCATTAAAGCCAGGAAAATAAGAATTAATGGGAAAGACAACAGGCAATATCTGGTTAGATTTAAGAATCAACCAGCAGATAAAGATAAATGGTTAAGTGAGAAAGAAATCCCAGATGGATAAATACACCTCAGAAGATTCAGAGCCTCCAGAAGGGCTGAAGAGTCTCATCAATGATGAGCCTTCTTTTGAGGGAGGGTATGTCAGCCTGTGACTCAAAACAGAGCACTAGCATGACATCCAACATACCATAAATAATGGTATGACAAGTATTGAACAAACATAGTCAATACAGGTAATAAATAAGAGGAAAAAACTCCTCTTAAATTAAACACCAACCTTATCCAAACAGAATAAGGAAACCTAGAGGAGAATAAACAAGTCAAAACCCTTATTTTCACCTCTAATCTAACTTATGCATATTTAAGTTATTCTATACCAAAATGGTATTTTTCTTAAAGCTCACATAGAGAGCTACACAATGGTATCATCCATGTTGCTGTAACACCACTACAACTGGAGATACCATATGACCTTTATTTTAACACCAAGACCCCCCTGAAAGTCAAAGAGGGCTTGTACAAAGCTGTACAAAAGTATAACCAAATTAAAGATCTAAACAAGAGCTTTAATTTGAGACATCTTAGACCTCTTTATCTCTTAAATTGACTGAGGGATCTTGGTTCAAAGGTTTAACAACCAAAATACAGATATTCTGAAAACAACAATGTAAACAAACCCCTGTATCTTTGGCATACACTCATACAACTGTACAGTGTAATATACCAAACTGTAGAGCTAATCAAGCCCTACGAGAATGTATCATCAGAATACAGATATCTTCCAAATTTAAGAAGATATCTGGTATGAAAGTTTTTGAAGCCTCATACTGATGTACAAAAATACATCCAAAAAATTCAAACCCTTATAACTTTTGCTATTTTAAAGAAGGGTAAACATGAAGCATACCAAATTGAAGAGCTCTTTAAGCCCTTCAATTCTGTGCTCTTGATTTCTTGATATATTAAGAACTGACTGAGATATCTTGATTGGATTGTTTTTCTAGCAATACATGACTGTATCAAACTTGTATCAAACAGTATTGCTCTCATACTTAAAATAATATACTTATGAAGATATGAACTCTCTAAAATCATCATTATTGATCATACAGACACCAGAACAACGTCATCCAAGTGCTGACATGGCAGGTGAAAAGTTTTTTCACCCTGTATTGATCCAGAATGATCATTTGTGGTTCCAAAACCAAAATTCTGCCTCTATTGACATCAGAATTGACGATCCAGAACCACAGACTGATCATTGGAGTGAGAAATTTCACTCCTCTGACGTGTGAAGAGTTCATAACTCTTGACAGTCTTGAAAGATATAAAAAGAAGGGTTTTTTCCTTGAAAACCCATCATCTTTATCTTATTATACATATTACTACATGACAAAACTGTTATCAATCAGTAGTGTCCTTAGAATTATCATTAAAGATATAATTAGAATATAATTATTGTAGTACTTCTTTACAGTCAAAGATATTAGAGTATCGCAACCCAGGTCCTCAACAGACTCATCACCATTGTTACCACGTAGCAGTAGGACCTGAAGATTTAAATTTATTTGTTTTTTGACGTGTCACAGTCATAATACTAGCTTGTAACTACATTTTATAGCCACTATATAGACTCACCCTGACACATATCATGGAAGTCTTTGGCTGTGGGGTGGATGGTCAGAAGATTCTTCTCCAAGTGATCCACAGACAGTAGGGGATTCCACCCTTTCCCTACCACTGCAGGTGTTTTTCCTGTGGTAGAGTGCTGACTTGCATTAGAAGCCAGGTTGACAGCTGGTAGAAGGGTAACCCAGTCATGGGTGTATCCCTCATGGTCCTTTTATTCCATGCCATAGGAACAGAACCTTCTAAGGATGTCTTCCATTGTCTGGATCATCCTTTCAGCTAGGCCATCTGTTTGTGGATGGTAAGCTGTGGAGAATGCAAGCTTGGTGCCAAGCATGTCATATAAGTTGGTCCAAAATTCAGATGTGATTTTTGGCTCCCTATCAGCTAATGATTATCTTAGGGACTCCACATGTGGATATAATATTATTCCAGAATAACAGAGCAGTATCTATGGGTGTATCCTTTTTATGGCATGGTAGACACCTCACGCTCTTGCTGAACCTATCAACTATGATTAGGCAGAAATTGTAGTTTTCTTTGCCTCCTGGGACAAGTCCTGTGACCCAGTACATATTGATGGTCTCCCATGGGTGTTTGGGTTCTTATATATGTTGAAGCAACCCATATTTCTTCCCATGTTTTCTATTTGCCTTTTGGCATCTTTCACAAGTATTGATGTATTCACTCAACTCTTGTTCCCACTTGGGCCACCAAGCTGGGCTTGCTACCCTCTCTCTGGTCCAGTCTTCACTCATGTGTCCCATATAGGGGCAGTCATGACATTCCTGTAGGATCAGTGTCAGCCTGTGACTCAAAACAGAGCACCAGCATGACATCCAACATACCATAAGTAATGGCATGAGGAGTATTGGACAGATATAGCCAATACAAGTAAATTATAAAGAGGAAACCTCCTCAAATATAATAAGAAAGGACAAAGATATGCCCTATCAAAGATAAGACCAAATAAGCAAAAACTCTTATTCTAGCCTCCAATCTAACTTATAAATATTTCATTAAACCCCAACCAGAATGGTTTTTTTCTTGAAGCTCTAAGGTAGAGCTATCCAATGGTATCATCTATTCATCTGTAGCACTCCTAAATCAGGAGATACCATTATACCACCTTTTTTCACCAACAACCCCTCAAAGGTGTAGGAGGGCTTGTACAAAACTGTACAAAAGTACAGCCAAATTAAAGGTCTGAGTGAGAGCTTTAATTTGAGACACCTTAGACCCCTCTATCTTCCAAATTGACAGAGGGATCTTGGTTTAAAGGTTTACATCTCAAAATACAGGATTTCTGAAACTAACCATATAAAGAAACCCCTGTATCTTTGGAATATATTCATACAGCTGTAAAGTGTTGTATATCAAACTGTAGATCTAATCAAGCCCTACAATACTGTATCATTAGAATACAGATATCTTCTAAATTGGAGAAGATATCTGGCTTGGAAGCTTTTGAAGCCTCATACTGATGTACAAAAATACATCCAAAAACTTAAAGTCCTTATAGCTTTTGCTATCTTAGAGAAGGGTAAGCATGAACCATATCAAATTGAAGAGCTCATTAAGCCCTTCAATTCTGTGCTCTTGGATTCTTGATATCTCAAAAACTGACTAAGATATCTTGGTTGGAAGTATTTTGACCAATACTGGTCTGTACCAAACCTGTACCAACCAGTACTGGCTTGATACTTAAAATAATAGTTGTTTAAAGCTTAAACCCGCCCAGAATGACTAATATTAGTCATCCAGACACTCTGGACACGTCACAATGGTGCTGACGTGGCCTGCGAAGAGTTTTTTCACCCTGTATTGATCCAGAATGATCATTTGTGGTCCAAAAACCACAATTCTGACTATGCTGACGTCAGAATTGATGGTACAGAACCACAACCTAGCCTCCAGAGTGAAAATTTTCACTCTGTAGACATTTGAAGAGCCTACCAGTCTTTCACAGTCTTCAGAGGAGATAAAAGCAGGTCTTTCCTCACTGGAAAAGACTCATCTTATCATGAATTAACATCCTTACGTAGTAAAACTGTCTTATACCAGTAGTACTCTTAGGATTATATTGATATGATTAAAATAATTAATTATTGTAGTGATTTTCACAGTCAATTGATATTAAATCATTGCAACCCAGGTTCTCAATAGATTCATCACCACTGTTATCATATTACAGTAGAACCTGTTTCCTATTATAAAAAATTCTTTTTTGTGTGTCACAGTCATAGTGCTAGCTTGTATTTACTATTTTTAAGCTACTACATAGACTCACCCTGACATTTTGGGGGCCTGGCCGTTGTTTTAACCTATTCTGGACCTATTTTGGCGATTTTTGGATCATTTTCACTAATTTTGAAGGTTTTTTACTATAAAAGTAAGTACAATTTCGAGTTTTTTTTCATTTTTTAACTAATTTTCATCTCTTATATTATAAAAATATAATACATATTTTTTATATATTGTATTTTATCAAAATATATTAAATAATATATTTTATTTTATTTTTGAGTATTTATACTCTTCAAAGCTTTATATTGCAATTTTCACGAAAATTAATAATCATAAATAATTATTATTAATTTTTCAAAGTTATTTTTATATACAAACAGTATATTTAAATAAAAAAACATTATTTTTTACGAAATTGTGTAAAAATTAATTTAAATCATAATATTTATTGTAAATCAACAATAAATATTGAAATAATAATTTTATTATTTCAATTCTTTAATATTCAAATTGAATATTATTGAAGAAGATCTTTTTTTTACTCAAGTTGAGGAAAAATTGATTAAAATTTCTTTTTTTGATAAATAATTAAAAAAAAATCTTAATAATAATAAGTCATTATTATCAATTTACCACGAAAATTGATAATAATAAGTAATTATTATTAACTTCTCAAACTTATTTTTATATACAAATAGTGTATTTAAATAGAAAGTATAATTAATTTTTACCAAATTGTGTAAAAATTGATTTAAATCATAATATTTATTGTAAACCAAAAATAAATATTTAAATAATAATTTTATTATTATTTCAATTCTTTAATATTCAAATTGAATATCATTGAAGAAAAAATCTTTTTTACTCAAGTTGAGGAATAATTTATTAATTTTTTTTTGATAGATAATCAAAAAGAAATAAATAAATAGATTTTGATAATAATACGTCATTATTATCAATTTTTCACGAAAAATAATAATAATAAGTAACTATTATTAATTTTTCAAACATATTTTCATATACAAATAGTATATTTAAATAAAAATATAATTATTTTTCACCAAATTGTGTAAAACTTAGTTTGAATTAAAATATTTATTGCGAAACCAGCAATAAATATTTGAGTGATAAGTTCATTATTATTCTAATTCTTTAATATTGAAGATCAATATTATTTAATACAATCTGTTCTTTCTTAAACTGAGGGGGAAATCGATTGAAATTTGTTTTATTTGATAAATAATCAAATAACAACAAAAGAAAACTTAATCATACAACAAAATTATTGTATGATTAAGATATAGACCCTTTTCTTTCCTCTAAAGAAAGAAAAATTGTAAATTGAACTATTAACAGTTGATTTTTCAATTTCAATAAGTAAATAACTTATCAATAATATTCAAGTTTAATATTATAAACTTTTAATATTAAATACTTTACTTATAAAAATAAGTGAAACAAAACGTTTATTTCTTCAAAAAATAAAAAATAAAATAATAATAATAATAAATAATTAAAACTCAGATATCAAACCAAACTCAGAAGAAATAACAGTAAGGAATTGGAAATTTTGTTTATTCAAATTGAATTACAAACTTTCTCCATTTGCTTTCAAGTGGAAAAAATACATTCCATTTGAGACAAAATCACAGTGAAATTCATCTGTACCAGCCTCAAAGACAAGGAGGCAGTACCAACTCCCAAGCAAATTGCAAAAGAGTATAAAGCAGAAATCAGTCCAAGGGCCTTTTATAGGTAAAGAAACCTTGGAAAATACAGAATTTTTGTCTTTTTTCATTTTTTAACATGACAACTCCATTTCTCAGAGATCTTGGATACCCAAGAAATCAGCCAGAAATCTGGCAAAGAAGAAACAAAGGGAGAAGGCCACCCCCTTCTGGATCAAATAACCAACAAAGGACTTATTATCAGGAAACTCCTGCTCAAAGTCCCACCCCAAACCAAATTCAGCCCAGTCCAACAAAAAAATTGGACAGATGCAGGGAAAATAACTCATATGCATCTACTCCTGAAAGACTTGTTCACATGGAGTATGGACAACAAAACCTTCACCATGGAAGTATCATGGGAGGAAATTGGAATAATTAGGCAAAAAATATGAGTCAATCTTATTACTGGCCCAAAGGTTCTGGAAGAAATGAAAAGTTGGAATCTCAACAGCCATTTCATACTTTCAGAAGAGACTTGAATCAGAAGGAATCAGACAGAAACCCAAGCCATAGAGAATTCTTGGCATATGGAAGAGCCCAATCTGATTCAGGAACACCAAGGCATGGAAGAAGAAATTCCATCTTTCCCACATCAGTCCAACAGCTACAGAACTTGAAATCAAAAGGACAATATTTCCAGGACTCTCCAGTCATCCCTGGTAGTTTCCAGCAGAGGACATGGAGCCCTAGTAGGAAACAAGAATTCTTTCAGAAAGGAGAAGATAGAATCAGATCCTTTGATGAAACAATGAATAAAATGAGTCCAAGAGGAACACAAATCCTAAAAGACACTGTACCTACCAATAGTGTTAGCTCAGAATTAATTGATCCTCAGCTTATGCCTATTGATGATAAAATACCCCCTCAAAAATTTGAAACCACAGATTCCAGAGGTAATAGTTTCATATGATCCAACATGGGTAAATTCATGGATTAGACATATGATCATGTTCAAGAAGTGACTTCAGAAATTAAAACAATCAAGGAAGAAAATTCCTTCCAAACAACAGTCATCAAAGACTTGAACACAAATCTATCCAGAATTTGGGCAGAATTTGAAAATAAAAACAGACAGTTGAACTCAATATTAGAGGAACAACAAGCTGTGAGAAGAGATTTAAGAAATATCCAATATCAACAGCAAAGCCTGGAATAGGAAGTGGATTTTCTCTATAAAAAGGAGGAAAAAGAAGATAATTTCTTCCCTCAAACAGCTCAAGATGATAAACCACTCACCAAAGTAAAAGAGGAAGAATCAGAAAACCAAGCTCCTGCATCCCAGGATCCAAAGTTAAGGTCTGAGTCTATTTACCAAGATGGTGAGAACCTCAGTTACTCTGAGAAACAAGCATTGAAGCAATTACCTGATGTGGTAAATTGGCCTAAATTCTCAGGAATTGGAGAATATGATCATATGGAGCTTATTGATTATATTAATGGACTTTTTGTTGATGTACCAAGGATACCAGACTACTGGATCACCACAAGACTCAACACTGCATTCAGAGGCCATGCAAATATATGGTACACTGAAATGAAAGAGATACATGGTAGGAAAAGCTGGCCATGGTGGAGAAACCAAATAATACAAAAGTACAGCAATGGTACTTGGATTTGGCAAAAAACCATCTCTTTTGAGAGTGACAGATACTCTACAGAAAAAGACCCTTATGAATGGTGTCTTAAACAAACCAAAAGACTCAAATCTATTGATCCAAACATGACAATAGAGATGAGAAATCATAAGATTTTGACAAAACTTCCAGGAGACTTAGAACATGCAGTAAAGTGCAGATGCAGCAAAATAAGCAGCATTGATGACATAGCAAATGTCATACAAGATGTCAGAAAAAAGACATCAATTGGCAGTAGTTCACCCTATAGGTCACATGATAGCAGAGAAAAACCAAAGATACTCATGGAAAAAGACCTCAAACCTATTAATGGTGAAGAAGAACCAAGGAGAAGGAACACATGCCATAACTGTGGATCACCTGACCACTATGCAAATAATTGTCCCAAGGGAAAAAAGAAAATATTTGCAATAGAGGAAGAGTCAGTAGAAGAACACATGGAGTACAAATCTGACTCTGACAGCATGGGAAATGGGCTAAGACAGGATTCAGACAGTGAATCAGAGCCTATTGAGCAATATTTATTAGAGTATGAGGATGAGAAAACAGAATCAGGCGTAGGAAACTCTTTGAAACCAGAACTCATTCAACCCAAAAATGGTGAAGACAGAAGTGGCAGAACCATTGATGCTAAAGAGTATTTGGAAGTACCCAAAACTGGTATGGCCATTATTCATGGAGCAAAATCAAATCTTGATGTGTACATTGAAAATAAAAAGCATCCTTTGATTTTTGACACAGGAGCAAATTGCTCAGTGGTAGCCAACGAATACTTGGACAGACACTTTCCAATGTGGAATGCAGAGATGCTCTTAACAAAAGAAAGAAGCTTTAAAAGTGCTGCAGGCAAAATGAAGTCACTTGGAATAATCCAAAAAATAATTATAATACCACACAAAATGGGAAACCTCAGATTACACATTGAATTTGTGGTACTTGAAAATGCTAAGTTTGATGGATTTTTAATGGGTACAGAGTACCATAGAATCTATGGCATAAGCATACATAATTACCTAGAGAGTTACTTGATAATTGGGCAAGACAAACAAAGAAAGTTCTACTTTGAAACTGACAACCCCAATCAAATAAAAAGATATTTCAATAGGGATTATTTAACAGAAAGAAGGAATGAACCACCAGAAAAAGACCAATGGGTAAAGCTGGATGATGTTTCAGATAAAGATTCTTTTTTAAAAGGATCAAGAGCCTCCATGAGGACAAAAGAGTCTCATCAATGATGAGCCTTTTTTGGAGGGAGGGTATGTCAGCCTGTGACTCAAAACAGAGCACCAGCATGACATCCAACATACCATAAGTAATGGCATGAGGAGTATTGGACAGATATAGCCAATAAAAGTAAATTATAAAGAGGAAACCTCCTCAAATATAATAAGAAAGGACAAAGATATGCCCTATCAAAGATAAGACCAAATAAGCAAAAACTCTTATTCTAGCCTCTAATCTAACTTATAAATATTTCATTAAACCCCAACCAGAATGGTTTTTTTCTTGAAGCTCTAAGGTAGAGCTATCCAATGGTATCATCTATTCATCTGTAGCACTCCTAAATCAGGAGATACCATTATACCACCTTTTTTCACCAACAACCCCTCAAAGGTGTAGGAGGGCTTGTACAAAACTGTACAAAAGTACAGCCAAATTAAAGGTCTGAGTGAGAGCTTTAATTTGAGACACCTTAGACCCCTCTATCTTCCAAATTGACAGAGGGATCTTGGTTTAAAGGTTTACATCTCAAAATACAGGATTTCTGAAACTAACCATATAAAGAAACCCCTGTATCTTTGGAATATATTCATACAGCTGTAAAGTGTTGTATATCAAACTGTAGATCTAATCAAGCCCTACAATACTGTATCATTAGAATACAGATATCTTCTAAATTGGAGAAGATATCTGGCTTGGAAGCTTTTGAAGCCTCATACTGATGTACAAAAATACATCCAAAAACTTAAAGTCCTTATAGCTTTTGCTATCTTAGAGAAGGGTAAGCATGAACCATATCAAATTGAAGAGCTCATTAAGCCCTTCAATTCTGTGCTCTTGGATTCTTGATATCTCAAAAACTGACTAAGATATCTTGGTTGGAAGTATTTTGACCAATACTGGTCTGTACCAAACCTGTACCAACCAGTACTGGCTTGATACTTAAAATAATAGTTGTTTAAAGCTTAAACCCGCCCAGAATGACTAATATTAGTCATCCAGACACTCTGGACACGTCACAATGGTGCTGACGTGGCCTGCGAAGAGTTTTTTCACCCTGTATTGATCCAGAATGATCATTTGTGGTCCAAAAACCACAATTCTGACTATGCTGACGTCAGAATTGATGGTACAGAACCACAACCTAGCCTCCAGAGTGAAAATTTTCACTCTGTAGACATTTGAAGAGCCTACCAGTCTTTCACAGTCTTCAGAGGAGATAAAAGCAGGTCTTTCCTCACTGGAAAAGACTCATCTTATCATGAATTAACATCCTTACGTAGTAAAACTGTCTTATACCAGTAGTACTCTTAGGATTATATTGATATGATTAAAATAATTAATTATTGTAGTGATTTTCACAGTCAATTGATATTAAATCATTGCAACCCAGGTTCTCAATAGATTCATCCCCACTGTTATCATATTACAGTAGAACCTGTTTCCTATTATAAAAAATTCTTTTTTGTGTGTCACAGTCATAGTGCTAGCTTGTATTTACTATTTTTAAGCTACTACATAGACTCACCCTGACAATCAGAGAGATGTGGTCTCTGTCTACCACTGTGAGTGCACTTGTGTGCTTCTCTCTGTGGTAAAGCAGACCATCCATAAGGAAGAACTTGTTATCCTTGTAGGCCCTCAACCAGGGTTCTTCCAGCTGGGATTCCAGTTCTGGACTCTTGTACTTTTGCTGAAGGAGTTGTAATAATATGCCACACTGTTTATGTTTGGCATAAGACTTCAGTACTGCACTGAAAAATTAATTGGGCCATTCTGAGGAGCTTATTCCCTCTATGGGAGTGTCTTTTACTTCTGAATCAGTGTTCCCACTGTCAAGGGTACCACTTCCTGGTGCCCATTCAGAGAATCTCAAGTTTCTCCTCCTATCTATTTCCATGAAATGGATGGGGATCTTGGCTGAAACTTCAGAGTCATAAGCTGGATTGCTCTTGACATTATCCAGTGGCCATCTGCTAAGGCCATCTGCATTGGTATGACTTTTACCGTCTTTGTATATGTTGGTCATGTTCCCTCTATACTCCTGAATGGCTATTTGCCATCTCAGCATGTGTATATTTGTAGTCTTCATGTTCAGTAAAGACTTGAAGGCTGTGCAGTCTGTGTAGACTTCAAAGACTGAACCCTCCAGATAATAATGGGGTTTTTCTAGAGCCCAGATTAGACATAGACATTCAGTCTGGGTGGCCCCATACCTGGCTTCTGGATCTTTCAGTTTCCTAGAGATGTAACATATTACTCCCTCTCTTGGTTCACCATCCACAATTTGTCTTTGGTGAAGGGCTGCTCCTAAGCCTTGGGTACATGCTGCATCTATATATAACTTGAATGGTAGTTCAAAGTCAGGCAAGATGAGCACATGTGCATTTGTGAGTTATTCTTTGATCCTCTAATATGCATCCCTCCTTTCCTTGGTAATTTCAAAAACTACATCTTTTGAACATAACTTGTATAAACTGCTAGTTATGTCAGCAAAGCCTTTGATGTGGTTTCTGTAGTAGCTAGAAAACCCAAGGAAAGATTGCATCTCTTTGATGTTTCTTGGTTCTGGATTTTGTAGTACTGCTGCTACTTTGTTGTGGTCAATTGCCAGACTAAGACCTGAGACTTTATGTCCTACAGCTAGTAGCTCTTGTTGGCCAAAATTACACTTTTTCAGTGAAAACTTCAGATTGATGGGTGTACATTTACTGAGCACTCTGTCTATGTATTGTACATGGTCTTCCCATGTCTCTGAGTATATAATGATGTCATCAATATATACGACCATCCGGCCTTCCAATATTTATTCTTGAAATACTGTGTCCATCATCCTTTGGAAGTGTGCTGGTGCATTTTTGATGCCAAATGGCATCCTGGTATACTCATATATGCCAATATGGCATATTATTCTGAGTAATTTCACGGAGTTTGGTTTAACTCCATTTTTGTGGAAGCCTTTCATACAATCCATTTTGGTTATGTATTTGGCTTTTGCCAGTTTATCCAAGGCATGAGGTGTACTGGGTATAGGGTACCTGTCTGCTTTTGTGTAGTTACTCAGAGATCTGAAGTCTCCACACAGTATAGACTTTGCATAATTCCAGGTGATTAGGACAGGAGTGGTGATTTCCACTATCTCATTATATCCAATCTTTCTGATGACATCCATGTTCAGGATTTCATTGATGTGTTTTTAAATTTCTTTCCTGGTTTCCAGGCTTTCTGGATAAGGAGGCCTCCTGAGCATGAGTGGATAAGTTCTTTTCACATCCAGATATAGCTCTATATCATGGCCTTTGATCTTGCCTAATGATTCTTCACCAATGGCAAATGCTGGTCTGTTCTTTCTCAGCATCTTCAGTAAACTTAGTTTTTGTTTACTGGTGAGGGAAGTGCTAAACTGTCCCTCCCTGAATTCACTCAGGATTTCTTCTAGTGGATCTTGAGAAGATATCTGGTATATATCAAGTGAAAATTTCTTTTCCTTGTTGGTACCAATGGTAATGTGCCTATTTTTACTGTTGTAAATATCTATGCCATACATCCTCTGGTAGTCTTTTCCCAGTAAGAACTCTTGGATGTGGGCATCATTAAGCACTACAAACTCTGGTTTGAGTCTGATATTACCCTTCCTGTGGGGTACAATTATCTCTTTGATAATTGTACCAATGGAAGTCATCTTCCCTGATGCACTTTTAAAGTTCTTTGCCTTGGTGGGTGAGAGCTGTTTTTCCCAATTTGGAAAGTGGGTATCCAGATAATTTCTGGCCACTATGGAGCAGTGTGCCCCACTATCAATGATCAATGGATGTTGAGCATTGTCAATACAGACAGTCATTTTAATGGCTGTTCCATGTATATATGCCATTCCTTTGGTTGGTGTAACCAAGAATGTTTGTGCATCTTTTGTGCGTTTGCACAAGTTTTTATTGGAAGTATCCTGTGGCATGCCTGCTTCCAACTGTATGTCCTGAATTTATAGTGGGGTTTCCTCTTGGTATTCTACTAGAAATTCTTCTCTTGGGTCTTTTTTATCATCAGATTGTTCTCTGATGGCATCACCCATGGAGTCTGATTCAGAATCCGCTGTTGGGGATTCCTCCTCTGGGACTTTCTCAATGGCAAAGACTTTTTTATTTGCCTTTCGACAGTTATTGGCATAGTGGTCTGTTGAACCACAATTGTGACAAGAATTCTTCTTCTTTGTCACTTCTGCCACCCTTTCTTTGGGTCTGTCTTTAAACGTCACTCTGAAAGGTTGTTTCTCTCTGAAACCACTGCTCTTATATGGGGTGAATTTCCCTATGTCTTGTAAGGTATTAGCAATGTCATTTAGAGTGCAATTTTGGTTGCATCTGCATTTTACTGCATGCTCTAGTTCTCCTGGCAGTTGTGTCAGGAGTTTGTGATTCCTCATTTGGATGTTCATCTGAGGATCAATGGCTTTAAGTATTTTAGACTGTCTAAGACACCACTCATATGGATCTTTGTCGACAGAGTATTTGTCATTGTCAAATGACATGGTCTTTTGCCATATCCAAGTTCCATTACTGTACTTTTGGATTATTTGAATCTTCCACCATGGCCAGTTTCTTCTGCCATGGATTTCTTTCATTTCTGTGTACCATATACTAGCATGACCTTTAAATGCTGTATTTAGTCTAGCAGTAATCCAGTAATCTGGTATGATTGGTACATCAATGAAGAGTCCACCAATATAATCTATGAGTTCCATATGATCATATTCTCCTGTTCCAGAGATTTTGGGCCAGCTTGAGGCCTCAGGAAGCTGTTTCAAGGCTTCCTTCTCTGAATAAGACATGCCATCTCCATTCTGGTATTGTGATGGAGATCTTGCCTTATTCATCAACATGGGATCTGGTTTGAAATCATCTGGTTGATATGGATTTTCCATAACCTGGCCTTGTGGTTGGGGCTTCAAGTTATGGTAGACATTAAGCAATTTGTTTATGTCTTTATCCAGACAATCCCTGTCCTTTTTGCTGTGGTGGTGTTCTTCAAATACTAGATTCAGTCTTTTGTTGGTTTCTTCAGAGGCTTTTCTCAATTGAGCATGACCTTCTTGAAGAGTTTTATCAATTTTATCCATGGAGGCTGTTAATTTCTTCATCCTCTCATAGCTTGCTTCAAGTTCTGCAAACTGCTTTTGAGTTTGCTCAGCATATTTGGACATTTGTAACCACAGTGAATCACTATTTATGTTACTCTCAGGTGTGACAATATTATGTTCAATCTGAGTGGGGGTAATGTTTCTCTTACTAGGACTACTGATTCTAGAGTGGTTTACAACTACTTCTGGTTATTGTGTACTTCTTTCACCAAATCCAGCAACTTCTGGATCATGGGGTCTGACTCTTTCTGCCTTTGGCTGAAAGAGGTCTTGTTTGTCCCCTTGTATCCTTTTCTTCTCCTGGAAGCCTCCTCGGATTGTGAAGAGTGGTGACTCCTGGTCATTGATTTGTTGGTGTCTGAATGGTGTGAAGCCACTGAAGAGCTGATATGGCCTGCTCCTTGTGAGCCTGAAGGAATCTGAGTAGGCCCTGTCTGGGTTAACTGTTCTTCTATAGTCTGGATAGTGGCTTGATTCTCCCTTATCCTCTGTTCCTTTTCCTCCACGAGTCTGAACTGCCTGGTATGATTCCAACCTTTGGTGATTATCATAAGGTCTTTGAAGTCTATCTCTTTGAGACAGATCTTGTGGAAACTTGCTCCAGTTTCTGCCCAGTGAGATGCCAGGCTGAACCTCTTGTTGTCCATGTTCCATTGGAATAGGTCCTTGAGGAGTTTGTGGAGCTGAAGAACTTGATCCATGTCTTTCCAGGCCTCTGGTTTGAGGTCTCCATTGAATTTTAGTGTGAATGGCAGGGTTGATATTATCTCCCTCATTGTTTTGCCATCCACTATTGTGTCCAAGGTGTCCACTTTCAGGTCTTCTGGTTCTGGACAAGCCTTCTCTGTCCTCTGGTTGGTCCCTTTGGAAGCCAAGATCTCTGAGGTATACAGGTGACATGTTAGTGTTTGCAAGCAGTCAAAAACTTTATGTTCTTAGGGTATTTACCTTTGACTGTGCCTTGTACAAATTTTTTGTCTGCTGATTTGGGCAATTTACCTTTCGAGGTTACAACTGGGTTAATTATAGTAATTTTCCCTGTACAAGCTATCAAGGGTGGTTTCCATTGTATTGAAGCAGAATTTCTTGGTTTTCTACTCTTCTGAGTGGCAATGGGTGTCCATTTCTTTGCTGTTATCAGGCCTTCACCGTGCCTCTTTCCTTTGCCTTTGCTACCCTCTGGTTCTGAGGGTGTCACTGGTGTGTTGGCCTGTGACTGGCTTTCAAGTGGTATGAAGTTATCTTCCAGTGAATCAAACAGGAAAAAGAGGGCTTAATTTCAGTTAAGACTTTTTAAAATGCTGTTTGCACATCTAAGAATGGCCCCTGGGTTTTTATATTAGTACAATATGCCCTTGTACAATGGGAGTGTAATTGAATTAACAATTTCACGTCAGAAATACAGCTTACTGATATTTGGTATACTGTTTGTATACCAATATCTTACAGAATAACTTGTAATTAGCAAGTGTAAACTGTCAAAAAGTGGTATGTAAGAGGGTAATTGAGTTAACAATCTGCCCAACCACGCCTCAACTGTTGGTTTATCAGTATTAGGTGTCTTAATTTGTTTAAAAATTGAGACTGTATTAATGGCTAAAAAGTGTTTTTATATATAAAACATGCCAAAAATAAGGGTCTTGTAGTTATTAGCCACGTGACAAGTACTCTTTTGAATATGAGTATAAGGGTAAATATATAATAAATATATATTTTTAAGAAAAATTATGCCTAAAAAAGATAAAACAAGTGTCAGAAATAAAGAATACAAGTAAAAAACTCACTTATAAGGTCCAAAAAGGTCAAAAAATACGGCCAGGCCCCCAAAATGTCAGGTTGAGTCTATGATGAAGCAGTAATTAGGCTATTTACAGCTTTAACTATGACTGTGACACGTGAAAAGAGATTTAAAATAAGGTTTTATAGCAAAATTAAAGGGCTTTACTATTATATAATAATGGTGGTGAGCGCTGTTGAAAGCGCTGGGTGCAGCTTTACCTGTTGGATTACAATAATAAAGACTACAATAATTAAGATTATAATTATACCTGATTATTTTGCAAGAGTATAGCTGTTTTTGACAGTTTTACCATGTAGGAATTTAAGAGAAGGATGAGGAAAACAATTCTGGCTATGAAAAGCCTCCTTTTTATCCTGAAATGGGGTGGAAAGGGTGTTAGACCTTTCCACGTAGAGGAAGTGAAGATTTTTTCACTCTCTGAGACAGGCTTGGGCCTTGCAAAGACCTGTATAGCATGTACTGGGCTAAGATGTGGTTTTGAAACCACATCTGGGCAGCTTTCACCAATACAGGGTGAAGATTTTCATCTGGGGACCTCACAGCCTGATTCTGATGTGTATGAAGCGTAGAATGCTGTACAGAAGCTGTATGGCACCCCAGTATTGGCTTACATATGAGGTATTGAAGTAAAAACAACCTCCTTTGTCTATTTGACACCTCATATTCATGATTATGAGACATTATCCCATGGTAAGGCTGTATATGACAGCAGGTGGGAGTCTCACCTTTAAACAGCCATACCTTTGTCAATTCTTGGGATATCAACCTCAAAACCTGTTTGGTGTGTAAAAAAGCTGTATTGAGCTTATTTGTCCCATACCTTTTGTTCTAGTTGAGATATGGAGAAATGAATGACACCATCAGATAGCCCTGATTGTACCCTTTACAAAAACACCCCACTTTATGTATCTCACACTAAAACTGAAAAAGTTAGATGGGAGGTGAATGTTTTGTTCACCCTTATTTGGCCTGAATTTGGCCATAACTCAAGTAATACTGGTGCTAGCTCCATTTGGCTGGTACCATTGGATAGCCGTGACTTAGAGCTTCATTCTGAATACCCATTTGATGCGGTTAAGTCTCTCCTTCCATATTTTAGATGAGATGTGAGAATTAAGGTTCATGCTCAGCAACAACTTTGAGCAGGAATAACTTTGTTATTCTTTGTCCTATGGTGATGGGACTTATATATTCAGAAAGAAATGAGTTTCCTCTTTCTTTTGATGCCTTGTGAGCTAATTTGGCTCAGCTCCATGTTTTGGTGGCATTGTGGCTATACCATTGGTTTATGGTATTTTGGCTGTCATGCTTGTGCTCTGGTTTTGACTCACAGGCTGACATCTGTACATTTTGGAATCTTGATGGTTTGTGTCAGATGTTCCAACTTGTGGTAAGTTTGAGGTAAAATCTAGTACTTCATAAATTAAATCAATATTATTAATCTGTGCATTAATTATATTAATTTCATCACTTTCACAACTTTCTGACTTTTCTGTTTCTTTTTCAGAGTCAGATTCCTCCTCTTTGTCATTGTGGCTTTCTGTTTCTACAATTTTATTAATCTTTGCCTTTTTGAGGCAGTTATTGGCTAAGTGTCCAATACTTCCACATTTATGGCAGTTTTTTGCTCATTATTGTTGGATAATTTGGGCTTGAAACCTTTTTTTGATTTATCTTTCTTGATAAATGGATTATTTGGACTTTTAACGTCTAGCTTCTTCCAAGTTCTGCCAATTTTTGTTCTTGTCACTATGTCCTCTAGTGCATTGATATACTCTTCTGTGGAGCATGGTTCTATACTCCTGCTTCTTAGGGCATGTTCTAGCTATCCTCCACATTTCTTCAGTATTTTCATGTGCACCATCTTTTGTGACATTTCTGGGTACAGTGAATTGAGTCTTTCACCTTGTTTTAAGAACCAAGTTAGAGGTTTGTCTTTGTCTGGGTCAAAGAAAGAATTTTCAAATGCATTCTCTATCTTGTACCTCCAGGCATCATTAGCCCACTTGGTGATTATTTCTTGCTTCCACCAAGACCAGGTGTTTTTGCCATTTGTTTGTCTTATGCCATAATACCATCTTTTTGCAGATTTTTCAAATACTGAATGTAATCTTGCAGTAATTAATTCATCTGGTATGGCATAATCTTCTTGTAGCATGTCAATTGTCTTGATAAATGACATGTGGTAATATTCACCTTCTCCTGTGAATGTTGGCCATTCTTTCAATTGAGGTGCTTCCTTTATTAAGACTTGGTTATTGTCTTGGTGACTTAAGTCTGTTACAAATGGATTTGTCAATTCCTCTTTTGGTTTAACAGGGCTTCTTATGTGAGAAAATGGGGTTGATAACTTTGGCATATTTGAGTTAGCCTCATTAATTTTATCCATTTTTTCAGTGATAAGCCTTATTTCACTTTGAATTTCATCTTTCAGATGCATTCTTGCTTCATCACTTTTTTCCACATGGTCCAAAAGTAATTTTTGGTGTGATGAAGTCTTTTCTTCAAATCTTTCTGCAGAAATACTTATTTTGTTCAATTTTTCTGTAAGATTGTCAATACTCACATCATAACTGATTGTAAAAGTTTTATCTTTGATATCTTTTATGTACTTATACAATTCTTGTTGTCCTTGTATTAATTTTTGAGTGTTATCAATTGAAATCTTTGGTTTGTTATTTTCAACAATAAACTTAATGTTGTCAATTTCTTTCTTATTTTTTACAACAATTTTTGTTAAAGAAGATAGGTTATTGTTTATTCCTTGTAATGATAATAAACTGTTTTTGAATTCTTTTAGAGGTAATATACTATTGTTAATTTCTGTTAAAGTATTTACAACATCTTTGGACAAGGGTATTTCTTTGGGAAATGAGGTTGTCTCATTCTTTGTTATTCCTTGTCCTTGAATTCCATCAAGGTTCTGCCCATGTTGAATACATTGTCCATGGCATCCTTTTGGATTTTTGGAATCCTGTAGCTTGGGGAATATGGTTTTCTCCAATTCTTTTTTTGTTCTCCTTCCCTTCTTGGGGAAGTGAGTTGGCTTGGGGCTTTCTGGTAGGAGCTACTGGGGCTTGTTCCTTGGTTGCCTCCTTCTTTTTGGCATGGTACTCCTTGATCTTTTTGATTTGAGGTTTGGATGATAGTGTATTCCATCCATTGGAGTATCTCACTATTTCCTCCTCTTTGAGGAACTTTTTCAGGATGTGCCAGGAGTTCATCACTCCTTGGTGTATTTGAGGCAACATGTCCCATGCCTTGTACTTGTACACTGTGTAGTACTGTTTGTACTGGCTCATGTAAATGTCTATTTGAGCCCTCTGAATTCAATTTGTACCTGTTTGAGTAACTCATACTTAGTTCTAATTCTGGTTCAGATATCATGGGAATTTCTGGTACTTGCCTTTGGGATAAGGGACTTCCTTGTGTGGATTCTGTTCTACTTGGGATATTGCCCTTCCTTTTCCCTTTTGAGGAATTGATTCTACCTCTGAGTCCAGCTCCATCTGATTGGATGGAGTATTGGCAGCCCCTTCTGGTAGTCATGTTTTAAGAAAAAATAAGAAATAAGAGAATTTTAGAACAGGAATTCTTCTTATGGCAATTTATAAATGAGGTACTCACCTTCAGAGTCCTGAATAGTGGGTCCTGGAAAGTCTAACTTCTTAGCTTTCTTTTTCTTAGTGATTATTGGTGTTGGAGAACTTGGACAAGTTTCTTCCACCAATATTTCAACAGTGGTTTGGTTGTCCTCTGTTGGATTGTCTTCAAACACTAAAAAGGAAAAATGAATATAAGTCTTTTATATAAGAAGTGTCGTTTTGGTAAGATATGGCAATTTTCCACACAAACGTTGCTTTTATATCTTAAAAAAATGAAAATAAATAAAGAAATGAAATTAAAATGAATAAAAATGACTTTTTTTATTATTTTTTTTTATTTTTTTTTATGTTTTTATTTTTAAAGAAGAAAATAAAAAATGAATATGATTCTCTTTATAAAATTAATCTAAAATATCAAATTGTTTTCAATTTGTAAAAGATCTTTTTTAATTACTAGAGTCACTCAAAGAAAGTTCTTGCAAGTCTAAGGATGTGAAAAACCACATGTAAGAAAGTACAATTGCTTCCCAAATTCCTCAATAGTATTTAAAATCAATAAATATAGAATTATTATATAATTTCATGATTATAATTGTAATTTATCATTGGATAAACCCAATTAGAATCTTTTTGAAGGTATTTTAGAGTAAATATCACGGCCAGACCCCCAAATGTAAGGTTTGACTATGAAACAATAAGTAAAAACTACTAATATTTTACTTATTGTACTAGGAATGTCCTTATAACTGAAACAAATAAGATAAAAAGAATTATAATAATGAACAATTATTATAATTATGGCATCAAAATAATTATATTATCAAATAAATATAATAATATAATTTATATTATAAAAAAATAATACAATAAATAAATATATTAATATAAGATCATTAATATATTTAAAAGCACTTTATTATTGTTCCCAACAAGTAACAAAGGCATAAAAAATTGTTTTTTATTAATAAAAAACAATTAATAACAATAAAATTACTAATATTAAAGCTATAAATTAATATAAATACCATTTATATTAATTATAGAACTATTAAAGTAATAATAGAGACACTTATTATAATAAGAGAAACAACCTACTTTTAATACTTAATATAATAATTTTAAATAATTTTAAGCCAAAAAATGTAAATAAAACCTTTGTAAATTGTATTTACAATAAATTTTAAGAGAAATTAAAATTCATCATGATTTTACATGGAATAGAGGTTTTTAAGAGAAATTCAAACAAAACAATTAAATAATTGTAATAATCACATCAAGGATGGTTATTATAATAGAATTATCTTTGTTCTTTGATAATATAAGAGTTTTATATATAAAGAATAAAGAAATTACCTTTTGATTTAATGTTTTGTCAGCGTCTGAGGGGAAAACAGATTAAAAAGAGCTCTATTTATAGTAAATACCTCCCTCCTAGAGTCCAGCAGGCTTCTAGTAGACGTGTACTGATGCTTTCTACTAGAATTGATCAATATTTCAAGGTTTGGTGATGATTACGTCATGATCAAACCATCTTACCTCATAATTACGCCATTATTAAATGTTATCACTATAGCTCTAAGTTACATGACATCATAGCCTTGGCAGAAGCCTAAGAGTTGTAAATTCTATTAGTATTAATAATATTCTAATAGTATTCACCAGTTGTATCACTTTTATGACTGTTAAACTTAAAATAAGATTATGGTAAGTGATCTTAAATGATCAAATTTAAGCCTAAACTTTGATCATTAATAACTTTATAGTTATACACGCTAAAGCTATTCTGAGAGTGAATTCTGATAGCTTGGCATGCCCTCATTAAACTACCAAGAGAATTTCATTACATCATCAAAAATATATTTTTGGTGATTTTTCTTGTAACTCATTTATTCTGATGAAATCTAATATTTTAAACTTCAAACCATCATTTCAAGGGGTTATACCTTGAATATTGCAATAACAAATACGTCATTATTCACAAATGAACTAGTAGAATCTGACCGTTCCATTTTCTTTAGGTTTTGACCACCTTCACAACAAAGTGGTCAACAGCTCTATTGATTTTAATCAATAATCCATTACAGTTTTTAACCTTGTTTATAGCTTATGAAATAAATTTCATTTATGTGTTTATAAAGTAATTAGGTGGTGACTTTATTTTTGGTTTATCACTCTATATGTATATTTCAAAAGATATTAGCTAAAATCCTTGAATATATGCATTGACCAAAAAAGTGCATATATTCAGCTTAACTCCTTAAGTATTGACTTTGAAGATTAGCTTCTTAATTGTTTTATATGTAAATGTCTATGGGGAATCCAAAGGTACAATTGATTACACATGCTGTTTCATTGGTACTTGAAATAATCAAGCATTCATGTTTTTTAGAAGGTGTTATTACTTATAACTCATTAAATATTGACTTTACAGATGTGCCATAAAAATGATATATGTGTATTTTAACATGAGGAATGCAATGGTGTAATCTATTTCACATGTTTATTTATTGGCATTTAAGTTAAACCAAGTTTTATGCCTATTTATGGCAGTTTTGTAGTTTTAAGGTATAATTATTTTAAATATTTCTTGTGGCCTTTTTGGGTATGTGGTCATATCTCAGATGTTCAAAAAAATAGCCTCTATACTTTTTATTGGCTGCAGATGTGGCTTTGAAACCACATCCAGGAAGTTTTGATCAATACAGGTATCACAGTCACTATCAGGGGTAATGTCACAACCACAAGTTTGACCCTCCTCCTTGATGGTTGCGGCAATCCAACCTTGAGCCAAATTGGGGCCAATTGGCCACGTCATATAATTTATGGCCCATTGGCCCCCTTTGGGTGTCCAATGGCTCTTACGCCACAGCCCATCCCAATGGCCATATCCTGCCGTCATTGGCCCTCTTGGCCAATTCACACCTCACCAACCCCCAGGCCTTCATCATTGATTTTGGGCCTGGGGGGTCTCCAGGCCCCCTAGCCACCACCACTGGATCCAGGCCCCCCCTTTTCATTAGGGGGTCTTGGGCCTAAATGGCCTTTTTGGGCCATTTAGGCCCCCTACGGTCCGTACGGTCCGTAGGCCACGTACCGCGGTCCGCAGGCCTTTTAGGCCCCTTTTGGCCTAATCCAATGAGGCCAAAAGGGGGCAACCACCTAGTCCCCAAGGCCAGGTGGGTCATCAGGGCCCACCTGAGCCAAAATTGGCCATATTTTCCTTGGACTCAAAATTGGCCAAAAACGCCTTGGACACCTTTTTGGCCATAAACCACGTAGGACCATTTTTGGCCATGGACCACTATGGATCAATATCTCCATCATGGCCTCTGGCAACCACCAGGGGCCACCAAATCAGTTCATCAAGCTTTTCCCTCAACTTAAGGGAAATTCTTCCATACCTCCATGCACCCCGTACTCAAGGTTGCAGGAGTGGTGCATATATGGTGTTATATACCATTATGCACCATTTTTGCTCAGCAATTCAATGGTGACGTTTTCAGGATTCAATTCCATCTTCTCAACTCAAGACACCAAAATCCAACACCCATTTCAAAGGAGGACTTTTGGAGTCATCAGTTGGGTAATCCATGGCGGCAAGGAGAAGACCATTCAAGGACTCCAACCACCTGGCTATGCAGGAGTTGGGTTGGTACTCTCATTCAGGATTCTTCCAAGGTTCATTCTCAGAGGTATTCCATCATTCCAATCAGCTGTCAAGGCATCAAGTATTTCAATACTCCTTGGACAACTCAATCGGTTCATACAGGCGGAAATCAATCAACCTGTATGTACTTGGCCCAATTGGGCCAATTCATATTCCACTGTGGGAATTCAATCACACAGCTCAATTTCAAGATGGCCAGAACTGTATTGGCCCGATTTGGACAATACAGCCGGTGATCCACCTTCAGGATCAATCTTTCAGTTTTTCACATATACTGGCCACCTTTCAGCACCTGGGGACTTTTTCCCCAGTTAATTAATATATTGGATTTATTTTTATCCTTATTTTCTTTTACATTATTAAAGTTAATACTGATAATCTTAAGTCAGTCATTAGCACCCCTTTCTCTTTTCTTTCTTTGCCTGTCAGTGGATATTGGTGGTCATATCCTTTACTAATTCCATTGTTCTTTCTGGCAGGTTGAAACAGTGAATTGAGGATTCACTTGGTTGGCTTCTTGGCTTTTGGCTTCCTTTTATCTTTGGCCTCTGGCTTCATCCTTATTATTCTTTTATCCTTGGCATATTTGTCCTTTCTCTTTTTTCTGCTTAAGAAATATATTCCGTAGTATTTCTTATCATCTTTGGAGCCCTCCAAGTGAGTTCTTGATTCCTGAGTGCCAGGCCCTCTTGCTTCCATAAGAGCCCCTGTGACATTATATTAATTAACTCATAATTTCTTTTCATTCTATTCATTCATTCTTCATCATTTTATTCATTCATTCTTCATCAAATTCATTCATTCATTCATCGAAATTATGACTTTTTAACGCTTATGAAAAATAACTGATTTTCCGTCACCTCTCAATTTTCTCTCATTCATTTCTTTATTCTGAAAAATTGAAAGCTGACCCAAATTTTATTTCCTGTTCATCTTTTCAATCTTAATCTCAATAATCAATCTCATTTTATCCTTCATTTCAGGCGTCTTGTCATTTTGATTTTCAGATTATTCATCAAATTATTTAGACACGTTCTTCATATCAGGATTCAATTTGATTTTCTCTTCAAGAATTTTGATTTCAGGAAGAATTCACTTGATAATTAATTTGATTGACTGATTTGGCATAATTGATATCGACTTCAAGATATTTGATTGACCTGAAGATTTTTCCATTGACTGCTGAATTTCACATCAAGATTTTAACATAAATTGATTTTTGACTCAAGAATTCATTTGACTGATTGATTTTCACTGCAAGATTTTGGTTTCATTGATTTTTATTGATTGATTTTATTGACCTCAAGACTCTCATTGATTTGGATTTTTGACTTCAAGACTCATCTGATTTGATTGATTGATGTACCTGAAGACTTTAATTGATTCATTGATTTTCCCCTCAAGATTTGATTTGATTTCGATCCTCAAGGCTATTTTGGTTTTGCCTCAAGTTTTTATTCTTTTTATTTAAATTTTACTCTTATTCAATCATGCCACTCCAACACTCACCTCCTGCAAGACAGACCAGGTCCCAGGCTCAAACTCAAGCTGTTCTTACTCCTACTCCAAGAGTTCCTCTTGATGGCACCCCAGCAGTTCCTCAACTGAGGGCCCAATTAGATAGAGGACCCCGCATGGAAGGAGCAGCACCATCCAGGAAGGAAGGAAGAGTGCCAAGAAGATCAAATTCTTTTTCAGGAGTAGTTGGCGGTTTTCCAGGCATGTCAAGGACTAGTTTCAAAGGTCCAGGTGAAGACGGTGAAGAGGAGGAGGAGAATTCTGTGGAAGAGGAAGAGTCTGAAGGTACTGAAGGTGTTCCTGCTCCGGTGGGGGCATCCCAAGGCACTGGAAGACCAACTCTAGCCCAGTCTGATCAGCCTGTCTCTCACCAATCTGAACCATCTTTATTGGCCATTATGCAGCAAATGACTCAGATCATGGCCAATCTTCAAGCAGCTTCTTCTTCTGATTCATCAAGACCACCAGCCTTCAAGACTCCATCTATGAAGGCACCAGAATGCTTTGATGGGACTCAGACCTTCAAAGTCAGAAGCTTTATTCAATCTTGTCAACTCATCTTTCATAATGATCCGGCAAACTTCTCTCAAGATAGAAAGAAGGTTCTTTATTCCACTTCATTCTTAGTTGGCAGGGCTGCAAAATGGATTGAGCCTTATCTTTCCAATCTCAATAATCAAGACTCAAGTTACCTTCTCAATTCCTGGCCACTGTTTGAATCCCAATTGTTGACTTTATTTGGAAAAACAAATGAAGTTAAAAAAGCTGAAGCAGAATTGGATGGCCTTAGGATGAAAGAAGGTGGGCATGTTGCTTTATATATTGCCGATTACAGGAGTTTGGTTTCAAGAATCGGGGATTGGGGTGAAAGGCCTCTTATTCATCATTTCAAGAAGGGCTTGGCCTCCAGAATTCTGGATCAATTAGCCTCCCATCCTTCAAATATTGATTCTCTTCAAGACTTAATGGATGTCAGCCTGGAGCTTGATACCAGGTACCATGAGAGGCAAAAGGAGAAGAATCATCATCAAGAGAAGAAGCCTGAAGCCTCGAAGTCTCACTCTTCTCATCATCAAGTTTCTTTAAGCTCAAGGCATAAGAAGAAATTTCATTCTCAAAAGCGGGACAAGCCCCATTCTTCCTTGTTGAATAAGGACTTCAAGCTGAAGGGTTCTGACAAAGAGAGAAGAAACAAAGAGGGCTTGTGTACCTATTGTGGTGGGAAGCATAGTCTTGAGTCCTGTGTCAAAAGGCCTCAAAATAAGCTTACCCAACCGTCAGGCAGTTTTCCCAGCCAGGGAAAAGCCTGAGTGAAGATCATGTTGTGTTCAATGGTCTTCACAGTTTTCCTTCCAGAGAACAATTGTGCATTCTGAATACTGGTGTCAAAAATTCTCTTGAATTTTTTGTTTTTTCTTCTCTTTCTGATGTTTTTTTACAGTATTCTCATTGATTCTGGTGCTACACACTCATTTATTGCAAAGCAGTTTGTTCACAAGTACTCATTGACTACGTCAGAACTTCCAGAGAAGATTCCTCTTATCATTTTGGACTCCTCTGAGTCCCCTTCCTTCCTTCCCAAGCTTTGAATGGGACTTTTTAGTCATTGATACTCCCAAGGGAGAAGACCTCATATTGGGCTTTGACTTTCTCCATCATTATAATCCTTCTATTGATTGGAGGCAAGGGCTGGTCACCTTTAATCCTGATCATTTGGACCATTCTGATCCTTCTACTTCTGTCCGTAATGACTTTTCTTCTGCCAAATCTTGTGCAGCTCTGGTTGGTGATTCTAGAACACCATCATTTCTGTCTTCTGTCCATATTACTTCCCTTAATTCCCCACAGTCATTACTATCTCCTAGAGCTGAAGTCTTCAAAGAGATTCAAGATGTTGGAGAAGATAATTCTGTATCTTCACTTCACCTCTTATTTGGGAATATGGACCTTCCTCCTTCATCTTATCATGACTCCCTGGAGGAGTTGTGGGATGAAGAGGAAGAGCCAGAAGAAGTAGAAACCGTGATGAAGGTTGTTCCTCCTGTCTATCACCAATACTTGGATGTATTCTCCAAGGTGAAAGCAGAGAAACTTCCTCCTCACCGCGCCTGTGATCATCATATCGAACTGGAGGGGTCTCTACCTCCAGTTGGGGTGATCTACTCTTTATCCAAAAAAGAGTCAGATACACTCAGGACCTACATTTCAGAGAATGTAGAGAAAGGTTTCATCCAGCCAAGCTCCTCTTCAACAGGAGCACCTGTCCTCTTTGTCAAAAAGAAAGATGGTGGCCTCCGTTTGTGTGTTGATTACCGCAAACTCAATGCTGTTACTAGGAAGAACAAGTATCCTGTTCCTCCTATGAATCAGCTTCTCAATGTCCTTAATGGTTCTTCTATCTTCTCCAAGATTGATCTGCGTGGTGCATATAACCTGCTCAAAATCAAGGAGGGTGATGAACACTTGACTTGTTTTGGAACTAAATATGGCAGTTATGAATACTTGGTTATGCCATTTGGGCTCACCAATGCTCCTGCTTCTTTTCAAAATCTTGTCAATGATATATTTCAAGATCTTCTTGATGTTTATGTTGTGGTTTATTTGGATTACATTATGGTCTTTTCCAAATATGAGAAAGAACATGTCACTCATCTGTCCACTGTTCTTTCCAGACTCAGAGCCAATAACCTTTTTGCTAAGGCGTCCAAATGCCTGTTTCATGTTTCAAGCGTGAAATATCTTGGTTATGTAGTTTCTTCTGAAGGCCTCAAGATGGACCAAGCAAAAGTCCAGCAGATTCTCAATTGGCCGCCTCCAAGAAACCTCAAGGCTCTTCAATCCTTCCTTGGCTTTGCCAACTTCTACCGCCGTTTCATCAGGAATTATTCAAAGAAGATCAGTTCACTCACCAGTTTCCTCAAGAAAGATTCCTGTTTTCCCCTCAATGAGGAAGCTCTTAGTCAGTTTCACCAACTCAAAGAGGCTTTCACCACCGCTCCAATCCTTTCCCACTTCAATCCTTCTCTACCCACCATTGTAGAGACCGATGCATCAGATTATGCTTTGGGTGATGTGCTGAGTCAGGTCTCTGACTCAGGAAAACATCTAATTGCATTTGACAGCCGCAAGCTTATCCCAGCAGAGCTCAATTATGAAATTCATGACAAGGAACTCCTTGGTGTTGTCTGGGCGCTCAAGCGCTGGAGGGCTTTTCTTCTTTCACTGTCTTCCCCTTTTGAAGTTCTTACCGATCACTCTTCCCTTCAATACTTCATGACCTCCAAAGTACTCACTCGCCGTTAAGCCCGTTGGGCTGAATTCCTTTCTGAATTTCATTTCTCAATCACTTACCGCCCTGGCCGCCTAGCTACTCTTCCGGATGCCTTGTGACGTTGGGACGACGTTTATCTGGAGAGGGGGGAGGATTTCATCAGCAAGAATCCAATGAATTTTCAGCAAATCATTAAGCAAGATGAAGTTCAACCCTCAAAGTTTTTTGCAGTCAAAGTGGAATCTTTTTCAAATTTTATTGATTCAATTCAGAAGAAATTATGGCAAGATCCCCAGTACAGAAGTATCCTTGAAGATTTGGGTAAAGGTAAATCTGTCCAAGATTATTCTCTTTATTCCTCCTCCCAACTTCTTCTTTTCAAAGATTGGGTGGTAGTCCCAAATGACTCCACAATTCAACTTAGTATTCTTCAAAAGAGTCACTATTCTCCTCTAGCTGGCCACCCTGGCCAAGAGAAGACTCTCAAACTTGTCAAGCGGGATTTCCCCTGGTCCGGCATGACTCAATTTGTCAAGGATTATGTTTCATCCTGTCAACAGTGCTCAAGGAACAAGAATATTCACCACAAGAAGTTTGGATTCCTCAAACCTCTTCCAATTCCAAATGGTCCTTGGATTTGTCTTTCAATGGACTTCATCACTCAACTGCTGCTGTCCAATTCTTTTGATTCAATTCTGGTCATAGTGGACAGATTCTCAAAAATGGCGGTTTTTATTCCAACAATGTCTTCAATCACTTCCCTGGATTTGGCCCATTTATTCATCAAGAATATCTTTTCTAAGCATGGCCTTCCGTTAAGCATTGTCAGTGATAGAGGTTCACTCTTTGTTTCTTCCTTTTGGACCAATCTTTGTCAGCAGCTCAAGATTTCAAGAGACTTGTCAACTGCTTACCATCCAGAAACTGATGGACAGACAGAGAGGGTAAATCAGATACTAGAATAGTATCTTCAGATGTATGTCAGTTATCATCAAGATGATTGGAACACCTGGCTCCCTCTGGCTGAATTTGCCTACAATAATTCTGATCATTCTTCAACCAAGCAATCCCTGTTTTTCACTGTTTATGGAAGAGATCCACACTTTGATTCAGTTCACATCACTCAAGACACTCCTGCTGGAAAGTAATCAACAAAAATCCAATCAGTAAAGCAAGATGTCAAGAGAGAACCTGAAGCTTCCATAAACCGGTTTAAGAGGTATGCAGATAAAGGTAGAGCAAGTCCACCTGTTTTCAATCCTGGTGACATGGTATGGCTTTCCTCCAAGAATATCAAATCAACCAGACACACCAAAAAACTATCTGAAAGATGGTTGGGTCCCTTTCCAATCTTGAAGAAAGTCAGTTCTCATGCTTATCACCTCAAGCTTCTATCCCAATAGAAATCCTTCCACCCAGTCTTCCATATCTCCCTTCTGGAACCAGTCAAGACATCAACAATCCCAAATCAGCATCAAGAACCTCCTCCTCCAATTACCATTGAAGAAGAAGAGGAATGGGAAGTCTCTCAAGTACTAGATTCAAAGCTCAAGAGGAGAAAGTTATGGTATCTGGTGGAATGGAAAGGTTTCAGCCAAGACCCAGAAAGATCCACTTGGGAACCAGCCGAAAACATCAAGAATTGTCCTGATCTTGTCAAAGATTTCCATTCCTTGTATCCTTACAAGCCAGGACCCAATTCTTCAGAAGCTTGATCTCTTATGGTGCTTGGTGGGGAGAGGAATTACCAAAAGTAAGTCCCGCTCCTGGTATGCACCCCTAGGGGTATCCTACTCCTCTCTTGTTGTAAGCATCACCTTGGCCACTCTGTGAGCACTTTGCAATTTGGACACAGATTTGTTGGCCTGGCTTTCAACATCAAGTCCAAAATTGTGGCCATTTTTCACTTGGGGAAATGGACCATTCATTTTCATTTTTCTTTCCAAGTTTTCCAATTCAAGACTCTCCTCAATCAAATTGATATCATTATTTATGGCACTTCCGGGATTGGTAACTTCCAAAAGTAAGTTCCTCTCCTGGTGTGCACTTCCCTGAGGGGTCTAAAATCTGTCAAAACATCACCTTGGCCACTCTGTGAGCACCTGGCATCAAATTCTTCTATCCAGGTCCTTGGCCATTCTCAAAATCAACTGTCGTAATCCGTGATGAAGATTGGATTCCTCCTCGAAATTCATTTTCTCTTTTAATTTTCTTTTTTCTTTCTTTATATCTGTTTCTTTTCTCTTTTATTCATTATATTTTCTTAAAATTCTTTTCTTATAACTCTTTAATGCCAAATCTTCATGTCAAATCACGTTTTCAACATTGTCAAAGCCAAATGTCAAGAGAAGACCAAGTCAACCTCAATTCATATGCCAACAAGTTTATCAGTTCAATGTTTTCTTTTCAAGATTCAATGCATCTGGAATCCCTACATCAAATACGTCTCAATAGCCTCAACAGGCTTCTACCTTCTCTTGGTGCTCAGGAGCTCACCATTCAAGGTAGGGGGGTACTGTCACAACCACGAGTTTGACCCTCCTCCTTGATGGTTTCGGCAATCCAACCTGGAGCCAAATTGGGGCCAATTGGCCACGTCAAATCATTTATGGCCCATTGGCCCCCTTTGGGTGTCCAATGGCTCTTACACAACAGCCCATCCCAATGGCCATTTATGGCCTCAGGCCATATCCTGCCGTCATTGGCCCTCTTGGCAAATTCACACCTCACCAACCCCCAGGCCTTCATCATTGATTTTGGGCCTGGGGGGTCCTTTTTGTCTTCTAGGGGTCTTCAGGCCCCCTAGCCACCACCACTGGATCCAGGCCCCCCCTTTTCATTAGGGGGTCTTGGGCCTAAATGGCCTTTTTGGGCCATTTAGGCCCCCTACGGTCCGTATGGTCCGTAGGCCACGTACCGCGGTCCGCAGGCCTAATCCAATGAGGCCAAAGGGGGCAACCATCTAGCCCCCAAGGCCAGGTGGGTCCCACACCACATCTGGGCCCACCTGAGCCAAAATTGGCCATATTTTCCTTGGAATCAAAATTGGCCAAAAACGCCTTGGACACCTTTTTGGCCATAAACCACGTAGGACCCATTTTTGGCCATGGACCACTATGGATCAATATCTCCTTCATGGCCTCTGGCAACCATCAGGGGCCACCAAATCAGTTCATCAAGCTTTTCCCTCAACTTAAGGGAAATTCTTCCATACCTCCATGCACCCTGTACTCAAGGTTGCAGGAGTGGTGCATATATGGTGTTATATACCATTATGCACCATTTTTGCTCAGAAATTCAATGGTGACGTTTTCAGGACTCAATTCCATCTTCTCAACTCAAGACACCAAACTCCAACGCCCATTTCGAAGGAGGACCTTTGGAGTCATCAGTTGGGTAATCCATGGCGGCAAGCAGAAGACCATTCAAGGACTCCAACCACCTGGCTATGCAGGAGTTGGGTTGGTACTCTCATTCAGGATTCTTCCAAGGTTCATTCTCAGAGGTATTCCATCATTTCAATCAGTTGTCAAGGCATCAAGTATTTCAATACTCCTTGGACAACTCAATTGGTTCATACAGGCGGCAATCAATCAACCTGTATGTACTTGGCCCAATTGGGCCAATTCATATTCCACTGTGAGAATTCAATCACACAGTTCAATTTCAAGATGGCCAGAACTGTATTGGCCCGATTTGGACAATACAGCCGGTGATCCACCTTCAGGCTCAATCTTTAAGTTTTTCACATATACTGGCCACCTTTCAGCAGCTGGGGACTTTTTCCCCAGTTAACCAATATATTGGATTTATTTTTATCCTTATTTTCTTTTACATTATTAAAGTTAATACTGATAATCTTAAGTCAGTCATTAGCACCCCTTTCTCTTTTCTTTCTTTGCCTGTCAGTGGATATTGGTGGTCATATCCTTTACTAATTCCATTGTTCTTTCTGGCAGGTTGAAAGAGTGACTTGAGGATTCACTTGGTTGGCTTCTTGGCTTTTGGCTTCCTTTTATCTTTGGCCTCTGGCTTCATCCTTATTATTCTTTTATCCTTGGCATATTTGTCCTTTCTCTTTTTTCTGCTTAAGAAATATATTCCGTAGTATTTCTTATCATCTTTGGAGCCCTCCAGGTGAGTTCTTGATTCCTGAGTGCCAGGCCCTCTTGCTTCCATAAGAGCCCCTGTGACAGGTAAGGGTATTCAACCTTAAACCCACTCAAACCCATGAAAACAGCAAATACAGTATGTATATCAGAAATCAGTTTCAGAAAATATTCTTTCTGAAACATGCATACAGCTTGGTTCATCAATAAAGCCTTTCAATACTTGTACAGACCAGATATTCCAAAAACAGTTTAGATACACAAGACTGAAACTGTATCATCACCCAACTCCGCCACACCTCTTTTACAGACCCTGTACATCCATACAGGGGCTGTTTTGTCCAAATCAATTCAAGTCAAGATTAATCTCAAGAAAATGCACTCTTTGGATCAGGGCTGGCGGCTTCTCAAATATAACAGCCCCTCTTCCTCCCTCTGGGACCTTTTTCATCATTTAATTAATATAGTCAATTCATTATTTAATGAATATTCTTACTATTATTTTTGAGTATTATATTTATTGGTATTAAGTTAGTCTTTGCATATTTTCCTCATTTGTTCAGTATAGTTTCCATTGCCATATCCTTATTAACCCTTCTCTTTCATTATGACAGGTTGAAGCGGTGGACTTGGACTTGTTTGTGGTTGCCTCTTTTATTATCACTCTTATTTTCATTGTTTCTTATTTTTATTGTATTAGCAATATTATCTTCTTTATACTCCTAAATTTACTCACTCTTATTCCAATCCTTGAGCCCTCCATAAGTGTGTCCAAGTTTACTTATTTCCAGGAACTCTTCACTGAAAAGAGTCCCTGTGACATTATATTGATTAAATCACAATTGCTTCTTTCTTTGCTGTCAGCCTGTGACCCAAAACCAGAGCACAAGCATGACAGAAAAATAACATAAACCAATGGTATAGCAAAGATACCAGAAAAACAGGGAGCTGAGCCAAATCAGCTCGAAAGGTATCCAAAGAAAGATTAAACTCACACATTGCAAAAGTTACAAGTCTCATCACCATAGGACAAAGAATAACAAAGTTACTCCTGCTCAAAGCTGTTTCTGAGCATAAACCTTAATTTTCACCTCTCATCTGCAATGCAGAGTAAAAGGCTTAAACCCATCAGATGGGTCTTCAAAATGAAGATCCATTTCAGGGCTATACAATGGTACCAGCCAAACTGAGCTAGCACCAGTATTACAGAAGTTATGGCCAAATTCAGGCCAAATAAGAGTGAATAAAATAGTCACCTTGCATCTAACTTCTACAGTTTCAGTGTGACAATCAGGGATATCTGACGGTTCCATTCATTTCCCCATATCTCATCTAGAACAAAGGTTATAAGGCAAACAAGCCCAATACAGCGTTTTTGCCTAAAACAGGCATATGTACAAAAATCCTCTACATGGGATAACTTTGCCATATCGAATGATAACCTTATCAGATGAGGTACCATTGTGTAGAAGGCATACAGGGCTACAAACTGAGCCAATTTTGAGGTTTATATCTGAAGAACTGACAAAGGTATGGCTTTTTTAAGGTCAAAAACCCACAGTTTGGCCAATACACCCTTACCATGGGATAATATCCCATAACCCTGATCATGAGGTGTCAAACAGATGAATGTTATTTTTACTTCAATAACTCATAGTTCATTCAATACTGGGTTCCCATACAGGTTCTGTACAGCATTCTATGCATCATACACATCAGAATCAGGCTGCGTGGTCCCCAGATGAAACTTTTCACCCTGTATTTTTAAAACCTGCCCAGATGTGGTTTCAAAGCCACATCTGAGCCCAATACAGGCTATACGGGCCTTTCTCAAACCACAAGCCTGTCCTTGAGAGTGAGAAATATTCACTTCCTCTACATTAGAAGGTCTAGCAGCCTTTTCACACATTTTCAGGATAAAAGGAGGCCTTTTCACTGCCAGAAAAGGACTCCCCATCCTGCCCTTGAATTCCTACGTAGTACAACTGTCAAAAACAGTTGAACTATTGGAAATAATGAGGTTATACTTTGAACTTAAGTATTTTAGCTCTTATTATAGTAATCCAACTGGAAAGACTGCACCCAGGGCTTTCAGCAGTGCTCACCACCACTAGATTATTATAGTAAAGCCCTTATTATCTCATTCTAAAACCCTTATAACCATCAAAAAACCTTTTTATTACCATTTTTACCATGTCACAGTCATAGTTAAAGCTTGTAAATACTATTACACATATTTATCATAGACTCAGCCTGAGACTTTGGGGGCCTGGCTGTGTTTTTTTTTTACTTTTTGGACGTTATAAGTGATTTTTCTCTTAGTCTCTTTATTCTAACAAATTGTTTTATCTTTTTAAGGCATAATTTTTTGAATCAAAATATATATAATATGTATCTTATATATATTTACAATGGTATATGTCATATACCACCATTTTATATCTTTTTTAATCATATTGTTGCATGGTTATTTATAACTTAATTACCACAAGACCATCATTTTTGTTGCGTTTTAAATATAGAAAAACTTTCAGCCATTAATAAAGCCCTTTTTTAATTAAAGAAGGACAGCTCTTCGTGTAAAACCAACAGCTGAGGCATGGTTGGGTGTATTGTTAATTCGATTACCCTCTTACATACCACTCTTTATCAGATTATACTTTCTAATTACAAGTTAATCTGTGAGATACTGGAATACAAACAGTGTGCTAGATATTTGTAAGCTGTATTCCTGACATGAAATTGTTAAATCAATTACACTGTCACTATACAAGGACATGTTGTAGTAACATACAAGCCCAGAGGCCATTATTAGATGTGCAAACAGAATTTTAAGAAGTCTTAACTGACATTAAGCCCTCTTTTCCTGTTTTATTTCAGTGGAAGAAAACTACATCCCACTAGAACCCCAGTCACAGGCCAACACACCAGTGACACCCTCAGATCCAGAGGGCAGAAAGGGCAAAGGAAAGAGGCATAGTGAAGGCCTCATTACAGCAAAGAAGTAGACACCCATTGCCACTCAGAGGAATATAAAACCACAAAACTCTGCTTCCATACAAGGTAAACCAACCTTAACCACTTGTACAGGGAAGAATATCCTAATTAACCCAGTTGTAACCTCTAAAGGTAAATTGCCGAGATCAGCAGACAACAAATTTGTACAAGGCACAGTCAAAGGTAAATACCTTAATAAAATTAAGATTTTTACTTCTTTCAAACACTGATATGTCACCTGTACACCTCAGAAACCTTGGCTTCCAAAGAACCAACCAGAGGGCAGAGAAGGCTTGTCCAGAACTAGGAGACCTGAAAGAGGACAGCTTGGACGCAGTGGTGGATGGCAAGACACTGAGGGAAATAATCCCTACTCTGCCATTCACTTTCCAATTCAACAGGAATCTCAAATCACAGGACTGGAAATATATGGATCAAGTTCTTCAGCTCCACAAACTCATAAAAGATTTATTTCAATGGAGCATGGACAAAATGTTTTAACCTGGCATCCCACTTTGAAGAACTTGGAGAAAGTTGACAGAGGATTTGTCTCAAAGAGATAGACTTCAGAGACCTTATGGTAATAACCAAAGGTTGGAATCCCACCAGACAGTTTAGACTCCTGGAGGTGAGGGAAAACAGGATAAGGGAGAATCAAGCCACTATCCAAGCTATAGAAGAACAGCTGACCCAGACAGGGCATACTCAGATTCCTTAAGGCTCACAAAGAGCAGGCCAAATCAGCTCTTCAGTGGCTTCACACCATTCAAAAACCAACAGATCAGTGGCCAAGAGTCACCATTCTTCCCAATCCCAGGAAGTTTCCAGGAGAAGACAAGGATACAAGGTGAAAAAAAAGACCACCTTCATCCAGAGGAAGGAAGAGTCAGACCCAATGATCCAGAAGCTGTTGGATTTGGTGAAAGAAGTGCACAAGAGCCAGAAGTAGTTGTAAAGAACTCTAAAATCACTAGTCCTAGTAATAGAAATATTACCCCCACTCAGATTGAACATAATATTGTCACACCTGAGAGTAACCTAAACAGTGATGCACTGTGGCTACAAATGTCCCAATTTGCTGAGAAAACTCAAAAGAAGTTTTAAGAGCTCCAAGCAAGAAATGGGAGGATGAAAACATTAACAGCCTTCATAGACAAAATTGTCAAAACTCTTCAAGAGGGACATGCTCAGTGGAGCAAAGCCTCTGAAAAGACCAACAAAGGACTGAATCTAGTCTTTGAAAAAAAACATCACAGCAAAAGGGACAGGGATTGTCTGGATCAAGACATAAACAAACTGTTCAATTTCTACCATAAGATGAAGCACCAACCACAAGGCCATGTTATGGATGATTCATATCACCAAGATGACATCAAACCAGATGCCATGTTGATGAATAAGGCAAGATCTCCATCAAGATACCAGGATGGAGACTATGTCTTATTCAGAGAAGGAAGTCTTGAAACAGCTTCCTGAGGCCTCAAGCTGGCCCAAATTCTCTGGAACAGGAGAATATGATCATATGGCACTCATAGATTATATTTATGGACCCTTCATTGATGTACCAAGAATACCAGATTAGTGGATTACTGCTAGACTAAATACAACATTTAAAGGTCATGCTAGTATATGGTGCACAGAAATGAAAGAAATCCATGGCAGAAGAAACTGGCCATGGTGGAAGAGTCAAATCATCCAAAAGTACAGTAATAGAACTTGGATATGGCACAAGACAATGTTGTTTGACAATGACAAATCCTCTGTGGACAGAGATCCATATGAGTGGTGTTTCAGACAGTCTAAAAGACTTAAAGCCATTGATCCTCAGATGAATATTCAGATGAGGAATCACAAACTCCTGACACAAATGCCAGGAGAACTAGAGCATGCAGTTAAATGCAGATGCAACCACAATTGCACTCTAGATGACATTTCAAATACCTTACAAGATGTAAGGAAAAGAACTAATATAGGGAAATACACCCTATTTAAAAGCAGTGGTTTTAAAGAAAAACAACGTTTCAGGGTGGAGTTTGAAGAAAACCCAGAGAAAGCGTGGCAGAAGTGGCAAATAAGAAGAATTCTTGTCACAACTGTGGTTCAACAGAGCACTATGCCAAAAACTGTCCAAAAGCAAGGAAAAAAGTCTCTGCTATTGAGAAGGTCCCAGAGGAGGAATCCCCAACAGAGGATTCTGACTCAGACTCTATGAGAGATGCCATCAGAGAACAATCTCACGAAGAGAAAGACCCAAGAGAATAATTCCTAGTGGAATACCAAGAGGAAACCCCACTAGAAATCCAGGACATACAGTTGAAAGCAGGCATGCCACAAGACACTGCCATCAAAAACTTGTGCAAACACACACAGGATGCACAAAAATTCCTGGTCACACCAACCAAAGGAATGTCATATATACATGGAACAGCCACAAAAATGACTGTTTGTATTTACAATGCTCAACATCCATTGATAATTCACACTGGAGCACACTGCTCCATAGTGGCCAGATATTATCTGGACAACCACTTCCCAAACTTGGAAAACCAGCTCTTTCCCACCAAGCCAAAGAACTTCAAAAGTGCATCAAGGAAGATGACTTTCATTGGGACAATTATCAAAGAGATAATTATACCCCGTCGGAAAGGTAACATCAGACTTAACCCAGAGTTTGTTGTCCTTAATGATGCCGACATCCAAGAGTTCTTACTAAGAACAGATTACCAGAGGATGTATCACATAGATATTTACAATAGTAAAAACAGGAACATTACCATTGGTAAAGCTAAGGAAAAGAAATTTTCACTTGATATATACCAAATATCTGCCCAAGACCCTCTTGAAGAATTATTGAATGAATTCAGAGAGAGACAGTTTAGCACTACCCTCACCAGAAAACAAAAACTAAGTTTACTGAAGATTCTGAGAAAGAATAGACAGGCATTTGCCATTGGTGAAGAACCATCAGGCAAGATTAGAGGCCACTATATAGAACTATATCTGGATGTGGAAAGACCTTATCCACCCAGGCTCAGGAGACCTACTTACACAGAAAGGAAATTTGAAAACATATCAATGAACTCCTGGACATGGATGTAATCAGAAAGATTGGACATAATGAAATAGTGGAAATTACCACTTCTGTCCTGATCACCCAGCATGATGGCAAGTCTAGGCTGTGTGGAGATTTCAGAACTCTGAATAACTACACCATAGCTGACAGGTGCCCTATACCCAGGATACCTCATGCCTTAGAAAAACGGGCAAAAGCCAAATACGTTACCAAAATGGATTGTATGAAAGGCTTCCACCAGAATGGAGTTAAACCAAACTCCATGAAATTACTCATAATCATATGTCATATGGGAATATATGAGTACACCAAGATGCCATTTGGCATCAAAAATGCACAAACCCACTTCCAAAGGATGATGCACACCATATTTCATGAAGAAATATTGGAAGCCTGGATGGTAGTATATATTGATGACATCATTATATACTCAGAGACATGGGAAGAGAATGTGCAATACATAGACAGAGCTCTAAGTAAATGCACACCCATAAATCTGAAAATTTCACTTTGAAAGTGTAATTTTGGCCAACAAGAGCTACAAGCTCTAGGACATAAAGTCTCAGGTCTTAGTCTGGCAATTGACCACAACAAAGTAGCAGCAGTACTGCAAAAGCCAGTACCAAGAAACATCTAAGAGATGCAATCTTTCCGTGGGTTTGCTAGCTACTATAGAAACCACATCAAAAGGTTTGCCCACATAACTAGTAGTTTATACAAGTTATGTTCAAAAGATGTAGTTTTTGAAATTACCAAGGAAAGAAGGGATGCATATGAGAGGATCAAAGAATAACTCACAAATGCACATGTGCTCATCTTGCCTGAATTTGAAATACCATTCAAGCTATACATAGATGCATCATGTATCCAATGCTTAGGGGCAGCCCTTCACCAAAGACAAATTGTGGATGGTGAACCAAGAGAGGGGGTAATATGTTACTTCTATAGGCAGCTGAAATATTCACAATCCAGGTATGGGGCCACACAGACTGAATGTCTACGCTTGGTCTGGGCTGTAGAGAAACTCCATTATTATTTGGAGGGTGCAGTCTTTGAAGTCTACACAGACTGCACAGCCTTGAAGTCTTTACTAAACATAAATACTACCAATAGACACATGCTGAGGTGGCAAATAGCCATCCAGGAGTATAGAGGGAATATGACCATCATATAAGAAGAGGGTAAAATTCATAACAATGCAGATGTCCTCAGCAGATGTCCACTGGATAATGTCAAAAGCAACCCAGCTTATTACCCTGAAGTAGCAGCTGAAATTCCTATCCATTTGATGGAAATAGGTAGGAAGAAAAACATCAGATTCTCTGAGTGGGCACCATAAAGTGGTACCCCAGACAGTAGAAACACTAACTCAGAAGGAACAGAAACTCTCATACTGGGAATAAGCTTCTCAGAGCTGCACACTGAACTCTTCAATTCAGTTATTAAGAAATATGCCAAACACAAAGAGTGTGGCATATTGTTACAACTCCTTCAACAAAAATACAGGATCCCAGAGCTGGAATCCCAGTTGGAGGAACTCTGGTTGAGGGACTATAAGGAAAATAAATCTTTCCTTATAGATGGCCTGCTCTACCATAGAGAGAAGCACACTAGTGCACTCACAATAATAGAGAGAGACCATATATCTTTGATCCTACAGGAATGCCATTATTGCCCCTATATGGGACACGTGAGTCAAGATAGGACCAAAGAAAGGGTAGCAAGCACTGCTTGGTGGCCCAAATGGGAACAAGAGTTTAATAAATACATCAAAACTTGTGAAAGATGCCAAAAAGCAAACAGAAAACATGGGAAGAAGTATGTGTTACTTCAACACATAGAAGAACCCAAACACCCATGGGAAACCATTAACATGGACTGGGCTACAGGACTTGTCCCAGGAGGAAAAGAAAGCTTCAATGCCTGCTTAATCATAGTTGATAGGTTCAGCAAGAGTATGAGGTGCCTACCATGTCACAAGGAGGACACAGCCATGGATATTTCTCTGTTATTCTGGAGCAACATCATATCTACCTGTGGAGTCCCTAGGATCATCATCAGTGATAGGGACCAAAAGTTCACATCTGAATTTTGGACCAAACTCTATGACATGCTGGGTATTAAACTTGGTTTTTCTACAGCTTACCATCCACAAACAGATGAATTAGCTGAAAGGATGATCCAGGAATTAGAGGACATCCTTAAAAGATTCTGTGCCTATGGCATGGGATATAAGGACCATGAAGGTTACCCTTCTACCAGCAGTCCAACTGGCTTATAACACAAGTCAGCACTATACCATGGGAAAAACACCTGCACTAGTAGAAAAAGGGTGTAATCCCCTATTGCCTGTGGATCACTTGAAGAAACACCTTCTGACCATCCACCCCACAGCCAAAGACTTCCATGAAATGTGGAAGAGAGCTTGTGACACAGCTTCCAAATGCATAACTGAGGCAAAAGAATATAGCAAGCAGAGGTAGGACAAATCATACGTGGAACCTGACTTTAAAGAAGGGGACCAGGTGTTAGTGTCTACACTTAGCTTTAATAATATCAAAGGACCCAAGAGAATGAGAGACTCATTTGTAGGGCTGTTCACTATCATTAAATTGATAGGGAAAAATGAAGTGGGATTCAAACTCACAGAGGAGTTTTCCAGGAAACACCCAGTCTTTCCAGTGAGTTTAGTCAAGCCATACTTCCAGACAAAGTAGGATAAATTCCCCTCCAGGAAGAAGAATCCCACACCACCAGAAGTAGTGGAAGTGGAGTCCTCCCCTGGACCTGTGAAGAAAATTATCAAGGCCAGGAAGATCAGACTTAAGGGTAAGGATCAGAGACAATACTTAGTCAGATTCAAGAACCAAACAGCTGATAAAGACAAATGGTTGGAAGAAGATGCCATACCAGATGGGAACCCTCATTTAAGGCAATTCAGACCCTCCAAGAGTACTGAACAGTCTCTTCAATGTTGCGCCTTTTTTAGAGGGTGGGTATGTCAGCCTGTGACCCAAAACCAGAGCACAAGCATGACAGCCAAATACCATAAACCAATGGTATAGCCAAGATACCACCAAAACATGTAGCTGAGCCAAATCAGCTCAGAAGGTATCAAAAAAAAGAGGAAAATCACCCCTTTCCAAATATACAAGTCCCATCACCACAGGACAAAGAATGACAAAGTTATTCCTGCTCAAAGTTGTTGCTGAGCATAAACCTTAATTTTCACCTCTCATCTGAAATACAGAGTAAGAGGCTTAACCTTATCAAATGGGTATTCAAAATGAATCTCTAACTCAGGGCTATTCAGCCAAACTGAGCTAGCACCAGTATTACAGAATTTATGGCCAAATTCAGGCCAAATAAGAGTGAATAAAATAGTCACCTCTCATCTAACTTCTACAGCTTTAGCATGAGATACCTAAAGTGGGGTCCTTTTGGAAAAATCACAATCAGGAATATCTGATGGTGCCATTCATTTCCCCATATCTCATGTAGAACAAAGGTTGTAAGGCAAACAAGCCCAATACAGCTTTTTGCCTGAAACACACATATGTACAAAAATCTTGTACATGGGATAACTTTGCCATATTGAATGGTAACCATATCAAATGAGGAACCATTGTGTAGAACACATAGAGGGATACACACTGAACCAATTTTGAGGTTTATATCTCAAACACTGACAAGGGTATGGCTGTTTTAAGGTCAAAATCCCATAGTTTGGCCAATAAAGCCTTACCATGGGATAATATACCATA
The DNA here is from genome assembly GCA_023105745.1 of Austropuccinia psidii. Taxonomy (NCBI): domain Eukaryota; kingdom Fungi; phylum Basidiomycota; class Pucciniomycetes; order Pucciniales; family Sphaerophragmiaceae; genus Austropuccinia; species Austropuccinia psidii. Next base: position 48,926,592 of record JALGQZ010000008.1, on the reverse strand, counting down.
ACCATGATTATGAGGTGTCAAACAGAGAAAAAAGCTTGTTTTTACTTAAATAACTCATAGTTCATTTAATACTGGGGTCCCATACAGGTTTTGCACAGCATTCTATGGGTCATACACACCAGAATCAGGCTGTGTGGTCTCCAGATGAAAATTTTCACCCTATATTGGTAAAATGGGCCCAGATGTGGTTTCAAAACCACTTCTGAGCCCAATAAAGGCTATAAAAGCCTTTTGCAAACCACAAGCCTGTCCTTTAGCATGAAAAATTTTCACTTCCTCTACGTGAAAAGGTCTAGCAGCCTTTTCACCCCATTTCAGGGTAAAAGGAGGCCTTTTCACTTCCAGAAAAGGAATCTGGATCCTGCTCTTGAATTCTTAGGTAGCACAACTGTCAAAAACAGTTATACTCTTGGAAATAATCAGTTTATACTTTAAATTCAAGTGTTGTAGCTCTTATTATAGTAATCCAACTGGTAAGACTGCACCCAGGGCTTTCAGCAGCGCTCACCACCACTATATTAATATAGTAAAGCCCTTATTATCTCATTCTCAAGCACTTATAGCCATCAAGAAACCTTTATATTACCATTTTTACCTTGTCACAGTCATAGTTAAAGCTTGTAAATACTATTATACATCTTTATCATAGACTCAGCCTGACATTTTCATTCTTTTGAGATTTTTTCTTTAATTCATCAATTATGATCTATTTATGAATTTATGATTTTGCATGATTTTTATGATTTCTCATCAATTTTAATCTCATACATTTCATTAATATCAAGATTTACTCTTTCTTCATTTTTAATGCTGCTGAACATTTCATTTCACTCCTAGTTCTTAATCAAACTATAATTTCTTTCTGTCTGAATTCAGGTTTTTCAGGTTTTAATTGATTGGTTCTTTTGTTATTGGAAATCATCAGGAAATTGATTTTCACTCCAAGATTTAATTGATTTTATTGACTTAAATTAGATTTATCAAGATTCTATTTAATGAATTGATTGAATTTGATTCCTCAATATATTGAATGGACGTTTGAAGATATTAACTGATTGATTGAATTCCTCAAGACATTATTAACTTTGATTTTGAATTAATTTATTTTTGGATTGACATTGATTTTAAGTTCTTAAAGAATTTGATCAATTCCTCAATATTCTCATTTTATTTGATTTTTTCAAGCCTTGTTTTTAATTCTCAAGTATCATCAAGTGCTTATTTTCCTAATTCTTAAACAATGAAAGTTCAGCATAGCCCTCCAGCCAAGAATGCAAGATCTCAAAGACATAAAGCTGCTCTCATTCCTACAGCTAGGTCTCCTCTTGACCGCACACAATCAGTCCATCAACTGAGTAAAAATTTGGACAGAGGACACCAATGGAGGAGGAGCACCCTCCAAAAGAGGAGGTGTGAAGTCAAGAAGATCAAGGTAATTCTCTGGCTTGGTGGGTGAATATCCAAGACTTCCTATAGGGCTTAGAAGCAGATTAGGGGAAGATGAAGATGAAGAGGGGCAAGAGTCTGTGGAAGAGGAAGAGTCTGAAGAAACTAAATTTGCAGATTCCTTGGAAGGTGTTCCTGAGGGGTCTGAAGCTAAAACTCTAGCCATTTCTAATACACCTCTTGTATCTCAAGCTGAACCAAATTTTCTCAAGATGATGAAGCAGATGACTCAATTAGAGAGAAATCTCACTCAAGCAGTTTCTCCCAGGGACAATTAAAAAGCCCCAGAATTAAATACTCCATCAATGAAGGCACCTGATTCTCTTGAGGGTACTGAAGCCCATAAATTGAGAGGATTTACCCAATCCTGTCAATTAATTTTCCAAAATGACCCAGGAAACCTCTTCTCTGAAAGGAATAAGGCTCTTTACTTAGCTTATTTTTTCACTGGTAGAGCTGGAAAATGGATTGAACAATATATCTCAAATATCTACAGTGGCAACACATCTGATCTCTTCAATCACTGGAAGTTGTTAGAAACCCAGTTAATTCCTCTGTTTGGTGATCCCAATGAAGTTAGGAAAGTTGAAAAAGAGCTGGATAATTTCAGGATGAAGGAAAGTGGTCATGTATCCTTGTACATTCCTGACTTGAGGAGCTTAATGTCAAGAATTGTAGATTGGGGTGAAAGGGCTTATATTATTATTTATAGAAGGGGAGTTGCTTAAAGACTTCTGGACCAGTTGAGTTCTCACCCCAGTAGCTTTGATACTCTTCAAGAACTAATTGAAATTACTTTGGAGTTAGATAGAAGGTACCATGAGAGGCAGAAGGAAAAGAGTAGTCATCAAGAGAAGAAGCCTCAAGTTACCTGATACAATTCTTCCGGGCCTCCTCAAGATTCATCTTCCAAGAAGCCTTATCATAAGAAGAAGAAGAAGGGGAAGAATTTTCAAGTTTAAAAGGATAGGCCTCATGCTTCTTTCCTCAATAGGGACAGTAAATTAATAGTTTCTGAAAAGGAGAGGGGGATTAAAGAAGGTTTATGCACTTATTGTGGTGGAAAGCACCCAATTGAAGAATGCTTAAAGAGGCCTCAAAATAGGCCAGCATCATTAAGATGCTTCCCTGGCAAGCAGGGAAATGCCTGAGTGCAAATCATGATGTGTTCAATGGTTCTCACTTATTTTCTTCCAGAGAACAATTGTGCAATCTGAATACTAGTGTTGAGAAATCTTTAAAGTTTCTTTCTTTCCTCTTTCTCTGATATTTTTTATAGTATTATGATTGATTCTGGTGCTACAATCTCTTTTATTGCAAATTAATTTGTTCTTAAGTACTCATTGACTATGTCAGAGCTCCCTGAAAGATTCCTCTTCCCAATTTGGATTCTAATGAATCAACTTGCTTGTTCAGCACTCATTATACCAAGTGGGTTGTTGACTTGCCTTGTTCCCCAAGGTTTAAATGGGACTTTCTTATCATAGATTCACCCAAGGGAGAATACATAATCTTGACATATGCTTTCCTTCACCAGTTTAATCCCACTATTAATTGTAAAAATGGATATAGAACCTATCATTATAGTCATAAGGATTCTAGTGGTATTAATTCATCCACTAGTAATGACTTTGCCACTTCTTTCAACAGTGTTTCTTTGGTTGGTTAGCTTATGACACCTTCCCTTCCTCCTTCTGTCCATATTCCTTCCACCATGCCCTCTTGATTGTTACTTCCATCAAGAGATTGAAGATGTTGGAGAAGATATTGCTATATATTAACTTCATTTCTTTCAAAGGGATATGGACCTTCCTACTTTATCCTTCCATGCATCCTGGGAGTAGCAGTGGGATAATGAGTAAGAGAAAGTAGAAATTGAAAATTTGCTGAAGGTTTTCCCTCCTTCTTATCACCATTATTTGGATGTAATCTACAAGGTGAAAGCAGATAAGCTTCTTCCACACTGTTCCTGTGATCATCATATTGAACTGGAGGGTCTTCTACCACCAGTTTGTGTTATCTACTCTTTATCATAATGAGTCAGAAACACTATGGGCCTACATTTCAGAGAATGTGGAGAAAGTTTTCATCTGGAAAAGCTCCTATTTAACAGGAAAATCTGTCTTTTTATAAACAAAGTGATGGTTCCCTCTGTTTATGTGTTTACTACCACAAACTAAATGCTGTCACTAGGAAGAACAGGTATCCTGTCTTTCCTATTGATAGCTACACTATCCTCTCCAAGATAGACTTGTGTGGTGCGCATAATCTCCTGATAATTAAAGTAAGGGATGAGAATTGGACTTCCTTTAGGACCAAGTATGGTAGTTATGAGTATCTGGTGATGCCATTTAGCTTAACCAAGGCTCCTTCTTCATTCCAGAATCTCGTGGATGATATATTTGCATACTTCATGGACATTTTTGTTGTAGTTTATTTAGATGATATTATGGTCTTCTCAAGCCCTGAGGAGGAACATGTCAAACATGTGGCCACTGTCCTCCAATGGCTGAGGGAAAATAATCTGTTCGCCAAATCCTAAAAGTGTGTATTCTATTCCTCAAGTGGGGATAAGCTTGCTATTTTCTTTCAAGTGATGGCCTAAAGATCAATTCTTCAAAAGTTTAACAAATAATCAATTGGCCTCAGCCCAAGAGCATTAAGGAACTTCAATGATTTATTGGCTTTTCCAATTTCTATTGTTGTTTCATTAGAAATTACTCCAAAGAAGAACTGATCCAACTTCCCTTTGTAAAACAATTTTCCCTTTATATGCAATGGAGAAGCTCTTAGCCAGTTTGAATTACTCAAAGGAGAATTCACCACTTCCCCTATCCTTTCTCATTTCACTCCTTCTCTATGAACTATTGTGGATACTGATGATTCTTATTATGCCTTGGGTGCTGTACTGAGTCAGGCAAATTACTCAGGAAAGCATCCCATTGCATTTGATAGTCACAAGATCCTCCCACATGAGCTCAACTATGAAATACACAAAAAGGAACCCCTTGGAATAGTTTGCACTCTCAAGCACTTGAGAGCTTTTATTATTTATTTTTATTATTCTTTTGAAGTCTTGAAAGACCATTCTTTGCTTCAGTACCTCATGTCTTCCATAGTCCTTATTTTTTGTCAGGCCTGCTGGGCTGAATTTTTCTCTGAATTTCATTTTACTATCACCTGCCTCCCAGGCAGACTGGCCACTTTACCAGATGCCTTTTCAGGTAAGGACAATGTGTACCCAGAGAGGGGGGTGGAATTCCTTGACAAGAACTCTCAAGCAAGATAGAGCTCAAAAATAAAGATTCTTTTCAATCAAAATAGATATGTTCTCAGATTTGGTTCACATTTTCAAAAGGAAGTATGGCACTAGAAAGATCATGAAAAATTACTTAATAAAATAGAAAGAGGTGAATAAGTACCAGATTAGGTTCTTGAACCTCAAGCCAAGCTACTGGTATTCAAAGATAGAGTGGTTATTCCAAGAAATCAAGAAAATCACGTGGATATCCTTCAAAAGGGTCATGACTCAATTTTTGGCTGGCCATCCTGGCCAGGAGAAGAACCTCAAGCCCATCAAGAGAGATTTTTCTGGGCTGGCATGAATAAAATCATCAAGGACTGTGTGTCCTAATGTCAGAAATTTTCAAGAAACAAGAACATCCAACATAAGATGTTTGGATTACTCAACCCTCTTCAAATTTCATCCTATCCTTTGAATGTTTTATCAATGGACTTTATCACTCAACTGCCATTGTCCAACTACTTTGAATCAATTTTAGTATTTGTGGAAAGATTCTCAAAAATGAAAATATTCATTCCAACATATTCAACAATTACTGCATTGGAATTAACTCAAATCCTCATCATTCATGTCTCCTCCAAGCATGGCCTTCCATTAAGTATTGTTAGTGATAGAGGTTCATTATTTGTTTCATCATTCTGTACCCAGTTATGTCAGAAGCTCAAGATATCAAGAGACTTGTAAACTGCTTTTAACACTGAAACATATGGGTAGACAGAGAGGATAAATCACATTATAGCACAGTATCTTTTGATGTATGTCAGTTGAAATAAAGATGATTGGCACATCTGGCTCCTTCTAGCTGAATTTTCCTATAACAATGCAGAACATTAATGAACTAAGCAATGACCCTTTTTCACAATTAATGGAAGCAATCCCAGATTTGATTAAATTTACATGTCTGAATACACCTTCTGGAAATTTATCACCAAACCTCCAATCAGTAAAGCAAGTAGTCAACAAAGTGTTATAGTCAGTAATAACGCAATTTAAGAGCATGCAGATAGAAATAGGACAATTCCACCTGATTTCCGACCTGGGAACAAAGTACGGCTATCCCCAAAGAATATCAAGACTACAAGAACCACCAAGAAGCTTTCAAAAAGATGGTTGGGACCCTTTGAGCTCTTGAAGAAGATTGGCAGTCATGCATATCACTTCAAGTTGACTCAACAATGGAAGTCAGTTCACCCTGTATTCCATGTGTCCTTATTAGAACCAGTAAAGAAATCAACTATCCCAAAACAACATTGATTGCTACCCCCACCAGTCTTAATGGAGGAGCAGGAGGAATAGGAGGTGGCATAGGTTCTGGATTGAAATCTCAAGAGAGGTAAATTATGGTATCTTGTATAGTGGAAAGAATTCAGTGGAGACCCAGAAAGAATAACTTGGGAACCCGCTTCTAACCTTATCAACTCACCAGACCTTGCAAAGGATTTCCGCACTTTTTACCTTGACAAGCCTGTCCCAAATACCTCAAGAGTTTGATTTTATGGTACTTGGTGAGGAGTAGAAGTTATGAAAGTACGTTCCTCTCCTGTTATGCACCTTTAAGGGGTTATTCTACCCAAATATGATGTAAGCATCACCTTTCCCACTTTTTGAGAGCTTTTCAATTTCTTTGGACAGGTTTGAAAGACCTTTCAACATCTATACCCTCAAATTTGGACCTTTCATCAAAATATGACCAAATTCCTCCTTTTTTATTTTCTATTTCCATACTCCAAATTTTGCCATTCATCATTATCCAAGACATTACTCAACTCAAAGTCATTTTTAAAGAAGATTGATTATGCCATTTATCATTACTCAAAACATTATTTAACCCAAATTCATTTATGGCAAAGTTTTTTTGTTATTTCATGGTGCTCGACGGGGAGTGGAAGTTATGAAAGTAAGTTCCATCTCCTGGTATGCATTTCTGAGGGCTTCTACTTCTTTTACACAACACCTTGGACACTCTGTGAGGAACAAATGCTTGGCTTCATTTTTCAGGAAAATGTATGGCCAAAATTCAAGCAACTCACCACAAGAAGGACACCTCTCAGAAGTTTATTTTATCTTTTCTTTTTCTTTACTTTTTTTTCACTTAATTTTCATCTCTTTCTTTAATTTTATAATTCTTGTTTATTTTCATTTCTTCATAAAGCAGAATCATCCCCTCCCATATCATGTATTGGGAGCTTCCATTTATTTTTCATTTTTGTAGCTATAAGAGGGTGGAGACAAGCAAAGCCAAAACAAACAAGCACAAGAAAACCTGTTATCTCTACCCAAATTATCAAATTTTCTTGGAAAATAATTAATAAATTCATCCTTATACCATGAAGATTTAGCAGGAATATCCTCAAAAGCAATACCAGGAAACATCCTATCAGTAGCATAGGTAATCACCTACCTAATATTTCTGTAAAATAATCTAAACAACCTAGCCATTTTTTGCCATATTTGGATTTTCTCTGGCAACCCAGATAGGCCAATTTTCCCTTTGCTGAAATACTTGGGTGGCAGGAAACAGTAAAGGTGATTGATCTTCTTTTATTCTTCTGGAACTGGCCACAGGTTGTAGATGTTGGGAGATGGCTGTGGGATGGGTGATGGCCTGGCAGTGGAAGTATTCAATGAAGGAGGAGCAAAAGAAGATGGAATAGTGGAAAGGACTGGTTGGAAGTTTCTGGGGGTACTTGATATTACTTGACTTTTAAATCTTCTGGAAGGAGGTTGAGAAGGTGAAGCACTGAATTTGTGGCCAATAGAGTTAGGTACCAACTCAAATTCTTCACCATCTAGCTCATCAATACCTTCAGCATTGAGATTGGTGGTTGATTCAGAAATTATTCTCATTATCTTCACCACACCTTGGCTGTTGACTCTTGAAATGGGTACCTCTTAATTGGAATTAACTGTCCTACAACCAAGAGGAATGGGCCCTCCAACATTGGTCCACCTAGCCACATCCCTATTCCTGGAACCAGTCACTAATGCAAAATATCAGTATCACAATCAATCAAGAAAGCCACCACACTTACAGTTTCAATACCCTGAATTACAATCAGGAGTAGGAGCCTCAGAAACTTGAAGCTCTCTCCCAAAAGGAACATGCTTCTTACTCCCACAATACTGCCTGACGTTGGAAATTGGGGCCCCTGGACATTGCCAAGGTTTCTTCCTAACAAAGCAGTGATGGCACTTAGAAGGCTGGGGGCTATAAGGCCCAAAGCACTTTTTCCCCTTCTTCAACCATTCAGTACAGGCAGAATCAAGAACTTCTACTGACGTGTATACATCATAAGTCTGGGAAGGATAAAAATGACCTGTAGAAGCCATTGACCAAGGGGAACCCAGCTTACTGAAGGTGCTGGAACCACAAAGGACAGATTGCAGTGGAACAGAAGGGGAATATTCAGTGATTTCAGTCAGTTTGGACCTCATTTCTGGAGCTATGGAAGAAAAATAGTCCATAATTTCAGATATGCATATTAAGTTTCTGGGGACATGTTCAGTTATGGCCCCTTCAAGGTCCTCAATTGAGTTCTGGGTCAATAAGCAAGGCTGAACCTCCCTTCCAATGCTTGTCAGGTCCTGGACTGGTCTCAGAATTTTCAAGCCATATGGACCAATTCTCCCATAATCATCATCCTTGGCCCCTGGTAACCCCTTCAAAATTGGGCCCAGGGGGACTTCCATTACCCCCACATACCGCCAACCATGGGCGGTTAAAATCAAAAATGGGCAAATTTCAAATTTCAAGGAAAAATTCCAGAGCATGGCAGATACAAAAATGAACCACAATGGACCCAAATAACCTCAAAAGGCCATTTGGACTCATTTACTCAAGAATTGTGGGGACAAGTCCCCTTCTCAGATATGTATATTGTAGAAAATGGCACAAGACAAGAACTCAAGCAATTTATGGCCCATTCTTGGGGGTGGCTAGACATTCATATAGCCATCCCTAACCATTTTTCAAGCTGGAGGTGCTGGTGAACTCCATTTTTGAATCCAGCCCATGGCCACCAACCCTCCTTGATTCAAGCCGGAAATAACTCAAGAAAGAAGAATCAATTTATGAAGAAGATTCATTTTAATGAAAGGAAGAAAGAAAAAGGAGGATTGGAGGGAAAGATCTTCAGGATAATGATCAAGAGGAAAGGAAATCAAAAATTAAAGATTTTAGAAATTTTATGGCAAATTGGGGATGACACTCAAGAGTGACAGTATATTATGGTATTCAGGAGCCCACCAGCTTCAAGAGGGGGATACCGTTGCAGCCACTGTTAGGGGTAATGGAATTCAACCTTAAACCCACTCAAACTCATGAAGCCAGTAAATCAAGTATGTATATCAGAAATAAGTTTCAGAAAATCTTCTTGCTGAAACATGCATACAGCTTGATTCATCAATAGCGCCTGTAAATACTTGTACAGGCTGTATATTACAAATACAGTTTTCATTCAAAAGACTGAAACTGTATGATCACCCAACCCCACCACACCTCTTGTAAAGACCCTGTGAATCCATACAGGAGCTTTATTATTCAAATCAATTCAAATCAAGATTCCTCTCAAGAAAATTCACTCTTTGGACTCTTATTTTTGGGTATTATACTTATTGGTATTAAGTTGGTCTTTGCATATTTTCCTCACCTGTTGGGTAGAGTTGTGGTGGCCATAGCCTTATTAACCCTTCTCTTTATTTCTGAAAGGTTTAAAAGTGGACTTGGACTTGTTTGTGGTTGGATCTTTTATTATTACTCTTATTCTCTTTGTTGCTGCTTTCCTTATTTTTATCTTATTAGCAATCTCATCTTATTTACACTTCTAAGTGTACTCACTCTTATTCCAATCCTTGAGCCCTCCATAAGTGAGTCCCAGCTTACTGAGTGCCAGGCCCTCTTCACTGCAAAGAGTCCCTGTGACAAAAGGGAATTTTTTCATTTAGGGACCACATAGCCCTCTTCTGATGTGTATGAATCATTGAATGCTTTACAAAACCTGTTTTAGGACCCCGTACAGGAAATTTTATGAGGTATTTAAGGATGAAAAATCTCTTTTGTGCAATATAAACCCAATATTCAAGGCTATGGGATTGTATCCCACAATAAAGGTGTATTAAAAAAACTGGGGACTTCAACCCTAAAACTGCCATAAAACTGACAGTTTTAACAATCTTGAGCTCAAATTTGGTTCATTGTTTAGCTCCAAGTGAGGTCTACACAATGGTGCCTTATGCTTTATAGGTAAATCAAATATAGAAAAGCTATGCCACTCTTAAATTCCATTGTCAAGATGTAAGTTTTTCTTGAATCCTGTATGGAGTCTTTTTTCTCCATAGCTTCTGTTCTAGATGAGCTATTAGGAGAATGATGGAACCATCAGAAAGCCCTGATTGTTCTCCTTTTAAAAAGACCCCACTTTGTCTGTCTAAAACTCAAACTGTAGAAGTTACATGAGAGGTGAATATTTTATTCACTCTTATTTGGCTTTATTTTAGCCATAACTTCTATATTTTTGATGCTGGCTCGAATTTTCTGGTACCATTGGATATTCCTGACTGAAAGCTTTAATATGAGTGCAAATTTGATAATATGTAGCCCCTTTCTCTGGATTTTAGATGAGAGATGAAAATTAAAGTTTATGCTCAAAAACCTCTTTGAGCCTGAGTAACTTTGTTTTTCCTTTTCCTATTAGTATAGGAACTCTATATTTAAAAAGAGGTATCTTTCCTCATTCCTTTAATACCCTTTATGAGATATTTTGGATCAGTTCCATTTCTTTTGGTATTTTGCTCTACCATTGTCTTATAGTATTTTGGCTATATCATGCTTGTTCTCTGGCTTTGAGTCACAGGCTGACAATTTATTAATTTCTTTGGTATTTATTTATATTTATTTTATTTCAATACTTCTTTTTTGATTTGACCTGATAGATTCATGAAATATTCCTCTCTTTGATTGAAAAGAATCTTGACTATTGAATTTTATCCTGCTTCAGACATTGATGGATGGTTTGTGGATTATTGCTAATGAACTCAACCCCATTCTCAGGGTACACATTGTACTAACATTGAAAGACATGTGTTAAAGGGCCCAGTGATAGACATAATTTTCCCAATGGGCTTGATTCCAAGATCTTTGCAAGAGAAGAATGTGTCACAGGGGCTCTTGGGAAAAACAAGAGGGCCCTGGCACTAAGTAATTGGGGAGCTCATGTGAATGACTCCAAAGAATCAAATATATAAGGAAAGGAGTATATTTCTTTAATATGAAAAAGTAAAGGACAAGATTAGCAGCAAATCAGGAGAGAAAGCTAATGGTCAAAGAGCCAACCAAGAAAGTCCTCTATCACTTTTTAAGCCTTCCCAAAAGAAAATGGAATTTGTAAAGGATATGACCACCAATATTCAATGAAAGGTGAGGAAAAGGGTGAAAATGACTGAACTAAGAATATCAATATTCAAAATCAGGATGAAAAGAAAAGAAATATAAAAAAATCACAGTAGATAAAGTCACTGAGCAGAGGTCCTCAGGGGAAGAAAGCATACCCACTATATGTGAGAAGTTTAAAAACTGATCCTTGCAGGACAAAATTCCAGCTGTATGAATAGTGACCTGCAGTTGTATCCACTTTTTCAGGTAATATACCTTGGCATACAGATCTCTGGTATTCATCCTGTATGTAAAAATGGAGCTGTCCAGGGAGAAAATGAAGCTTTGACACCTTGAAAACTGGTATGGATGGATTTCTTCTGAATATCTCTTGAAAATACCTGAATATTACTCTATTGAGGAATACTCCATGAGTGATCTTAAAAGTACTTAAATGGGAGTGGTTATTGGTGTCTTTAATGCTCCTCTTGAAATAATATTCCCTACCTCCATTGGATAATGAATTAATGTCCTTGAATCCTGTCTTCAAAACCGAATTGAGTATTGGTTGATTCTTTTCCCAGACTAAACAATTGAGTCTTGAAAATGTTAAAACTAAATCTCTGAGTAATGATTGTGCATCATGGTGTTTAATACCATATATGGACCTTTTTGATATCAAGAAGTAATATGGCCCAAAAGGTTTGGGATGAACATTTGGCCATAAAATGGGTTTTGACCAAAATGGTGATTGGTGGGCCCCTGATTATTTCCAGCCCTCACTGCTTGAACTTGAGGGGTTCATGGTGTTTTTGACCATTATTGAAATTTTGGGAACGATTTGGGGTAGGTTGTCCATAGGGCTTGGCCTATAGCCCCCATTCGTCACCTTGAGATTCATTAGACGTATTTCAAAAGGGGGCCTAGGGGTCTTACATACCACATACCATAGAGTCCATAGGGGTCCAAAACCCTTTGATGAAAGCAGGAAGGCTAAATGAAGGATAGTGGCCTCAGGTTCATTATTAAATTTGGATTTCCAGGAGGGCCAAGTGAAGTGGGTGTGACTCAAAAGGCCATAGAGAACAAGAGTTGCCAATTGGCCACAAGATTTCCATGAAAAAGCGTGGCCAAGATTCCTTCATGGGGGGCTATCCCCATGGTTGTGAAAGAATGGTCTGTTAAGTCTTCAAAAGCAGAAGCATGAAAAATAATAAATGCCCTCCAGTGCTTGTGTGACCAAACTATTCCAAGGAGTTCCTTCTCATTAATTTCATAGGTGGGTTCAGCTGGGCGAATCTTTCAACTATCAAATGCAATGGAATTTTTTCCTGAGTCATTAACCTTACTCAGTAAAGCACTCAAGGCATAATCCAAATAACTGGTCTCTAAAATAGAGAGTAGAGAACAATTGAATTGTAAATCAAAAAGAGAAGTGGTGAAAGCTTCTTTGAATGATGGAAACTGACTAAAAAGATTCCTCTATGAACCTGAAAGGGTGATCCTTTCTGAGAAGAGAAGTGAGACAAGCTCCTTTTTTGGAGTAAGCTCTAACAAAAGGAAAAGAGAAATTGATTAAGGAAAGGAAATATTGAAGTTATTTGATGCTTTTGGGCTGTGGAAAATGAAGTATTTGTCAAATGTTTGAAGAATCTGTCTTGAGGCCCTCTCTTAAAATAACATAGCTAAGGTATTCAACACTTGAGGCATTGAATATGGGCTTTGAGGTCTTGGAAAACCAATTATTGTTCCTGGGCCTTTGGAGGACAGAGGTCATATGTTGAAAATGTTGCTCCTTATAACTGGAAAAACACCATCATATAATCTAAGTAAAATATTACAAATACATCAAAAACATCTCAAAAAATATCACTCACAATATTTTGGACTGAAGCAGGAGGATTGCTAAGGCCAAATGACATTACCCAATACCAATACTGTAAGATTTGTCCATGAATATCTTGATGATCTTAATAAAAGTCAAGAGTACTATGATTGTCCTCAGTATAAAATATAACATAATTAAATATTTTAGCCACAGATTACCCTAATTATTATAATAGCTATATATAAAAATAGAACAATTTATTATTAAATCATCTAATAATAATAAAAAATCTTTAATAATTATAATAAATTACAATTATTTTATTATTATTATACTAACTGACAATTATCATAATAAGAAATATAAAAGCTCTTAATAAGACAATTTTATGTGGAAAATAATAATATTTACCACTTATAAATAATGAGAATATTATTCAGAAAATAAATTATCACCCAAACACTGTGCAGAGATAATTCTTATAGAGAAATTTATAAAAAACTAATACTAGATAAATAAATATATAGAATATTCAGAGAAAACTTACTCATAATATTTATGTAATACAATAAGTAACGGCAGCAACAGCTATATTATTAAGCAATGTTTCTAAGTGAAAGCACACAAACCAGAAAACCAATATCTTGAAGTAATAAAACATATTTTCTGAAAAAGGAATATTTAAGATTTTTTAGAAGAATCTGTGGATTTTTATAAAAAATATTTAAGACAACAGTTTTATAAGATAAAATGAATTATTGGTAATTAAAAAAATATAATCTGAATTCTATTATTTTCATTCTTTATTCAAAGGTAAAAATAATAAAATAACTTACAAATTACCTTTAATAATAAGATTTCATACTTTATAAAACATTACCTGTTTAAACATCTAATATGATAGATTCAATGATGATGAGGGACAAAACCGTGTGTTAAAGATTCTTTTTAGGCCTTCAGAGTAGCTCTCATGATAAATAATGGATATGAAGGGTGCTCTCAGATCAAAATTGAAAACCCATGCTCAAAAATAAGGCTCTTAGGGTCATGTAGCTTATTCTTAATTCAAATTTAAAGTTACCAATGTTATCTTCAACTCCAAGTAACTTTAATCATCATTTAAGCTGGAATATAAAATTAACTTATTTTTATTCATTTTTAGCACACAAAAGAAATGAAGATAAACCTTCAAGCAAAGATGTTCTATGCAACATCTTTATTTAATTTTTAAATAAATCCTCATTTTCTTCAAGAATAATTCAAAGAGGTGTTTTCAAGGCTATCCAACAAGAAATATTACTTATAGAAGACACCAAAAATTCAAATATTCACATATAAAAGTTAATATCTAGCCTGTGTGCAAGTTTTAAGTAAATCCCTTGAGAATTAAATTTTCTATGAAGTTTGAAGTTATTGCTATTTTTCCATGTAAAAATAGCAATAAAAACTAAACCTTACCATCTTATAAGGTTTCAATGCTTTTAACCTTAGTTTTGAGGTAATTCAGGATTTTTCAAACTTAATTCAGATTTTAAATTCCTTACAACCTTGATTACAAGCATTCATCTAGGGATTTACCCTTTGGAAGCTTATAGTTTGTATTCAAAAGAGTAATAAAGCAGCTTAATCTTTAATTTTTAATTAAAGTCTAATCTTAAATTTTAAATACCATTTTAAATCTCTCAATACCGGAAAGAAACAGTCTTTGGTTTCTTTCAGATCCCAAAATCTGGGTACCCTGGCTCTTTTTGCCTTTTCTCCTTTGACCCACCTTTTTGTATGAATTGAGGCCTTTTCTTTTTTTAAATCAATAAAAGGGCTCTGATACAATTGAAATTGGACTTGGAAAGGATTTGCATGTTGTATGGAAAATCCTTAACAAATTCAGTAAATATACACAAAACCTCAATATTAACTCAATTTTCCTATGTTTTCCCAAACCTTATGCAACCTTACAATTAAGCTTAAAATGAAACAATATGAATATTTTAATAAAATTTGTGAAAATTTGTAATTGTAATGTGAGATTATTACATCTTCCAATAACACATAAGATAACAACTTTTGGGTATAGCAGCTTCTGGGTATATTATGTGTAGTTTTTGGTTCAGAACCCAAAAATGAAGTTATATTTATAGCTTTGATAATAAAAAATAAAGTTATACTTATTTTTGTTGTTTTTTGTTTTGAATTAATTTGATGAGTCCTTTTATTGCTATATGAAGTTTATAAAAACTTTGTTGTGGCTATATGGGTATGTCACACATACCTTACAAGCTCATAGATAGCTACAATATTTGGCTTCAAAGTCAGTTAGACGCTCATCCCCCTCTTTAACCTTCAGGAAACTATAAGAGCCATATAATTATATCTTTGAGAAGATAGTGAAGCTGTTAAAGAAAGTGAGATGCTCATTTCTTTCAGAAACATGATCTCTGTTCTTCCTACTTACAGAATTTGCCTTGTGGTATTTAAGACACAAACAAAGGTACCAATCCTTTTTATCAACAAAGGGGACAGGTACTCATGGTAAAGGGAAGCTTGGACCAATAAATCCTCTCTCTACATTCCCTGAAATTTAGGCGATAAGTGTCTCTGACTCTAGATTTGACAATGAATAGATAACTCCAAATGGAGGAAGATACCTCCCCAGTTTTATATGATGATCACAGGTGCAGTGTTAAGGAATTTTATCTGTTTTCAACTTGCACAAACATATAAACAATGGTGATAAGAAGGAGGGACTACCCTCAGAAAATCTTTAATCTCTTAGAGCTCTTCCTTATCATCTGCTTGCTTATGAAGTGATTCATTAAAGGATAAAGGAAGAAGGTAAATATCCCCTTGCAAGAGATAAATTGAACATATAGCAAAATCCTCTACAAAATCTTTTATCTCTTTGAAGATTCCATCTCTTGACATAAGAAATGACTGAGAGGGAATGCTTGGAGAAATATGGACAGAGGAAGAAATGGAATTTGACTTAAGATAAAAGAACAGAGAAAAACTGATTACAGAATTGGAAACATCATTACTAGCAGAAGGTATAAGACCACTGTAATGTCTATAAATGGGGTCATAGGTGATTAATCCATTTCTCCAATAAGTGATAGGATAAAAATGGTACAAAAAATCATGGCCCAATATGATCTCTTCCACCTTGGGTAATTTATTATAAAAACATTTCATTAAGAGCTTGGGAATGAAGGAAGATTAATCACTCATTTTTTATAATGGGTGATGAAAAGGGAAGTGAAATCATTTGAATCCAAAATGAAAGGGGGATTCTTCTCAGGGAGCTCTGACATAGTCCGTTTGTACTCAAGAGAAAAATAAGTTTAAATAAAAGAGTTTTTACTACCAGAATTTCATAGGGGCTATTCTAAGTGAGGAGTTCCTGGCACTAAGTAAACCGGGAATTACTTGTAGAGGGCTCTGAGCTGGTAAATAAAGAATACACCTAAGAGTGTAATAAGAATGGGATCTCCAATTAATAGAAATATAAGAAAAGCAGAAACAGTAAGTAAATAAAAGTAAGAAATAAAGGAGCCAGCCAAAAATAATCCCATGTCTACTGTTTCAACCTGTCAGTAAAGGAAGAGGAGGTTTAATAAAGGTATGACCACCACAACTCTACTTCACAGGTGGGAAAATGCAAATACCAACCTAATACCAATAAATGAGATAATCCAAATTAAGAATAAGAATATTAATTAAATAATAAGTTAAATATATCAATTAACTTGGGAAAAGTATCCAGAGGCAGGAAGAGGGGCTTGTTTATGTGAGAATCCGCCAGCACTGATCCAAAGAGTAAGTATTCCTGAGAATAATCTTCATTGAATGGACTTGGGTGATACAGCCCCTGTATGAATATACAGGGTCTGTGAAAGGGGTGTGGTGAATTTGGGTGATCATGCAGTTTCAGACTTGTGTATCCAAAGCTTTATGTGGTGAACACAGCCTGGTTTGGGGATTCCAGACTGTATTAAGTTCTTTAAGGAAGTTTCTGCAGCCAAATTCTGATTTCCACTACTGATTTGCTGGTCGGGCTGGTATGAGTAAAGATAGGAAAGTGTCCCATTTTACCCTGATAGTGGCTGTGACATTATCCCCCTCTTAAAAATGGTGGGCTCCTGAACACCATAACAGAAATCCTTTGTTTGAAGATTTTACCTTCCTTTCACATCTTTTAAATCTGATACCTCTACCCAGAATTCTGAAACTCCTCTCTTTTTTTCTCATGACTAACTTGGCTGCTAATAAATTGTCACCAATTTCAATTGTCTTCTTCAAGTGGCCTTCAGTCTAAATCTTCTACTTGCCTTAAATTGGTCTTTAAGAAACATATAAGTCAAAAGAACAAGAAAATAAAACTAAAGAATTTTGTGGGAAAGAATAAAAAGTGATAATCACCATTGGGAAAAGCTTGAAATATTGTGCATATGTCACATGGTGGAATGTGATATACAACTTGCCAGTATTAACTGGTCTTTCAACCAGTTTGATAGCCTTTTTGGCAAGGTTTTCCTTTGCTGAGGTCTTGCAGAAAGCATTGTGACAGCATAATGGATATATGCATCAGTATCTAAATTTCTTGCTTTTGCAGTTATGGACCTCTCTGATTCTTCAATAACTTCTTGGAAGTAGGCCTCATATATATCAAGATCCTTTTTTTGTCATAACAAAAAGTTTCCATAACCCTCATTTTATTCCTGTCCCCATGGCCTGTTGGTCAATTGGGAAAACACCACTCTGTCACAGGGGCTCTTTGAAGTGAAGAGGGCCTGGCACTCAGTAAACTGGGACTCACTTATGGAGGGCTCAAAGATATGGTAAGAAAAAATACACTTAAGAGTGCAAGAGATGAATTACTAGAATAAAGAATATAAGAAAGTAGCAAAAAAAGAAATAAGAATAAAGAATAAAAGAGCCAACCACAAACAAGTCCCAGTCCACTGTTTCAACCTTTCAGAATGAAAAGAGAAAGGTTAATAAGGATATGGCCACCCAACTCATACTGAACAGGCAAAGAGAGAAATGCAAAGACTAACTTAATATTAAATAAATATAAAACCCAAAATAAGGATCATAATATTCATAAAATAATAGGTAAAATAAATTAATTAACTGGGGAAAAGTCCCCAGGGGGGAGAAAGAGGGGCTGGTATATGTGAGAATCACCAGCCCTGATCCAGAGGAAGAATTTTCATGAGAGGATTGAATGATTGAATTGAGTCTGGCCAATACAGGTCCTGTACATCTGTACAGAACCTGTACAAGAGGTGTAGTGTATTTGAGTGATCATACAGTTTAATGCTGGTGTATTGAAACTGTATTGGGTGAATACAACCTGTACAGATGTTGACAGGCTGTATTGAGGTACCAAGCTGTATTCATGTTTCAGCAAGGAAGATTGCTGAAACCAAATGCTGATTCAGATAGTGGATCTGCTGAGTTGAGGTGTTTGAGTAGGTGTATTAATGAATACCCTTACCCCTGGTGAGTGGTTGTTACAATATCCCCCTCTTGAAACTGGTGGGCTCCTGAATACCATAATGCCCTGCCACTGTTGAGTGGCATCTCAATATCCCCACATTTTTTCAAAAAAATTTCTTTTTAATTTCCTTTTCCTCTTGACCATTATCCTGAAAATCCTTCTTCAATTTTTTCCTGTCAATTAAATTGATTCCCCCTTCTTTCATGTTTTGAGTAAGTATTCCACTTTGAAATATGCTTTTTCTTTCTTCTGATTCAATCAATCTTGTCCTTGGGGTATGGCCTGGGGAAGTATCCCAAAATGATGGCCACTGAGCTCTTGTGCTCAAAAAATGATGCGCAATAAGTATATGAAGTGTACTCATTTGGCAAGGCTCAATCAAATAAAATATTGAATAATTCTTTCAAGGGGTCTTGTCCCCATTGTCCTTGGAAATTGCCTCAAAGAGCCCTCTATAATGTTTTTGGTCTGTGGCCTCTTCTATGATGAATCTTGATAAAATTTGATTTTATGGCCTTTTGGGCCTTTTTTGGGGTTCTTGGTGATTTTTGGTGATTTGGTGATATATGGCCATTTTTTGTCTCTTGGGGTCCTACGGTCCGCGGTCCGTGGACCATACGCCGTGGTCTGCAGTCCGTGGGCTGTGGACCGTACACTGCGGTCTGCGGTCCGTCGGGGCTATTGGAGGCCCCCTGGGCCCAATTTTGCTGAGGACCCAGGGGTACCAAGGGGCCAAGAATTGGCCCAAGACCAAATTCTCACCATATATGGCCTGGACCCATTGATGGGGTCCAGGAACATTAAGATCCTGGACTCCCCAAAGTTTCAGGAAAGGTCCTGGGTGATGAATTCAGCCCCAAAGGGGTATGAATCCTCATCTTAGCGGCTTTGAGGGGGGCATAATTGAGTTATGGCCCCCATTTCCTTGAGGTCAATTTTTTTGATATGGAGTGGACTGATTCTGACATCTTGAATCTTCTGCTTGAATATTCTTCAGTTATGAGTTCCAAACTGACTGAGCTCATTGAATCTTCTCCTTCTGCACCGCCTGTAAGGTTTGACTATGAAACAATAAGTAAAAATTACTAATATTTTACTTATTGTACTATGAATGTCCTTATAAATGAAATAAATAAGATAAATATAATTATAATAATAAGGAATTATTATAATTATGGGGTAAAAATAATTATATTATTAATAAAATATAATAATATAATTTATATTATAAAATATAATATAATAAAATAAATATATTAATATAAAATAATTAATATATTTAAAAGCACTGTATTTGTCAGCCTGTGACTCAAAACCAGAGCACAAGCATGATAGCCAAAATACCATAAACCAATGGTATAGCCAAAATACCACCAAAACATGGAGCTGAGCCAAATTAACTCAAAAGGTATCAAAAGAAAGAGGAAACTCACCTCTTTCTGAAAATATAAGTCCCATCACCATAGGACAAGGAATAACAAAGTTATTCCTGCTCAAAGTTATTGCTGAGCATAAACCTTAATTTTCACCTCTCATCTAAAATCTAGAAGGAGAGGCTTAACCCCATCAAATGGGTATTCAAAATTAAGCTCTAAGCCAGGGCTATCTGATGGTGCTAGCCAAACTGAGCTAGCACCAGTATTACTTGAGTTATGGTCAAATTCAGACCAAATAAGAGTGAAGAAAACATTCACCTGTCATCTAACTTTTACAGTTTTAGTGTGAGATACTTAAAGTGGGGTATTTTTGGAAAGAGCACAATCAGGGCTATCTGATGGTGCCATCCATTTCCTCATAGCTCAACTACAACAGAAGTTATTGGCCAAACAAGCTTAATACAGCTTTTGCCCAAACCACGCCAATGTACAAAAATACTTGTACATGGGATAACTTTGTCATATTTAATGATAACCATGTCAAGCTGGGTACCATTGTGTAGGGCCCATATAGAGCTATTCAATGAACCAATTTTGAGCTTGATATCTCAAAACCTGACAGAGTTATGACCATTTTAAGGTCAAAATCCCACCTGCTGTCATATACAGCCTTACCATGGGATAATATCCCATAACCATGAATATGAGGTGTCAAATAGATGAAGAAGCATGTTTTTACTTCAATAACTCATATTTCAGTCAATACTGGGGTCCCATACAGTTTCTGTACAGCATTCTACGCGTCATACACGTCAGAATCAGGCTGTGAGGTCCCAGATGAAAATTTTGACCGTGTATTGGTGAAAACCACCAAGATGTGGTTTCAAAACCACATCTGAGCCCAATACAGAGTATACAGGCTGTTTGCAAACCACAAGCCTGTCATAGAGAGTGAAAAATCTTCACTTCCTCTATGTGGAAAGGTCTAGCAGCCTTTCCACCTCAATTTCAGGATAAAAGGAGGGTTTTTCACAGCCAAAAGCCTTTCCTCATCCTGCTCTTGACTAACCTACATAGTAAACTGTCAAAAACAGTTTTACTCTTGGTTAATAATCAGGTATAGTTGAAAGTTTAATTATTGTAGTCTTTTATTATTGTAACCCAACAGATAAAGCTGCACCCAGGGCTTTCAACAGCACTCACCACCACTACAACCACTATAGTAAAGCCCTTAAATTTATTCTTAATCATCTCAAAACCTTCTTAAAGCATTTTTTACCGTGTCACAAACATAGTTTGAGTTGTAAATAGCCTACATGACCACTCTTTCATAGTTTCATCCTGACATTTTGGGGGCCTGGCCGTGTTTTAACCTTTTTTGGACCTTATAAAGTAAGTCTTTTCTCTTTTTATGACTTATTGATAAGTGTTTTATCTTTTTTAGGCGTAATTTCTTTATTTAAATATATATTTTAAATATATTATCCTTTTTTTATATATATACTCATATTATAAGAGTATTATTCACGTGGTTAATACCCACTGAATATAACTATTTTTGGCGTGTTTTGTATATAAAAACACATAAGCCATCAATAAGTCCTGTATTCTTGACTGAATAAGGACACCTCTGACTGGAAAACCATCAGTTGAGGCGTGGTTAAGTGTATTGTTAACTCAATAACACTTATACAAAACCACTTTTACAGAATACACTTGAAAACCACAAGTGTTTCTGAGGGATACTGACACACAAACAGTGTGACAGGGTACCAAAAAGCTGTAATTCTGACGTGGAATTGTTGATTCAATTACACTGTCATTATACAGGGCACATTGTAGTAACATACAAGCCCAGAGGCCAATCTCAGACGTGCAAAACCAGCATTTTTTGAGAAGTCTTAACTGACATAAGCCCTCCTTTTCCTGCTTTGATTTCAGTGGAAGAAAATTACATTCCACTTGAGACCCAGTGACACCCTCAGAACCAGAGGGCAGCAAGGGCAAAGGAAAGAGGCACAGTGAAGGCCTCATCACAGCCAAGAAGTGGACACCAATAGCCACTCAGAGAAGTAGAAAACCACAAAACTCTGCATCAATACAAGGTAAACCAACCTTAACCACTTGTACAGGTTAGATTACAATTATTAACCCAGTTGTAACTTCCAAAGGCAATGTGAGCCTTTGAGATATGACCACATACCCAATAAGGTCACAAAAAAAATTAAGAATAATTATACCTTTAATATAATTATACTAAAATTACTTAGAATAATTATACATTAAAAGTAATTACTTAAATATACAAAAAATACCATAAATTGGTACAAAAATTGGTTTAACTTAAAAACCAATGAATCAACATGTAAAATGAATTATACCATTGGATTCCTCATGGAAAAATACACATATACCATTTTTATGGCATATCTGTAAAATCAATATTTAATGAATTATAAGGTATAATACCTTATAAAAACCATAAAATCCTATTTATCTCAGAAACCAATGAAGCAACATGTGAAATAAATTGCACCAGTGGATTTCCCACGAAAGGCCACACATAAAACAATTAATAAGCTAATTCTCAAAGTCAATACTTAAGGATTTATCATGAATATATGCACTTTTTTGGTCAACACATATATTCAAGGATCATAGCTAATATCTTCTAAACTATACATGATAGAATTATGAACCAAAAATAAAGTTACCACGTAATTACTGTAAGGACACAGATATGAACTTTATTTTACAAATTATAAACAAGGTTACAACCTATGATGAAATATTGATAAAAATCAACAGAGCTGTTGACCACTTTGTTGTGAAAGTGGTCCAAACTTAAAAAAAAGGATACAGTTGGATTCTACTAGTTCATTCGTGAAGAATGATGTAATTTTTATTATTAAATTCAGGGTATAACCCCCTGAAATCAAGGTTTGAAGTTTAAAATATTGAATTTCGACAGAAAAGATGAGTTACAAGAAAAATCATCAAAATTAGAGTTTTGATGATGTAATGAAAAGCTCTTGGCAGAATAATAAGGTTATTCCAGGCTATCAGAATTCCCTCTCTGAATTTCTGTAGCGTGTAAATCTTAAACGTTATTGAAGATCAAAGTTTGAGCTTAAATTGAGCAGTTATCATCACCTACTGTAACCTTAAATTAAGTTTAACAGTCATAAGAGTGATAAAATTGGTGAATACTATTAGTTTATGATTAAAACTAATAAAATCCACGAAATTTGGGGTTCTGCCAAGCCTCTGATGTCATCAAACTTAAAGTTATAGTGATAACTTTAAATAGTGGTGCAATAATGATGTAAGATGGTCTGATCATGATGTAATCACCCTCAAACCTTAAAATATTGATCAATTCCAGTGGATATGATCAGTAAACGTCTACTAGAAGCCTGTTGGACTATAGGAGGGAGGTATTTACTATAAATAGAGCTCTTTTTACTCTATTTTCCCCTCAGACGCATCAAAAACATTAAATCAATTAAATAAAAGGTAATTTCTTTATTCTTAATATATAAAACTCTTATATTATTAAAGACCAAAGACCATCTTATTATTAATCACTACTTCTACATGATTAAATCAATTCTTTAATTGTTTTTGTTATAAATCTCTCTATAAACTCATTTCCACGTAAAATCAAGAATTTTAGTAAATTTTCTTTATTTTTATTGTAAATACAATTTGAAAAAGTTGTATTATATTCTTTTGGCGTAAAATATCTCAAAATTATTATTTTAAGTGTTAAAAGTAGGTTATTTCATCTTATTATAATAATTTCTCTCTTATTATTACTCTTAATAATTCTTAAATTAATATAAATAGTATTTATATTAATATATAACTTTAATATTGGTAATATTATTGTTATTAATTGTTTTTTATTTATAAGAAACAATTTTTTACGCCTTTATTATTTGTTAGTAACAATAATAAAGAGCTTTATAATATATTAATTATTTTATATTAATATATTATTCTCAATATTATAATTTTATATAATATTAATTATATTGTTATATTTATTTAATAATATAATATTTTTACGCCATAATAATAATATTTCTTTATTATTATTATCATTTTAATCTTATTTATTTCAATTATAAGGACATTCAGAGTACAATAAGTAATAAATTAGTAATTTTTTACTTATTGTTTGATAGTCAAACCTTACATTTGGGGGCCTGGCCGTGATATTTACTTAAAAGACCTTTAAAAAGATTCTATTTGGGTTTATCCAATAATAAATTATATTTATAATCATAAATTATATAATAATTTTATATTTTATTGATTTTAAAAGCTATTGAGGCATTTGGAAAGCAATTTTACTGTCTTACACGTGGTTTTTCACATCCTTAGACTTGCAAGAACTTTCTTTGAGTGACTCTAGTGATTAAAAAATATATTCTATAAATTAAAAATAATTTTATTATAATTTAATTTTATAAGAATCATATTCTTTTTTATTTTATTCTTTAAAAATAAAAAAAAAATATATAAAAAATATTAAAAAATATTAAAAACCAATAAAAAAGTTATTTTTATTCATTTTTATTCATTTCTTCATTTTATTTCAATTTTTTAAGATATAAAGCAATTTCTACGTGGAAAATTGCCATATCTTGCCAAAAATAACACTTCTTATATAAAGACTTATATTTATTTGTCTTTTTTAGTGTTTGAAGATAACCCAACAGAAGATAACCAAGCTACTGTTGAGAGGTTGGTGGAAGAAACTTGTCAAAGTTCCCCAACACCAGTTATCACCAAAAGAAAGAAAGCTAAGAAATTAGACTTTCCAGGACCCACCATTCAAGATTCTGAAGGTGAGAACCTCTTTTATAATTGCCATAAAAGAATTTTTATTCTAAAATACTTTTATTTTTTCTTATTCCTTAATTATGACAAGAAGAGGTTCCCAATACTCCATCCAATCAGATGGAGCTGGACTCAGAGGTAGAATTGATCCCTCAAAAGGGAAAAGAAAGGGCAATATCCCCAGTGGAACAGAATCCACACAAGGAAGTGCCTTATCCCAAAGGCAAGTCCCAGAAATGCCCATGATATCTGAGCCTGAATTAGAACTAAGTATGAGTAACTCAAACAGGTACAAATCACATTCAGAGGGCTCAAATAGACATCTACATGAGCCAGTACAAGCAGTATTGCACAGTGTACAAGGACAAAGATTGGGAAATGTTGCCTCAAATACACCAAGGAGTGATGAACTCCTGGCACATCCTGAAAAAGTTCCTCAAAGAGGAGGAGATAGTGAAATACTCCAATGGATGGAATCCACTGTCATCCAAACCTCAAATCAAAAAAATCAAGGATTACCATGCCAAAAAGAGGGAGGCAACCCAGGAAGAAGCCCCAGTAGCTTCTACCAGCAAGCCCCAAGCCAACCCACTTCCCCAAGAAGGGAAGAAGAACAAGAAAAAGCATTGGAGGAAACCATATTCCTCAAGCTACAGAATCCCAAGAATCCAAAAGGATGCCATGGACAATGTTTTCAACATGGCCAGAACCTTGATGGAATTCAAGGACAACGACGAGCAAAGAATGAGACAACCTCATTTCCCAAAGAAATAATCTTGTCCAAAGATGTTGTAAATACTTTAACAGAAATTAAAAATAATATATTACCTCTAAAATAAATTAAAGACAGTTTATTATCACTACAAGAAATAAATAACAATTTATCTTCTTTAACAAAAATTGTTGTACAAAACAAGAAAGAAATTGACAACATTAAGTTTATTGTTGAAAATAATAAATCAAAGAATTTAATTGACAATACTCAAAAATTAATACAAGGACAACAAGAATTGTATAAGTACATAAAAGATATCAAAGATAAAACTTTGACAATCAATTATGATGTGAGTATTGACAATCTTACAGAAAAATTAAATAAATTAAGTATTTCTGTAGACAAATTTGAAGAAAAGACTTCATCACACCAAAAATTACTTTTGGACCATGTGGAAAAAAGTGATGAAGCAAGAATGCATCTGAAAGATGATATTCAGAGTGAAATAAGGCTTATCACTGCAAAAATGGATAAAATTAATGAGGCTAATTTAAATATGCCAAAGTTATCAACACCATTTTCTCATATAAGAAGCCCTGTTAAAACAAAAGAGGAATTTTCAAATCCTTTCATAACAGACTTGAGTCACCAAGATAATAACCAAGTCTTAATGAAGGAAGCACCTCAATTGAAAGAATGGCCAACATTCACAGGAGAAGGTGAATATGACCACATGTCATTTATTAAAACAATTGACATGTTACAAGAAGACTATGCCATACCAGATGAATTAATCACTGCAAGATTACATTCTTTGTTTGAGAAATCTGCAAAAAGATGGTATTATGGCATAAGACAAACAAATGGTAAAAATAACTGGTCTTGGTGGAAACAAGAAATAATCACCAAGTGGGCAAATGATGCCTGGAGGTATAAGATAGAAAATGCATTTGAAAACTCTTTCTTTGACCCAGAAAAAGACAAACCTTTAACTTGGTTCTTAAAACAAGTTGAAAGGCTTAATGCACTGTACCCAGAAATGGCACAGAAGATGGTGCATATGAAAATACTTAAAAAATGTGGAGGGGAACTAGAACATGCCCTAAGAAGCAGATGTATAGAACCATGCTCCACAGAAGAGTATATAAATGCACTAGAAGATATAGTGACAAGAACAAAAATTGGCAGGACTTGGAAAAAATTGGACATTAAAAGCCCAAATAAACCATTTATCAAAAAAGATAAATCAAAAGAATCCTTTAAGCCCAATACATCCAACAATAATGAGCAAAGAAAATGCCATAAATGTGGAGGTATTGGACACTTAGCCAATAATTTCCTTAAAAAAGCAAAGATTAATGAAATTGTGGAAACAGAAAGCCACAATGACAAGGAAGAGGAATCTGACTCTGAAAAAGAGACAGAAGAGTCAGAAAGCTCTGAAAGTGATGAAATCAATATAAATAATGCACAAATTAATAATATTGACTTAATTTATGAAGTACTGGATGTTAATTCAAACTTGCCACAAGTTGGAACATCTGACACAAACCTGACAAACATACAAGATGCCAAAATGTATAGGACCAAACCTGCAAGAGGAATGGGATATACAGCTGGAAAATCAAGTATATGTATTGTTATGGTTGAAAACCAAGAAGGAAAAGTTAACTTGGATACAGGAGCATATTGCACTTGTGTTGGAAAAAGTTATTTAAAAACCATTGTCCCAAACTGGCAAGAAAAACTTATGCCAATACAAGGTGTCAAATTTAGTAGTGCAAGTGAGAGCATGAAGCCCCTTGGAATAATTGATTTAACACTAGTTTTTCCTCATCCCTCACAATGTGTCAGAATTAAAGTAGAGTTTGTAGTAATGGACAACTGTACTAGTAATCATTTCATACTTGGGAATGACTACTTATCAATCTATGGTATAGATATCTCCAACCAAAAAGATAGATATTTTACCATAGGAGATAATAAAAGACAAAGGTTTGGCTTCTTAAATAACAAAAAACAAATCACAGTTATTAAGAAGGAAGAAAAAATTCCAGAAAAGGAACTTTTCATATCTGAACAACTTAAAGAGGCAGAATTGAATCAAGAATTAACAGAAAAAATGAAAGAAAAATTGATTGACCTCTTATTTAAGTATAAAAATGCCTTTGCAACTGACAAAGAGCCACTAGGTGCCATAATTGGACATGAAGTGGATATAGTTCTTAATGTAGAAAAGTCTTACCCACCTTTATTAAGAAGACCTGCTTATCCAGCCAGTCCAAGAGCTGGAGAAGCCTTAGAGGTGCACATTAAAGAATTAATGGACCTTGGAGTATTAAGAAAGGTTGGACATAATGAACAAGTAGAAGTTACTACACCTGTCATTATAACTTGGCATAATGGAAAATCAAGGATGGTAGGAGACTTCAGAGCCCTGAATACCTATACCATTCCAGACAGATATCCAATACCCAGAATCCATGAGACATTGACCCAATTGTCACAAGCTAAGTTCATCACAGCTATGGATGCTCTTAAGGGTTTTCATCAAAATGTCTTAACAGACAATGCCAAGAAACTACTAAGAATAATAGTCCATTGTGGAATTTTTGAATACTTAAGAATGCCATTTGGGATAAAAAATGCACCTTCCCATTATCAAAGAATGATGAATACCATATTTCCTGAAGAATTATCAGAAGGATGGTTAATTATCTATATTGATGATATTATAGTTTGCTCAGAAGCTTGGGAAAATCACCTTACAAGACTAGAAAAAGTACTACAGAAAATAGTCCAAGTGAATATGAAAATTTCCTTGAAAAAGTGTCATTTTGCATATAGTGAATTAAAAGCACTAGGACATGTGGTATCTGGACTTAGTCTAGGCATAGACAAAAATAAAGTAGCAGCAGTACTATATAAACCAATGCCTCAAACCAAAAAAGAAATGCAATCATTTCTAGGATTTGCTGGTTACTATAGACAGCATATAAAGGACTTTGCAAAGATTGCTAAATCCTTGTATAAGCTATGTGACCAACAAACAGTCTATGAGATGACAGAAGAAAGAGTCAAGGCATATGAAGAATTAAAAAATTCCTTAACAAATGCCCCATTTCTTCTAATGCCAGATTGGAAATTACCCTTCAAACTGTACATTGATGCTTGTGGAGAAGGACTAGGTGCTGCACTATACCAAACACAAATTATCAATGATAAACCAGTGGAAGGACCAATTTGTTTCATTTCAAGACAAATAAAGCCAACAGAAGCAAGGTATGGAGCAAGCCAAATGGAATGCTTATGCCTTGTGTGGGCTTTAGAAAAACTGCATTATTATTTATATGGCACAGTATTTGATGTAATCACAGACTGTAATGCTGTGAAATCACTATTAAATATGAAGACTCCAAATAGACATATGCTGAGATGGCAAATTGCTATCCAGGAATATAGAGGAAATATGACTATTGTTCATAAATCTGGAAATATTCACAAAATTGCAGATGGTCTCAGCAGATGGGCTCTAGCAAATACCCCTGAAAATCCAGCATGGGTACCACAAGAAGAGCACCATATAGAAGGAATATGTGTTACAGACATTGGCACAGAATTCTTTAACCAAGTTAAAGAAATCTATAAGACAGACAAGAATTGCCATATCTTAAGCCAACTTCTAATGAAAGACTGCAAAGATCCATCACTTTCATCAAAACTAGATGAAATATGGAAAAAGGCATATGATGAAGGAAGATTCCACCTCCTTGATGGAATCCTTTACCATAGAACAAAACACACATGTGTTATGGCCTTAACAGACAGAACATTAATAAACACTATTTTACATTAGTGTCATGATAGTGTTGCATCTGGACATCTCTCAGAAGATAGGACACTAGAGAGGGTGAAAACCTGCTCTTGGTGGCCAAATTGGAAGAAAGATGTTACAGAGTACTGCCAAACCTGTGACAGATGTCAAAAAGCCAACAGAGCCACAGGAAAGAAATTTGGAATGATGATCCAAATCCAAGAACCAAAATCCCCGTGGGAAATAGTTCATATGGATTGGGTAACAGCCTTACCTCCAGGAGGAAACAGGGGTTATAATGCATGCCTAGTGTTTGTTGACAGATACAGCAAAACTCCCATGTTATTACCATGTCATAAAGATGACACAGCTATGGATACAGCCATAATGATATGGAATAAAGTCATTAGGAACACAGGCTTATTCCAAAATATTATAAGTGACAGAGACCCAAAGTTCACTTCAGCATTATAGACAAATCTCCATAACTTGTTTGGGACAAAGTTATCATTCTCAACAGCTTATCATCCTCAAACTGATGGTTTAGCAGAAAGAATGATACAGAACCTAGAGGATATGATCAGAAGATTCTGTGCTTATGGGCTAGAATTCAAAGATTCTGATGGTTTTACCCATGATTGGTGTACACTAATACCAGCACTTGAATTGGCATATAAGAAATCAATCCATTCTTCTACTGGCAAAACACCAGCAATGCTAGAGAAAGGTTGGAACCCAAGACTTCCTTATGATACCCTCAAAAAGGACTTAGTGGATATACATCCAACAGCAAGCAGCTTCAAGATAATGCTTGACAAAGCAAGACACCATGCAAACAGATGCATGCAAGACTCTTTTAAATATGCAAAAGAAAGATGGGATAAAAGTCATAAGCCACCTGATTTCAAAATAGGAGACTTGGTTTTAGTATCAACCCTTAATTTCAATAACATAAAAGGCCCAAAGAAATTGAAAGATTCCTTTGCAGGACCATTTATGATAAAAGCACTTCATGGACCCAATGCTGTGCAATTAGAACTCACAGGTGAACTAATGAACAAACACCCAACTTTCCCTGTAAGTCTGATAAGACCTTACAGTTCAAGTGACAAGGAGTTATTTCCACTAAGAAATAAACCCCCACTTGAGATTCCCCCCTTGGAAGAAGGAGAGGAAAAGAAAATAGTAAAAGTCCTTAAAGAAAGAAGGACAAGAAACAAAAAAGAAAAAGAATACCTTGTAAGGTATAGAAATTCAACTCAAGAAGATGAATGGCTACTTGAGAAAGATATAACAAATGCTGATAAACTACTAAGAAGGTTCAGACATGAAAGAAAACCTGAAAAATAAAAAAGTTAACCATTATTGAGCTTCAAGACTAACAAAGTCTATTGAAGAGGTAGGACAGTGGATGATACCCTAATCATACATATCAGATTGTAGTACAATCTTTTTTGGTGGTAGGGAATGTGAGCCTTTGAGATATGACCACATACCCAATAAGGTCACAAAAAAAATTAAGAATAATTATACCTTTAATATAATTATACTAAAATTACTTAGAATAGTTATACATTAAAAGTAATTACTTAAATATACAAAAAATACCATAAATTGGTACAAAAATTGGTTTAACTTAAAAACCAATGAATCAACATGTAAAATAAACTATACCATTGGATTCCTCATGGAAAAATACACATATACCATTTTTATGGCATATCTGTAAAATCAATATTTAATGAATTATAAGGTATAATACCTTATAAAAACCATAAAATCCTATTTATCTCAGAAACCAATGGAACAACATGTAAAATAAATTGTACCAGTGGATTCCCCACGAAGCTCCACACATAAAACAATTAATAAGCTAATTCTCAAAGTCAATACTTAAGGAATTATCCTGAATATATGCACTTTTTTGGTCAACGCATGTATTCAAGGATCATAGCTAATATCTTCTAAACTATACATGATAGATTGATGAACCAAAAATAAAGTTACCACTTAATTACTGTAAGAACACAGATATGAACTTTATTTTACAAATTATAAACAAGGTTAAAACCTATGATGAAATATTGATAAAAATCAACAGAGCTGTTGACCACTTTGTTGTGAAAGTGGTCCAAACTTAAAAAAAAGGATACAGTTGGATTCTACTAGTTCATTCGTGAAGAATGATGTAATTTTTATTATTAAATTCAGGGTATAACCCCCTGAAATCAAGGTTTGAAGTTTAAAATATTGAATTTCGACAGAAAAGATGAGTTACAAGAGAAATCATCAAAATTAGAGTTTTGATGATGTAATGAAATGCTCTTGGAAGCATAATAAGGTTATACCAGACTATCAGAATTCACTCTCTGAATTGCTGTAGCGTGTAAATCTATACAGTTATTGAAGATCAAAGTTTGAGCTTAAATTGAGCAGTTATGATCACCTACTGTAACCTTAAATTAAGTTTAACAGTCATAAGAGTGATAAAATTGGTGAATACTATTAGTTTATAATTAAAACTAATAAAATCCACGAAATTTGGGGTTCTGCCAAGCCTCTGATGTCATCAAACTTAAAGTTATAGTGATAACTTTAAATAATTGTGCAATAATGACGTAAGATGGTCTGATCATGATGTAATCACCCTCAAACCTTAAAATATTGATCAATTCCAGTGGATATGATCAGTACACGTCTACTAGAAGCCTGTTGGACTCTAGGAGGGAGGTACTTACTATAAATAGAGCTCTTTTTACTCTATTTTCCCCTCAGACGCATCAAAAACATTAAATCAATTAAATAAAAGGTAATTTCTTTATTCTTTATATATAAAACTCTTATATTATTAAAGACCAAAGACCATCTTATTCTTAATCACTACTTCTACGTGATTAAATCAATTCTTTAATTGTTTTTGTTATAAATCTCTCTATAAACTCATTTCCACGTAAAATCAAGAATTTTAGTAAATTTTCTTTATTTTTATTGTAAATACAATTTGAAAAAGTTTTATTATATTCTTTTGGCGTAAAATATCTCAAAATTATTATTTTAAGTGTTAAAAGTAGGTTATTTCATCTTATTATTACTCTTAATAATTCTTAAATTAATATAAATAGTATTTATATTAATATATAACTTTAATATTGGTAATATTATTGTTATTAATTGTTTTTTATTTATAAGAAACAATTTTTTACGCCTTTATTATTTGTTGCTAACAATAATAAAGAGCTTTATAATATATTAATTATTTTATATTAATATATTATTCTCAATATTATAATTTTATATAATATTAATTATATTGTTATATTTATTTAATAATATAATATTTTTACGCCATAATAATAATATTTCTTTATTATTATTATCATTTTAATCTTATTTATTTCAATTATAAGGACATTCAGAGTACAATAAGTAATAAATTAGTAATTTTTTACTTATTGTTTCATAGTCAAACCTTACAGGCAAACTGCCCAAATCAGCAGACAATAAATTTGTACAAGGCACAGTCAAAGGTAAATACCCTAAGAACATAAATTTGTTGACTGTTTGCAGACACTGATATGTCCCCTGTATACCTCAGAGACCTTGGCTTCCAAAGGAACCAGCCAGAGGATAGAGGAGGATTGTCCAGAACTGTAAGGTTTGACTATTAAACAATAAGTAAAAATTACTAATTTATTACTTATTGTACTCTGAATGTCCTTATGAATTGAATAAATAAGATTAAAAATATAATAATAATAAATAATTATTATTATTATGGCATAAAATAATTATATTATTAAATAAATATAATAATAGAATTTATATTTTGAAAATATAATATAATAAATAAATATATTAATATAAAATAATTAATATATTTAAAAAGCTCTTTATTATTGTTACCAACAAATAAGAAGGGCGTAAAAAATTGTTTTTTATTAATAAAAAACAATTAATAACAATAATATTACCAATATTAAAGTTATGAATTAATATAAGTACTATTTATATTAATTAAAGAATTATTAAGAGAGTAATAATAGAGAAATTATTATAATAAGAGAAAATAACCTACTTTTAACACTTAATATAATAATTTTGAAATATTTTACGCCCAAAAATATAAATACAACTTTTTCAAATTGTATTTACAATAAAAATAAAGAAAATTACAAATTATTCTGGATTTTTACGTGGAAATGAGTTTTAGAGAAATTTTTAACAAAAACAATTGAATAAATGATTTAATCACGTCAAAATAGATGATTATAGCAAGGTAGTCTTTGGTCTTTAATAATATAATACTTTTATATATAAAGAATAAAGAAATTACCTTTGATTTAATTGATTTAATGTTTTTGATGCGTCTGAGGGGAAAATAGAGTAAAAAGAGCTCTATTTATAGTAAATACCTCCCTCCTAGAGTCCAACAGGCTTCTAGTAGACGTGTACTGATCATATCCACTGGAATTGATCAATATTTTAAGGTTTGAGGGTGATTACATCATGATCAAACCATATTACATCATTATTACACCATTATTTAGAGTTATCACTATAACTCTAAGTTTGATGACATCAGAGGCTTGGCAGAACCCCAAATTTCGTAGATTTTATTAGTTCCAATCATAAACTAATAGTATTCACCAATTTTATCACTCATATGACTGTTAAGCTTAATTTAAGGTTACAGTAGGTGATCATAACTGCTCAATTTAAGCTCAAACTTTGATCTTCAAAAACTTTTAAGATTTACACGCTACAGCAATTCAGAGAGTGAATTCTGATAGACTGGCATAATCGTATTATGCTGCCAATTGCCTTTCATTACATCATCAAAACTCTAATTTTGATGATTTTTCTTGTAACTCATCTTTTCTGTCGAAATTCAATATTTTCAACTTCAAACCTTGATTTCAGGGGGTTATACCCTGAATTTAATAATAACAATTACATCATTCTTCACTAATGAACTAGTAGAACCCAACTGTATACTTTTTTTTAAGTTTGGACCACTTTCACAACAAAGTGGTCAACAGCTCTGTTGATTTTTATCAATATTTCATCATAGGTTTTAACCTTGTTTATAATTTGTAAAATAAAGTTCATATCTGTGTTCTTACAGTAACTACGTGGTAACTTTATTTTTGGTTCATCATTCTATCATGTATAGTTTAGGAGATATTAGCTATGATCCTTGAATATATGCGTTGACCAATAAAGTGCATATATTCAGGTTAATTCCTTAATTATTGACTTTGGAAATTAGATTATTAATTGTTTTATGTGTGGACTTTCGTGGGGAATCCACTGGTACAATTTATTTCACATGTTGTTTCATTAGTTCTTGCGATAAATAAGGTTTTATGGTTTTTATAAGGTATTATACCTTATAATTCATTAAATATTGACTTTACAGATATGCCATAAAAATGGCATATGTGTATTTTTCTATGATGAATCCAATGGTATAATTTATTTTACATGTTGACACATTGGCTTTTAAGTTAAACCAATTTTTGTACCAATTTATGGTATTTTTTGTATATTTAAGTAATTATTTTTAATGTATAATTATTCTAAGTAATTTTAATATAATTATATTAAAGGTATAATTATTCTTAGTCTTTTTTGTGACCTTATTGGGTATGTGGTCATATCTCAAAGGCTCACAAGAACCAGAAGACCTGAAAGAGGACACCCTGGACACAGTGGTGGATGGCAAAACAATGAGGGAGATAATATCAACCTTGCCATTCACACTCCAATTCAACAGAAACCTCAAACCAGAGGACTGGAAGGATATGGGTCAAGTTCTTCAGATCCACCAACTGCTCAAAGATTTATTTCAATGGAGCATGGACAACAAGAGGTTCAACCTAGCAACTCACTGGGCAGAACTGGGATCAAGTTGCCAGAAGATCTCTCTCAAAGAGATAGACTTCAAAGACCTTATGGTAATTACCAAGGGTTGGAATCCTACCAGGCAGCACAGACTCCTGGAGGCAAGGGCACAGAGGATAAGGGAGAATCAAGCCACTATCCTAGCTATAGAAGAACAGTTGACCCAGACAGGGCCTACTCAGATTCCTTCAGGTTCACAAGGAGCAGGCCAAATCAGCTCTCCAGTGGCTTCACACCATTCGGAAACCAGCAGATCAGTGGCCAGGAGTCACCATTCTTCACAATTCCAGGAAGCTTCCAGGAGAAGACAAGGAAACAAGGGCAAGAACAAAACCTCCTTCAACCAGAGGAGGAAAGAGTCAGACCCCATGATCCAGAAGCTGTTAGACTTGGTAAAGGAAGTACACAAGAACCAGAAGTAGTTGTAAACCACTCTAGAATCAGTAGTCCTAGTAATAGAAACATTACCCCCACTCAGACTGAAAATAACATTGTCACATCTGAGAGTAACATCAACAGTGATACACTGTGGTTACAAGTGTCCCAATATGCTGAACAATCTGCAAAGCAATTTGCAGAAATTAAAGCTAGCCAAGAGAGGATGAGACAAACTCAAGCCTCCTTGGAACAAATAGTTAAGAATCTTCAAGAAGGATATGCTCAACTGAGCAAAGCCTGTGAAGAATCCAACAAAAGACTGAACCAAGTCTTTGAAGAACAACACCACAGAACAAGGGACAGGGAGTGTCTGGATCAAGACATTAACAAATTGTTTAATGCCTACCATATCTTGAAGCCCCAACCACAACGCCAAGCTATGAATAATCCATATCAACCAGATGACATCAAACCAGATGCCATGTTGTTGAATAAGACAAGATCTCCATCACAATACCAGGATGGAGATGGCATGTCTTATTCAGAAAAGGAAGCCCTGAAACAGCTTCCTGAGGCCTCAAGCTGGCCCAAATTCTCTGGATCAGGAGAATATGATCATATGGAACTCATAGATTATATTGATGGACTCTTCATTGATGTACCCAGCATACCAGATTACTGGATTACTGCTAGACTGAATACTGCATTTAAAGGTCATGCAAGTATATGGTACACAGAAATGAAAGAAATCCATGGCAGAAGAAACTGGCCATGGTGGAAGAGCCAAAAAATCCAAAAGTACAGTAATGGAACTTGGATATGGCAGAAGACCATGTCATTTGAAAATGACAAATACTCTGTGGACAAAGATCCATATGAGTGGTGTCTCAGACAGTCTAAAAGACTTAAAGCCATTGATCCTCAGATGAACATCCAGATGAGGAATCGCAAACTTCTGACACAACTGCCAGGAGAATTAGAGCATGCAGTGAAATGCAGATGCAACCAAAATTGCACTCTAGATGACATAGCCAATACCTTACAAGACATAAGGAAAAGGACTAATATAGGGAAATTCACCCCATATAGAAGCATTAGTTTCAAGGAGAAACAACCTTTCAGGGTGGAGTTTAAAGACAAACCCAGAGAAAGAGTGGCAGAAGTGGCAAGGAAGAAGAATTCTTGTCAAAATTGTGGTTCAACAGACCACTATGCCAACAACTGTCCAAAGGCAAAGAAAAAAGTCTATGCTATAGAAAAAGTCCCTGAAGAAGAACCTCCAACAGAGGATTCTGAATCAGACTCTATGGGAGAGGCCATCAGAGAACCATCTGATGATGATCAAGACCCAAGAGAGGAATTTCTAGTGGAATACCAAGAGGAAACCCCATTGGAAATCCAGGATATACAGCTGGAAGCAGGCATGCCACAGGACACTGCCAACAAGAACTTGTGCAAACACACACAAGATGCACAAACATTCCTGGTTACACCAACCAAAGGAATGGCATATATACATGGAACAGCCACAAAAATGACTGTATGTATTGACAATGCTCAACACCCACTGATCATTTACAGTGGAGCACATTGCTCCATAGTGGCCATGTCAGCCTGTGACTCAAAACAGAGCACCAGCATGACATCCAACATACCATAAGTAATGGCATGAGGATTATTGGACAGATATAGCCAATACAAGTAAATTATAAAGAGGAAACCTCCTCAAATATAATAAGAAAGGACAAAGATATGCCCTATCAAAGATAAGACCAAATAAGCAAAAACTCTTATTCTAGCCTCTAATCTAACTTATAAATATTTCATTAAACCCCAACCAGAATGGTTTTCTTCTTAAAGCTCTAAGGTAGAGCTATCCAATGGTATCATCTATTCATCTGTAGCACTCCTAAATCAGGAGATACCATTATACCACCTTTTTTCACCAACAACCCCTCAAAGGTGTAGGAGGGCTTGTACAAAACTGTACAAAAGTACAGCCAAATTAAAGGTCTGAGTGAGAGCTTTAATTTGATATACCTTAGACCCCTCTATCTTCCAAATTGACAGAGGGATCTTGGTTTAAAGGTTTACATCTCAAAATACAGGATTTCTGAAACTAACCATATAAAGAAACCCCTGTATCTTTGGAATATATTCATACAGCTGTAAAGTGTTGTATATCAAACTGTAGATCTAATCAAGCCCTACAATACTGTATCATTAGAATACAGATATCTTCTAAATTTGAGAAGATATCTGGCTTGGAAGGTTTTGAAGCCTCATACTGATGTACAAAAATACATCCAAAAACTTAAAGTCCTTATAGCTTTTGCTATCTTAGAGAAGGGTAAGCATGAAGCATATCAAATTGAAGAGCTCATTAAGCCCTTCAATTCTGTGCTCTTGGATTCTTGATATCTCAAAAACTGACTAAGATATCTTGGTTGGAAGTATTTTGACCAATACTGGTCTGTA
Source organism: Austropuccinia psidii (assembly GCA_023105745.1). Taxonomy (NCBI): domain Eukaryota; kingdom Fungi; phylum Basidiomycota; class Pucciniomycetes; order Pucciniales; family Sphaerophragmiaceae; genus Austropuccinia; species Austropuccinia psidii. The sequence goes on along the minus strand of JALGQZ010000008.1, from coordinate 48,888,631 downwards.
CCAAACCTGTACCAACCAGTACTGGCTTGATACTTAAAATAATGGTTGTTTAAAGCTTAAAACCGCCCAGAATGACTAATATTAGTCATCCAGACACTCTGGACACGTCACAATGGTGCTGACGTGGCCTGCAAAGAGTTTTTTCACCCTGTATTGATCCATAATGATCATTTGTGGTCCAAAAACCACAATTCTGACTATGCTGACATCAGAATTGATGGTACAGAACCACAACCCAGCCTCCAGAGTGAAAAACTTCACTCTGTAGACGTGTGAAGAGCCTATCAGTCTTTCACAGTCCTCAGAGGAGATAAAAGCAGGTCTTTCCTCACTGGAAAAGACTCATCTTATCATGAATTAACATCCTTACGTAGTAAAACTGTCTTATACCAGTAGTACTCTTAGGATTATATTGATATAATTAAAATAATTAATTATTGTAGTGATTTTCACAGTCAATTGATATTAAATCATTGCAACCCAGGTTCTCAATAGATTCATCACCACTGTTTTCATATTACACTAGAACCAGGTTACTATTATAAAAAATTATTTTTTGTGTGTCACAGTCATAGTGCTAGCTTGTATTTACTATTTTTGAGCTACTACATAGACTCACCCTGACAGGCCAGAGATTATCTGGATAACCACTTCCCAAACGGGGAAAAACAGCTCTTGCCCACTAAGGCAAAGAACTTCAAAAGTGCATCAGGGAAGATGACTTCCATTGGGACAATTATCAAAGAGATAATTATACCCCACAGGAAGGGTAATATCAGACTCAACCCAGAGTTTGTAGTGCTTGAAGATGCCCACATCCAAGGGTTTTTACTGGGAACAGAGTACCAGAGGATGTATGGCATAGATATTTACAACAGTAAAAACAGGCACATTACCATTGGTACCAACAAGGAAAAGAAATTTCACTTGATATATACCACATATCTTCACAGGATCCACTAGAAGAACTCTTGAAGGAATTCAAGGAGGGACAGTTTAGCACTACCCTCACCAGTAAACAAAAACTAAGTTTACTGAAGATAATGAGGAAGAACAGACCAGCATTTGCCATTGGTGAAGAACCACTAGGCAGGATTAAAGGTCATGATATAGAACTATATCTGGATGTGGAAAGACCTTATCCACCCATGCTGAGGAGACCTCCTTATCCAGCAAGTCTGGAAACCAGGAAAGAAATTGAAAAACACATCAATGAACTCCTGGAAATGAATGTTATCAGGAAGATTGGACATAATGAAATAGCGGAAATCACCACTCCTGTCCTGATCACCTGGCATGATGGAAATTCTAGATTGTGTGGAGACTTCAGAGCCCTGAATAACTACACAAAAGCAGACAGGTACCCTATACCAAGGATACCTCATGCCTTGGATAAACTGGCCAAAGCCAAATACATAACCAAGATGGATTGTATGAAAGGCTTCCACCAAAATGGAGTTACACCAAACTCCATGAAGTTGCTCAGAATAATATGCCATATGGGCATATATGAGTACACCAGGATGCCATTTGGCATCAAGAATGCACCAGCCCACTTCCAAAGGATGATGGACACCATATTTCAAGAAGAAATATTGGAAGGCTGGATGGTAGTATATATTGATGATATCATTATATACTCAGAGACATGGGAAGACCATGTACAATACATAGACAGAGTGCTAAGTAAATGTACACCCATCAATCTGAAAATTTCACTTAAAAAGTGTAATTTTGGCCAACAAGAGCTACTAGCTCTAGGACACAAAGTCTCAGGCCTTAGTCTGGCAATTGACCAGAACAAAGTAGCAGCAGTACTGCAAAAGCCAGTACCAAAGAACATCAAAGAGATGCAATCTTTCCTTGGATTTGCTAGCTACTATAGAAACCACATCAAACACTTTGCCCACATAACTAGTAGTTTATACAAGTTATGCTCAAAGGATGTAGTTTTTGAAATAACCAAGGAAAGGAGGGATGCATATGAGAGGATCAAATATGAACTCACAAATGCACCTGTGCTCATCTTACCTGACTTTGAACTACCATTAAAGTTATATATAGATGCAGCATGCAGCCAAGGCTTGGGAGCAGCCCTTCACCAAAGACAAATTGTAGATGGTGAACCAAGAGAAGGTGTAATATGTTACATCTTCAGGCAGCTGAAAGATTCAGAAGCCAGGTATGGGGCCACCCAGACTGAATGCCTATGTCTAGTCTGGGCTCTAGAAAAACTCCATTATTATTTGGAGGGTGCAGTCTTTGAAGTCTACACAGACTGCACAGCCTTGAAGTCTTTACTAAACATGAAAACTACTAATAGACACATGCTGAGATGGCAAATAGCCATCCAGGAGTATAGAGGGAACATGACCATCATATACAAGGAAGGTAAAAGCCATACCAATGCAGATGGCCTTAGCAGATGGCCACTGGACAATGTCAAAAGCAATCCAGCTTATGACCCTGAAGTTGCTGCAAAAATTCCTATCCATTTTATGGAAATAAATAGGAAGAAGAACTTCAGATTCTCTGAATGGGCACCAGGGAGTGGTACCCTTGACAGTGGAAACACTGATTCAGAAGAGACAGAAACCCCCATACTGGGAATAAGTTCCTCAGAACTGCACAATGAATTTTTCAATGCAGTACTGAAATCTTATGCTAAACACAAACAGTGTAGCATACTACTACAACTCCTTCAATAAAAATACAGGAGCCCAGAACTGGAAACCCAGCTGGAGGAACCCTGGTTGAGGGCCTATAAGGACAATAAATTCTTCCTTATAGATGGCCTGATTTATCACAGAGAAAAGCACACCAGTGCACTCACAGTGATAGACAGAGACCACATCTCTTTAATCCTGCAGGAATGCCATGACTGCCCCTATATGGGACACATGAGTGAGGACAGGACTAAAGAGAGGGTAGCAAGCACAGCTTGGTGGCCCAAGTGGGAGCAAGAGTTGAGTGAATACATCAACACTTGTGAGAGATGCCAAAAGGCAAATAGAAAACATGGGAAGAAATATGGGTTGCTTCAACACATAGAAGAACCCAAACACCCATGGGAAACCATCAACATGGACTGGGTCACAGGACTTGTCCCAGGAGGCAAAGAAAACTACAATGCCTGCTTAATCATAGTTGATAGGTTCAGCAAGAGCACGAGATGTCTACCATGCCATAAAGAGGACACAGCCATGGACACTGCTCTGTTATTTTGGAATAACATCATATCTACCTGTGGAGTCCCTAAGATCATAATTAGTGACAGGGACCCAAAATTCACATCTGAATTTTGGACCAATTTATATGACATGCTTGGCACCAAGCTTGCTTTTTCCACAGCTTACCATCCACAAACAGATGGCCTAGCTGAGAGGATGATCCAAACAATGGAGGACATCCTCAGGAGGTTCTGTGCCTGTGGCATGGAATACAAGGACCATGAGGGATACACCCATGATTGGGTCACCCTCTTACCAGCAGTCCAACTGGCTTATAATACAAGCCAGCACTCTACCACAGGAAAAACACCTGCACTGGTAGAGAAAGGGTGGAATCCCCTGTTACCTGTGGATCACTTGAAGAAAAATCTTCTGACCATCCACCCCACAGCCAAAGACTTCCATGATATGTGGAAGAAAGCCTGTGATACTGCTGCCAAATGCATAGCTGAGGCCAAAGAGTATAACAAGCAAAGGTGGGACAAATCACATATGGAACCTGACTTCAAGGAAGGGGACCAGGTGTTAGTGTCTACACTGAACTTTAACAATCTCAAAGGACCTAAGAAAATGAGAGACTCATTTGTAAGGCCCTTCACTATCATTAAGTTGATAGGGAAGAATGCAGTAGAGGTCAAGCTCACTGAGGAGTTTTCTAGGAAACACCCAGTCTTTCCTGTGAGCCTGGTCAAACCATACTTCCAAACAGAGGAGGATAAATTCCCCTCCAGGAAGAAAAACATCACTCCACCAGAAATAGTGGAAGTAGAAGACTCTCCTGGACCTGTGAGTAAAATCATCAGGGCCAGAAAAATCAGACTTAATGGGAAGGATCAGAGACAATATCTAGTCAGATTCAAGAACCAGACAGCTGACAAAGACAAATGGTTGGCAGAGGATGCCATACCAAATGGAAACCTTCATTTAAGGAGATTCAGAGCCTCTAGGAGGACTGAACAGTCTCATCTATGATGAGCCTTTTTTAGAGGGAGGGTATGTCAGCCTGTGACTCAAACCAGAGCACAAGCATGACAGCCAAAATACCATAAACCAATGGTATAGCCAAAATACCACCAAAACATGGAGCTGAGCCAAATTAGCTCAAAAGGTATCAAAAGAAAGAGGAAACTCACCTCTTTCTGAAAATATAAGTCCCATCAGCATAGGACAAGAAATAACAAAGTTATTCCTGCTCACAGTTATTGCTGAGCATAAACCTTAATTTTCACCTCTCATCTAAAATCTAGAAGGAGAGGCTTAACCCCATCAAATGGGTATTCAAAATTAAGCTCTAAGCCAGGGCTATCTAATGGTGCTAGCCAAACTGAGCTAGCACCAGTATTACTTGAGTTATGGTCAAATTCAGAGCAAATAAGAGTGAAGAAAACATTCACCTCTCATCTAACTTTTACAGTTTTAGTGTGAGATACTTAAAGTGGGGTCTTTTTGGAAAGAGCACAATCAGGGCTATCTGATGGTGCTATCCATTTCCTCATAGCTCAACTACAACAGAAGTTTTTGGCCAAACAAGCTTAATACAGCTTTTGCCCAAACCACGCCAATGTACAAAAATACTTGTACATGGGATAACTTTGTCATATTTAATGATAACCATGTCAAGTTGGGTACCATTGTGTAGGTCTCATATAGAGCTATTCAACGAACCAATTTTGAGCTTGATATCTCAAAACCCGACAGAGTTATGACCATTTTAAGGTCAAAATCCCACCTGCTGTCATATACAGCCTTACCATGGGATAAGATCTCATAACCATGAATATGAGGTGTCAAATAGACAAAGAAGCATGTTTTTACTTCAATACCTCATATGTGAGTCAATACTGGGGTCTCATACAGTTTCTGTACAGCATTCTACGCGTCTTACACATCAGAATCAGGGTGTGAGGTCCCCAGATGAAAATTTTCACCCTGTATTGGTGAAAACCACCAAGATGTGGTTTCAAAACCACATCTGAGCCCAATACAGAGTATACAGGCTGTTTGAAAACCCCAAGCCTGTCATAGAGAGTGAAAAATCTTCACTTCCTCTACGTGGAAAGGTCTAGCAGCCTTTCCACCTCAATTTCAGGATAAAAGGAGGGTTTTTCACAGCCAAACGCCTTTCCTCATCCTGCTCTTGAATAACCTACATAGTAAACTGTCAAAAACAGTTTTACTCTTGGTTAATAATCAGGTATAATTATAAGTTTAATTATTGTAGTCTTTTATTATTGTAACCCAACAGATAAAGCTGCACCCAGGGCTTTCAACAGCGCTCACCACCACTATAACCACTATAGTAAAGCCCTTAAATTTTTTCTTAATCAACTCAAAACCTTCTTGAAGCATTTTTTACCGTGTCACAAACATAGTTTGAGTTGTAAATAGCCTACATTACCACTCTTTCATAGTTTCATCCTGACAGTATTATTGTTACAAAAAAATAATAAAGGCGTAAAAAATTGTTTTTTATTAATAAAAACCAATTCATAACAATAATATTACCAATATTAAAGTTATAAATTAATATAAATACTATTTATATTAATTAAAGAATTATTAAAAGAATAATATAGAGAAAATTATTAATATAAGAGAAAATAACCTACTTTTGACACTTAATATAATACCTTTGAGATATCTTACGCCAAATAATATAAATACAACTTATACAAATTGTATTTACAATAAAAAAATAGAGAAATTACAAATATTCTTGATTTTTTACATGGAAACGAGTTTTAGAGAGATTTTTAACAAAAACAGTTAAACAAATGGTTTAATCATGTCAAAATTGATGATTATAATAAAGATGAACTTTGGTCTTTAATAATATAAGAGTCTTATATATAAAGAACAAAGATATTACTTTTTTGTTTGTATTTATTTGATGTTTTTGATGCGTCTGAGGGGAAAACAGAGCAGAAAGAGCTCTATTTATAGTAAATACCTCCCTCCTAGAGTCCAACAGGCTTCTATTAGACGTGTACTGATCATATCCACTAGGATTGATCAATACTTTAAGGTTTGGAGATGATTACATCATGATCAAACCATATTACATCATTATTATGCCATTATTTAGAGTTATCACTATAACTCTAAGTTTGATGACGTAAAAGACTTGGCAGAACCCCAAAATTCGTGGATTTTATTAGTTCTAATCATAAACCAATAGTATTCACCCATTTTATTACTCATATGACTGTTAAACTTAATTTAAGGTTACAGTGAGTGCTCATAAATGATCAAATTAAGCTCAAACTTTGATCCTTAATAAATTTTAAGATTTACATGCTACAGCCATTCAGAGAGTGAATTATAATAGCTTGGCATAACTCTATTATTCTGCCAGGAGAAATTCATTACATCATCAAAACTCTATTTTTGATGACTTTTCTTGTAACTCATCTTTTCTGTCAAAATTCAATATTTTAAACTTCAAACTATGATTTCAAGGGGTTATACCTTGAATATTATAATAAGAAATACATCATTCTTCACAAATGAACTAGTAGAATACAACTGTCTACTTATTTTCAAGTTTGGACCACTTTCACAACAAAGTGGTCAACAGCTCTGTTGATTTTAATCAATAATTCCTTACAGATTTTAACCTTGTTTATAACTTGTGAAATAAACTTCATATCTGTGTTCCTACAGTAATTACGTGATGACTTCATTTTTGGTTCATCACTCTATCATGTATAATTCAAGAGATATTAGCTAAAATCCTTGAATATATGTGTTGACCAAAAAAGTGCATATATTCAGGTTAATTCTTTAAGTATTGGTTTTGAATCTTCGCTTATTAATTGTTTTATGTGTGGAATCTTATGGTGAACTCAATGGAACCATTCATTTCACATTTTGTTTCATTAGGTTTTGAAATAAATAAGGATTTGTTGTTTTTATAAGGTATTATTACTTATAACTTATTAAATATTGACTTTACAGATATGCCATAAAAATAGTATATGTGTATTTTACCATGGGGAATTCAATGGTGTAGTTTATTTCACATGTTTATTTATTGGACTTTAAGTTACACCAAATTTTGTACCAATTTATGGTATTTTTATAGTTTTTAAGGTACTTATTTTTAATGTATAATTATATAAAATATTTCTTGTGACCTTTTTGGGTATGTGGTCATATCTCAAATGTTCACATTCCCTACCACCAAGAAAGATTGTACCACAATCTGATATGTGTAATTAGGGTATCATCCACTGTCCTTCCTCTTCAATAGACTTTCTTAGTCTTGAAGCTCAATAATGCTCAACTTTTCTATTTTTCAGGCTTTCTTTCATGTCTGAACCTTCTTATAATTAGTAGTTTATCAGCATTTTTTATATCTTTCTCAAGTAGCCATTCATCTTCTTGAGTTGAATTTCTATACCTTACAAGGTATTCCCTTTCTTTTTTGTTTCTTGTCCTTCTTTCTTTAAGGACTTTTACTATTTTATTTTCCTCTCTTTCTTCCAAGGGGGTAATTTCAAGTGGGGGTTTATTTATTAGTGGAAATAACTCCTTGTCACTTGAACTGAGAGGTTTTATCAGACTTACAGGGAAAGTTGGGTGTTTGTTCATTAGTTCACCTGTGAGTTCTAATTGCACAGGATTGGGTCCATGAAGTGCTTTTATCATAAATGGTCCTGCAAAGGAATCTTTTAATTTCTTTGGGCCTTTTATGTTATTGAAATTAAGGGTTGATACTAGGACCAAGTCTCCTATTTTGAAATCAGGTGGCTTATGACTTTTATCCCATCTTTCTTTTGCATATTTGAAAGAATCTTGCATACATCTGTTTGCATGGTGTCTTGCCTTGTCAATCATTATCTTAAAGCTGCTTGCTGTTGGATGTATATCCACTAAGTCCTTTTTGAGGGTGTCATAAGGAAGTCTTGGATTCCAAAATTTTTCTAGCATTGCTGGTGTTTTGCCAGTAGAAGAATGGATTGATTTCTTATATGCTAGCTCAAGAGCTGGTATTAGTGCACACCATTCATGGGTAAAACCATCAGAATCTTTGTATTCTAGCCCATAAGCACAGAATCTTCTGATTATGTCTTCTAGGGTCTGTATCATTCTTTCTGCTAAACCATCAGTTTGAGGATGGTAAGCTGTTAAGAATGATAACTTTGTCCCAAAGAAGTTATGGAGATTTGTCCATAATGCTGAAGTGAAATTTGGATCTCTGTCACTTATAATATTTTGGAATAAGCCTGTATGGCTAATAACTTTATTCCATATCATTATGGCTGTGTCCATAGCTGTGTCATCTTTATGACATGGTAAGAACATGGGAGTTTTGCTATACCTGTCAACCAATACTAGGCATGCATTATAGCTTCTGTCTCCTCCTGGAGGTAATGCTGTTACCCAATCCATATGAACTATTTCCCAAGGGGATTTTGGTTCTTAGATTTGGATCATCATTCCAAAATTCTTTCCTGTGGCTCTGTTGGCTTTTTGACATCTGTCACAGGTTTGGCAGTATTCTATAACATCTTTCTTCCAATTTGGCCACCAAGAGCAGGTTTTAACCCTCTCTAGTGTCCTGTCTTCTGAAAGGTGTCCAGCTGCAACACTATCATGACACTCATGTAAAATAGTGTTTATCAGGGTTCTATCTGTTAAGTCCATAACACATGTGTGTTTTGTTCTGTGGTAAAGGATTCCATCAAGGAGGTGGAATCTTCCTTCCTCATATGCCTTTTTCCATATTTCATCTAGTTTTGATGAAAGTGATGGGTCTTTGCAGTCTTTCATTATAATTTGGCTTAAGATATGGCAATTTTTGTCTATCTTATAGATTTCTTTAACTTGGTTAAAGAATTCTGTGCCAATGTCTGTAACACATATTCCTTCTATATGGTGTTCTTCTTGTGGTACCCATGCTGGATTGTCATGGGTATTTGCTAGAGCCCATCTGCTAAGACCATCTGCATTTTTATGAATATTACCAGATTTATGAACAATAGTCATATTTCCTCTATATTCTTGGATAGAAATTTTCCATCTCAGCATATGTCTATTTGGAGCTTTCATATTTAATACAGGTTTTACAGCATTACAGTCTGTAATCACATCAAATACTGTTCCATCCAAGTAGTAATGTAATTTTTCTAAAGCCCACACTAAGCAGAGGCATTCCATTTGGCTTGCTCCATATCTGTCACAGGGGCTCTAGTGGAAATACAAGAGTGGCCTGGCACTCAGCAATCAGGGAACTCACTTGGAAGACTCCAAAAGAATAAAGAATAAAAATAATAAGAATGGATTCCTCTAAAAGATATGCAGGTACAAGATGAGATGCAAAAGAGGAAAGGGAAGCCAAACGGCCAAAGAGCCAACCAAGTAAGTCCTTAATCACTGTTTCAACCTGCCAAAATGAATAATGGAATTAGTAAGGATATGACCACCAAATATCCATTGAAAGGCGGAGAGAGAGAAAGAGAAAGGTGCTAAATGACTGACTTAATAATATCAGTATTTGCTTAACTAAAATGAAAAGAAAATAAAGATAAAATAAAATCAAAGTATATTAATTAACTGGGGAAAAACCCCCCCGGGGTGGAAAGGGTAGCCGGTATATGTGAAAAGTGGAGAGCTTGAGTTCTTCAGGCTGAAAACTGATCTGTATTGATCCTTGAGGCTGTATTGATCTTTTTGGGAATTGATACAGCTGGCTAATATTTGAAATTGAATTGGGTTGAATGAACTTCCCATGCTTGAAAATGAAATACAGTTCTTGATGGATCCAGACTGTATTGAAATGAATATGGTTGCCAAGATGGATTGAGTGGAGCTTTGACACTTGACAACTTCTTTTGGCACTGCCTCTTCAATACACTTTGAGAATTAATTGACAGTATTCCATTGGAAGGAATACTTGGAGTGAGAATAACCAATGACTGCTTGATGGCATCATTGGTCTTTGACGCTGAAACACTTGCTCTTGAGCCTTGATGATTCCTCTGAGTGATTGGGTGCCTTGATGACGTGATGAGATTTTGGGATGTTGAAATGACCATTTGATATTGCCACCATTGAATTGCTGTTGAAAAATGATGTACAATGATATATAACATCATTTATGGCATGTTGGTTCATTGGCAAGAAGATTACGTCCAAAGGTCTTGGGATGGAAAGGCAGAGGGGAAAAGGATGCATGTGATGGCTTTAGAGCTTGGAAAGGTGTTTCTGGGCCCTTTGGGGTTTTTGGCCACTTTTGGGTTCTGAGCCAAAAACTGGCTCAAAAGGCGGGAAAGTGTCTTTTGGACACTTTGCGTCAAAGTGCACAAAAATACGCAAATGTGCGCAAATGCGCAAAGTGCGCAAAATGCGCAAAAATGTGCATCATGAGCCCAAATGGCCAAAAACAGCCATTTGGGCCATTTCCCCTGGTTTTGAGCGAAATGACCAGAAATACCCATTTGGGCTTAAATTGCTGCTATGGGTTCTGGATTGAGGTGAAGGGCCATGAAGGCCCCAAAACACAAATGGCCATAAATGGTCCATAAGACAATGACATGGCCATATTGGCCACTGGTGATGGATATGGCAATTGGCCATAAAAGAACTGTGGCTTGATATGCCATAGGGGGATCCAAGGAGGTGAATTGCCATGGTTGTGACAGTACCCCCCACCTTGGAATGGTGAGCTCCTGAGCACCAATACAAGGTGAAGCCTGTTGAGGCTATTGGAAAGATTTTGAGAAAGTTATTCAAGAGGACTGATTAAGATAAAAAATTTGAAAACTGATATTAAGAATTTGACATTTGATGCAGGACTTGCTTGATCTTCTTTTGACATTGGCTTCATGATTTGAATTGAATTTTAAAATAAAGAAAAATTTTGACGTGATAATTGACGTGATAAAAGAAAATTTCAAATGAAAATAAAATAAAAATAAAGAATGAAAATGAAAATAAAAGAAAGAGAAAAGAGAAAAGAAAATTGAATTGAATCTTGAGGAGGTTCCAATCTTCATCACGGAGGTTGATGACTGATTTTAGAATTCGCCAAGGACCTGGAAAAAGAAATTTGATGCCAGGTGCTCACAAAGTGGCCAAGGTGATGTTTTGACAAGATTAGAGACCCCTCAGGGAAGTGCACACCAGGAGATGAACCTACTTTTAGTGGTTACCACTCCCGCCAATGCCATAAAAATAAAAACAAAAATGCTGAAGGAATGAATTTGAATTTGGAATCTTGGAAATGAATTGAAAAGTGAATGGCCCATTGTCCCAAGTGAAATGGCCATAAGATTGGAAATGAAGTTGAAAGCCATGCCAAGATCTGTGTCCAAAATTGCAAGGTGCTCACAGAGTGGCCAAGGTGATGCTTACAACAAAAGAGTAGAATACCCCTAAAGGTGCATACCAGGAGTGGGACTTACTTTTGGTAATTCCTCTCCCCACCAAGCACCATAAAAAATCAAGCTCTTGAAGAATTGGGTCCTGGCTTGTCAGGATATAATGAATGAAAATCTTTGACAAGTTCAGGACAATTCTTGAGGTTTTCAGTTGGTTCCCAAGTGGATATTTCCGGGTCTTGACTGAAACCTTTCCATTCCACCAAATACCATAATTTTCCTCTCTTGAGCTTTGAGTCCAGTATTTGAGAGACTTCCCATTCTTCTTCTTCTTCAATGATTATTGGAGGAGGTGGCTCTTGATGCCTATTTGGGATTGTTGACGTCTTGACTGGTTCCAAAAGGGAAATATGGAAAACTGGGTGGATGGACTTCCATTTAGATGGGAGCTTGAGGTGGTAGGCATGAATACTGACTTTCTTCAAGATTGGAAAAGGACCCAGCCATCTTTCAGACAGCTTTTTGGTGGGTCTGGTTGATTTGATGTTCTTGGAAGAAAGCCATACCATGTCACCGGGATTGAAAACAGGTGGACTTGCTCTACTTTTATCTGCATACCTCTTAAACCTGTTTATGGCAACTTCAAGTTCTCTCTTGACATCTTGCTGTACTGATTGTATTTTTGTTAATAACTTTCCAGCCTGAGTATCTTGAGTGATGTGAACTGAGTAAAAATGAGGATCTCTTCCATAAACAGTGAAAAACAGTGATTGTTTTGTTGAAGAGTGGTCAGAGTTATTGTAGGCAAATTCAGCCAGAGGGAGCCAGGTGTTCCAATCATCTTGGTGATAACTGACATACATCCAAAGGTACTGTTCTAGTATCTGATTTACCCTCTCTGTCTGTCCATCAGTTTCTGGGTGATAAGCAGTTGACAGATCTCTTGAAACCTTGAGCTGCTGACAAAGGTTGGTCCAAAAAGAGAACCTCGATCACTAACAATGCTTGAAGGAAGGCCCTGCTTTGAGAAAATATTCTTGATGAATAAATGGGTCAAATCTAATGAAGTGATTGAAGCTATTGTTGGAATAAAAACTGCCATTTTTGAGAATCTGTCCACTATGACAAGGATTGAGTCAAAGGAATTGGACAGTGGCAATTGAGTGATGAAATCCATTGAAAGACAAATCCAAGGACCACTTGGAATTGGAAGAGCTTTGAGGAGTCCAAACTTCTTGTGATGAATATTTTTGTTTCTTGAACACTGTTGACAGGATGAGACATAATCCTTAATGAATTGAGTCATGCCAGACCAGTGGAAATCCCGCTTGACAAGTTTGAGAGTCTTCTCTTGGCCAGGGTGTCCAGCTAGAGGAGAGTCATACCGCTTTTAAAGTATATTGAGTTGAATTGTGGGTTCATTTGGGACCACCACCCGATCTTTGAAAAGGAGAAGTTTGGCAGAGGAATCAAGAGAATAATCTTGGGCAGATTTACCTTTACCTAAATCTTCAAGGACACTTCTATATTGAGAATCTTGCCACACTGCCTTCTGAATTGAATCAATCAAATTTGAAAATGAATCCACCTTGACTGAAAAAATCTTTGAGGCTTGAATTTCATCTTGCTTGATTATCTTCTGATAGTTCATTGGATTCTTGCTGATGAAATCCTCCCCCCTCTCTGGGTAAACGTCGTCCCGACGTGACAAAGCATCTGGAAGGGTGGCCAAGCGCCCAGGGCGGTAAGTGATTCAGAAATGGAATTCAGATAAAAATTCAGCCCAGCGGGCTTGACGGCGAGTGAGAATCTTGGAAGACATAAAATATTGAAGAGATGAATGATTGGTGAGAACTTCAAAAGGGGAAGAAATTGAAAGAAGGAAAGCTCTCCAGCACTTGAGAGCCCAGACTATGCCAAGGAGTTCCTTGTCATGAATCTCATAATTAAGCTCAGCTGGGAGTAGCTTGCGGCTATCAAATGCAATGGGATGTTTTCCTGAGTCAGAGACCTGACTCAGTACAGCACTCAAGGCATAATCTGATGCATCGGTCTCTACAATGGTGGGTAGAGAAGGATTGAAGTGAGAAAGGATTGGAGCAGTGGTGAATGCCTCTTTGAGTTGATGAAACTGTCTAAGAGCTTCCTCATTGAGGGGAAAACGGGAATCTTTCTTGAGGAAAGTTGTGAGTGAACTAATTTTCTTTGAAGAATTCTTGATGAAACGGTGGTAAAAATTGGCAAAGCCAAGGAATGATTGAAGAGCCTTGAGGTTTCTTGGAGGCGGCCAATTGAGAATTTGCTGGACTTTTGCTTGGTCCATCTTGAGGCCTTCAGAAGAAACAACATAACCTAAATACTCTACACTAGAAACAAGGAATAGGCATTTGGACGCCTTAGCAAAGAGGTTATTGGCTCTGAGTCTGGAAAGAACAGTGGACACATGAGTGACATGTTCTTCCTCAGATTTGGAAAAGACCAGATTGTCATCCAAATAAACCACAACATAAACATCAAGAAGATCATAAAAAATATCATTGACAAGATTTTGAAAAGAAGCAGGAGCATTGGTAAGCCCAAAAGACATAACCCAGTACTCATAACTACCATATTTGGCTCTAAAACAAGTCAAATGTTCATCACCTTCCTTGATTCTGAGCAGGTTATATGCACCACGCAAATCAATCTTGCAAAAGATAGAAGAACCATTGAAAACAGTGAGAAGCTGATTCATAGGGGGAACAGGATACTTGTTCTTCCTAGTAACAGCATTGAGTTTGCGGTAATCAACACACAAACGGAGGCCACCATCTTTCTTTTTGACAAAAAGAACAGGTGCTCCTGCAGAAGAGGAGCTTGGCCGGATGAAACCTTTCTCTACATTCTATGAAATGTAGGCCCTGAGTGTATCTGACTCTTGGTTTGATAAAGAGTAGATCACCCCAACTGGAGGTAGAGACCCCTCCAGCTCGATATAATGATCACAGGCACGGTGAGGAGGGAGTTTCTCTGCTTTCACCTTGGAGAATACATCCAAGTATTGGTGATAAACAGAAGGAACAACCTTCATCATGGTTTCTATTTCTTCTGGCTCTTCCTCTTCATCCCACAAGTCCTCCAGGGAGTCATGATAAGATGAAGGAGGAAGGTCCATATTTCCAAAGAAGAGATGAAGTGAAGATACAGAATTATCTTCTCCAAAATCTTGAATCTCTTTGAAGACTTCATCTCTAGATGATAGTAATGACTGATGGGAATTAAGGGAAGGAATATGGACAGAAGACGGAAATGATGGTGTTCTAGAATCACCAACCAGAGCTGCACATGATTTGGCAGAAGAAAAGTCATTACTGAAAGAAATTGAAGGATCATTATAGTCCTTATGATCAGAATTAAAGGTGATCAATCCTTGCCTTCAATCAATAAACAGATTAAAATGATTAAGAAAGTCAAAGCCCAATATGAGGTCTTCTCCCTTGGGAGTATCAATGACTAAAAAGTCCCATTCAAAGCTTGGGAAGGAAGGGAGCTCAACCATATATTTAGTATGGTGAGTCACAAATAAAGAAGGAGACTCAGAGGAGTCTAAAATGATGAGGGGAATCTTCTTTGGAAGCTCTGACGTAGTCAATGAATACTTGTGAACAAACTGCTTTGCAATAAATGAGTTGGTAGCACCAGAATCAATGAGAATACTGTAAAAAACATCAGAAAGAGAAGAAAAAACAAAAAATTTAAGAGAATTCTTGACACCAGTATTCAGAATGCACAATTGTGCTCTGGATGGAAAACTGTGAAGACCATTGAACACAACATGATCTTCACTCAGGCTTTTCCCTGGCTGGGAAATTTGCCTGACGGTTGGGTAAGCTTGTTTTGAGGCCTTTTGAAACAAGACTCAAGACTATGCTTCCCACCACAATAGGTACAAAGACCCTCTTTGATTCTTCTTTCTTTTTCAGAGCTCATGAGCTTGAAATCTTTATTTAATAAAGAAGAATGGGCTTGTCCCTCTTCTGAAAATTCTTCTTCTTCTTCTGACTTGAGCTTGAAGAATTTTGAGGATGGGAAGAGCTTGACTTTGAGGCTTCTGGCTTCTTCTCTTGATGATGACTCTTTTCATTTTGCCTCTCATGGTACACGGTATCAAGTTCCAGGGTAACGTCCATTAAGTCTTGAAGAGACTCAATTCTTGAAGGATGGGAGGCCAATTGATCCAAAATCCTGGATGTCAATCCCTTCCTGAAATGATGGATAAGAGCTCTTTCACCCCAATCCCCAATTCTTGAGACTAAACTTCTGAAATCAGCAATGTATAAGGATACATACCCACCTTCTTTCATTCTTAAAGAATCCAACTCAGCTTCTGATTTTCTGACTTCATTTGGGTCACCAAATAGAGTGAAGAGTTGAGATTCAAATAAAGGCCAAGAATTGAGAAGATAATTTGAGTCTTGATTGGTGAGATTGGAAAGATAACGCTCAATCCATTTTGCAGCCCTGCCAATGAGAAATGAAGTGGCATAAAGGACTTTCTTTCTGTCTTGAGAGAAATTTGCTGGATCATTATGGAATATCAACTGACAAGACTGAATGAAACTTCTAACTTTGAAGGGCTGAGTCCCATCAAAGCATTCTGGTGCCTTCATAGATGGAGTCTTGAAGGCTGGTGGTCTTGATGCTTCAGAAGATAAAGCTGCTTGGAGGTTGGCCATAATCTGAGTCATTTGCTGCATGATGGCCAATAAAGATGGGCCAGACTGATGAGAGACAGGCTGATTAGACTGGGCTAGAGTTGGCCCTCCAGTGCCTTGGGATGCTTCCACCGGAGCAGGAGCACCTTCAGTACCATCAGACTCTTCCTCTTCCACAGAATTCTCCTCCTCCTCTTCACCATCTTCACCTGGACCTTTGAAAATAGTCCTTGAAGTTCCTGGAAATCCGCCAACTACTCCTGAAAATGAACTTCATCTTCTGGGCCCTCTTCCTTCCTTCCTGGATGGTGCTGCTCCTTCCATGCGGGGTCCTCTATCTAATTGGGCCCTCAGTTGAGGAACTGCTGGGGTGCCATCTAGAGGAGCTCTTGGAGTTGGAATGAGAACAGCTTGAGCTCTGGCCTGAGATCTTGTCTGTCTTGCCGGAGGTGAATGTTGAACAGGCATGTTATCAGGAATAAAATTGAAATAAAAGAATAAAAATCAAAATTTGCTTGAAGTGAAAACAGTCAACAATCAAATCTTGAGGAAAATGAATGAATCAAAATGAGAATCTTCAAGTACCTCAATAAATCAAAATCAAATGAAGTCTTGAAGTCAAAATCCAATCAATGTCTTGAAGAATCAATGAATAAAAATGAAATCTTGAGGTAAATCAATCAATCAAAGTCAAATGAAGTCTTCAAGTCAATAAATCAATGAATCAAATCAATCAAAATCAAAATCTTGCAGAAAATCAATCAATCAGATGAATTCTTGAGGCAAAATCAGTTTATGTCAAAATTCTTGATGTGAAAAATCAGCGAAATCAATGAAATCTTCAGGTCAATCAATTTTCTTGAGGTCAATATCAAATATGTCAAATCAATCAATCAATCAAAGTCAAGTGAATTCTTCTTTAAAAACCAAAATTCTTGAAGAATGAATTAATTATGAATCTTGATGTGAAGAACGTGTCTGAATATCTTGATGAAAAATTTGAAAATCAAGGAAAATCAAGATGACGCCTGAATTATGAATGAAATGAAAATTTGATGATTTGAAAAAGATTTTAAAAGAATATAAAAATAAAAATGGGTCAGCTTTCAATTTTCAAAATGAAGAATGAATGAAAGAAAATTGAGAGATGACAATGAATCATTAAGTTCATAAGTGTAAAAGAATCATAATTTTGATGAAATGAGTGAATGAAACTATAAAGAAAGAATGAACAGAATGAAAAGAAATTATGAGGTAATTAATATAATGTCACAGGGGCTCTAGTCGAAATACAAGAGTGGCCTGGCACTCAGCAATCAGGGAACTCACTTGGAAGACTCCAAAAGAATAAAGAGTAAAAATAATAAGAATGGATTCCTCTAAAAGATATGCAGGTACAAGATGAGATGCAAAAGAGGAAAGGGAAGCCAAATGGCCAAAGAGCCAACCAAGTAAGTCCTTAATCACTGTTTCAACCTTCCAAAAATGAATAATGGAATTAGTAAGGATATGACCACCAAATATCCATTGACAGGCGAAGAGAGAGAAAGAGAAAGGTGCTAAATGACTGACTTAATAATATCAGTATTTGCTTAACTAAAATGAAAAGAAAATAAATATAAAATAAAATCAAAGTATATTAATTAACTGGGGAAAAACCCCCCCAGGGTGGAAAGGGTAGCCGGTATATGTGAAAAGTGGAGAGCTTGAGTTCTTCAGGCTGAAAACTGATCTGTATTGATCCTTGAGGCTGTATTGATTTTTTTGGGAATTGATACAACTGGCTAATATTTGAAATTGAATTGGGTTGAATGAACTTCCCATGCTTGAAAATGAAATACAGTTCTTGATGGATCCAGACTGTATTGAAATGAATATGGTTGCCAAGATGGATTGAGTGGAGCTTTGACACTTGACAACTTCTTTTGGAACTGCCTCTTCAATACACTTTGAGAATTAATTGACAGTATTCCATTGGAAGGAATACTTGGAGTGAGAATAACCAATGACTGCTTGATGGCATCATTGGTCTTTGACGCTGAAACACTTGCTCTTGGGCCTTGATGATTCCTCTGAATGATTGGGTGCCTTGTGGACATGATGAGATGTTGGGATGTTGAAATGACCATTTGATATTGCCACCATTGAATTGCTGTTGAAAAATGATGTACAATGATATATAACATCATTTATGGCATGTTGGTTCATTGGCAAGAAGATTACGTCCAAAGGTCTTGGGATGGAAAGGCAGAGGGGAAAAGGATGGATGTGATGGCTTCAGAGCTTGGAAAGGTGTTTCTGGGCCCTTTGGGGTTTTTGGCCACTTTTGGGTTCTGAGCCAAAAACTGGCCCAAAAGGCGGGAAAGTGTCTTTTGGACACTTTGCGTCAAAGTGCGTAAAAATGCGCAAGATGCGCAAAAGTGCGCAAATATGGGCAAATGCGCAAAATGCGCAGAAATGCGCAAATGTGCGCAAATGTGAAAAAATGTGCAAAATGTGCAAAATGTGCATTATGAGCCCAAATGGCCAAAAACAGCCATTTGGGCCATTTCCCCTGGTTTTGAGGGAAATGACCGGAAATACCCATTTGGGCTTAAATTGCCGCTATGGGTTTTGGATGGAGGTGAAGGGCCATGAAGGCCCCAAAACACAAATGGCCATAAAGGGTCCATAAGACAATGACATGGCCATATTGGCCACTGGTGATGGATATGGCCAATTGGCCATAAAACAACTGTGGCTTGATATGCCATATGGGGATCCAAGGAGGTGAATTGCCATGGTTGTGACAATATCTTGCTTCTGTTGACTTTATCTGTCTTGAAATAAAACAAATTGGTCCTTCCACTGGTTTATCATTGATAATTTGTGTCTGGTTTAGTGCAGCACCCAGTCCTTCTCCACAAGCATCAATGTACAGCTTGAAGGGTAGTTTCCAATCTGGCATTAGAAGAAATGAGGCATTTGTTAAGGAATTTTTTAATTCCTCATATGCCTTGACTCTTTCTTCTGTCATTTCATAGACTGTTTGCTGGTCACATAGCTTATATAAGGATTTAGCAATTTTTGCAAAGTCCTTTATATGCTGTCTATAGTAACCAGCAAATACTAGAAATGATTGCATTTCTTTTTTGGTTTGAGGCATTGGTTTAAATAATACTGCTGCTCTTTTATTCTTGTCTATGCCTTGACTAAGTCCAGATACAACATGTCCTAGTGCTTTTAGTTCACTGTATGCATAATGACACTTTTTCAAGGAAATTTTCATATTCACTTGGACTATTTTCTGTAGTACCCTCTCTAGTCTTGTAAGGTGACTTTCCCAAGTTTCTGAGCAAGCTATGATATCATCAATATAGATGATTAACCATCCTTCTGATAACTCTTCAGGAAATATGGTATTCGTCATTCTTTGATAATGGGAAGGTGCATTTTTTATGCCAAATGGCATTCTTAAGTATTCAAAAATTCCACAGTGGACTATTATCCTCAGTAGTTTTTTGGCATTGTCTGTTAAGACATTTTGATGAAAACCCTTTAAGGCATCCATGGCTGTGATGAATTTAGCTTGTGACAATTCTGTCAATGTCTCAAGGATCCTGGGTATTGGATACCTGTCTGGAATGGTATAGGTGTTCAGGGCTCTGAAATCTCCTACCATCCTTGATTTTCCATTATGCCAAGTTATAATGACAGGTGTAGTGACTTCTACCTGCTCATTATGTCCTACCTTTCTTAATACTCCAAGGTCCATTAATTCTTTAATGGGTACCTCTAGGGCTCCTCTAGCTCTTGGACTAGCTGGGTAAGCAGGTCTCCTTAGTAAAGGTGGGTAAGGTTTTTCCACATTAAGAATTATATCCACTTCATGTATAATTATGGCACCTAGTGGCTCTTTGTCAGTTGCAAAGGCATTTCTGTACTTAAATAAGAGGTCAATCAATTTTTCTTTCATTTTTTCTGTTAATTCTTGATTGAATTCTGCCTCTTTAAGTTTTTCAGATATAAAAAGTCCCTTTTATGGAATTTTTTCTTCATTCTTAATAACTGTGATTTGTTTTTTGTTATTTAAGAAGCCAAACTTTTCTCTTTTGTTGTCTCCTATGGTAAAATATCTATCCTTTTGGTTGGAGATATCTATACCATAGATTGATAAGTAATCATTTCCAAGTATGAAGTGATTACTAGTACAGTTGTCCATTACTACAAACTCTACTTTGATTCTGACACATTGTGAGGGATGAGGAAAAATTAGTGTTAAATCAATTATTCCAAGGGGCTTCATGCTCTCACTTGCACTACTAAGTTTAACACCTTGTATTGGCATAAGTTTTTCTTGCCAGTCTGGGACAATGGTTTTTAAATAGCTTTTACCAACACAGGTGCAATATGCTCCTGTATCTAAGTTAACTTTTCCTTCTTGGTTATCAACCATAACAATACTTATACTTGATTTTCCAGCTGTATATCCCATTCCTCTTGCAGGTTTGGTCCTATACATTTTGGCATCTTGTATGTTTGTCAGGTTTGTATCAGAAGTCCCAACTTGTGGTAAGCTGGAGTTAACATCCAGTACTTCATAAATTATATCAATATTATTAATTTGTGCATTAATTATATTGATTTCATCACTTTCAGAGCTTTCTGACTCTTCTGTCTCTTTTTCAGAATCAGATTATTCTTCTTTGTCATTGTGGTTTTCTGTTTCCACAATTTCATTAATATTTGCCTTTTTAAGGCAATTATTGGCTAAGTGTCCAATTCCTCCACATTTATGGCATTTCCTTTGCTCATTATTGTTGGATGTATTTGGCTTGAAGGATTCTTTTGATTTATCTTTCTTGATAAATGGTTTATTTGGGCTTTTAATGTCCAATTTCTTCCAAGTCCTGCCAATTTTTGTTCTTGTCACTATGTCTTCTAATGAATCAATATACTTTTCTGTGGAGCATGGTTCTATACACCTCCTTCTTAGGGCATGTTCTAGCTCTCCTCCACATTTCTTGAGTATTTTCATATGCACCATTTTTTGTGACATTTCTGGGTACAATGCATTAAGTCTTTCAACTTGTTTCAAGAACCAAGTTAAAGGTTTGTCTTTGTCTGGGTCAAAGAAAGAATTTTTGAATGCATTTTCTATTTTGTACCTCCAGGCATCATTAGCCCACTTGGTGATTATTTCTTGTTTCCACCAAGACCAGGTATTTTTGCCATTTGTTTGCCTTATGCCATAATACCATCTTTTGGCAGATTTTTCAAACAATGAATGTAATCTTGCAGTGATTAATTCATCTGGTATGGTATAATCTTCTTGTAGCATGTCAATTTTTTTGATAAAAGACATGTGGTCATATTCACCTTCTCCTGTGAATGTTGGCCATTCTTTTAATTGAGGTTCTTCCTTCATTAAGACTTGGTTATTGTTTTGGTGACTCAAGTCTGTTATGAATGGATTTGTTAACTCCTTTTTTGGCTTAACAGGGCTTCTTATGTGAGAAAATGGTGTTGATAACTTTGGCATATTTACATTAGCCTCATTGATTTTATCCATTTTTTCAGTAATAAGCCTTATTTCACTTTGAATGTCATCTTGCAGATGCATTCTTGCTTCATCACTTTTTTCCACATGGTCCAAAAGTAATTTTTGGTGTGATGAAGTCTTTTCCTCAAATATTTCTACAGAAATAATCAATTTGTTTAATTTTTCTGTAAGATTGTCAATACTCACATCATAATTGATTGTCAAAGTTTTTTCTTTGATATCACTTATGTATTTATATAACTCTTGTTGTCCTTGTATTAATTTCTGAGTATTGTCAATTAATACTTTTGGTTTATTATTTTCAATCATAAATTTTATGTTATCAATTTCTTTCTTATTTTGTACAACAAGTTTTGTTGAGGATGATAAACTGTTATTTATTTCTTGGAAAGATAATAAACTATTTTTAATGTCTTTAAGAGGTAAGATACTATGTTTAAGCTCTGTTAAAGTATTTACAACATCAGGAGACAAGGTTATTTCTTTGGGAAATGGGGTTGTCTCATTCTTTGTTCCTCTTTGTCTTTGAATTCCATCAAAGTTCTGGCCATGTTGAAGACATTGTCCATGCCTTCTTTTTGGATCTTGGGGATCCTTTAGCTTGGGGAATATGGTTTTCTCCAAATTTTTTCCTGTTCTTCTTCCCTTCTTGGGGAAGTGGGTTGACTTGGGGCTTGCTGGTCGGAGCTACTGGGGCTTCTGCCTTGGTTGCCTCCTTCTTTTTGGCATGATACTCCTTGATCTTTTTGATTTGAGGTTTGGATGATAGTGGATTCCATCCATTGGAGTATCTCACTATTTCCTCCTCTTTGAGGAAATTTTTCAGGATGTGCCAGGAGTTCATCACTCCTTGGTGTATTTGAGGCAACATTTCCCAATCTTTGTCCTTGCACACTGTGTAGTACTGTTTGTATTGGCTCATGTAAATGTCTATTTGAGCCCTCTGAATTCGATTTGTACCTGTTTGAGTAACTCATACTTAGTTCTAATTCTGGTTCAGATATCATGGGAATTTCTGGGACTTGCCTTTGGGATAAGGCACTTCCCTGTGTGGATTCTGTTCCACTGGGGATATTGCCCTTCCTTTTCCCTTTTGAGGAATCAATTCTACCTCTGAGTCCAGCTCCATCTGATTGGATGGAGTATTGGGAGCCTCTTCTGGTAGTCATATTATAAGAAAAATAAGAAATAAGTGGATTTCAGAACAGGAAATTTCTTATGGCAATTGATAAATGAGGTACTCACCTTCAGAGTCCTGAATAGTGGGTCCTGGAAAGTCCAATTTCTTGGCTTTCTTTTTCTTAGTGAATATTGGTGTTGGAGAACTTTGACAAGTTTCTTCCACCAATCTTTCAACAGTGGTTTGGTTATCCTCTGTTGGGTTGTCTTCCAACACTAAAAAAAGACAAATAAATATAAGTCTTTTATATAAAAGTGTTATTTTTGTTAAGATATGGCAATTTTCCACGTAAAAATTGCTTTTATACCTTTTTTTTTATTAAAAAAAATGAAAATAATTAAAGAAATGAAATTAAAATGAATAAAATAATTTTTTTATTGGTTTTTAATATTTTTATTATTATTTTTTTAAGTTTTTATTTTTAAAGAATAAAATAAAAATGAATATGATTCTTTTTTATTGAATTAATTTATAATATAAGATTATTTTTAATTTATAAAATATCTTTTTTAATCACTAGAGTCACTCAAAGAAAGTTTTTGTAAGTCTAAGGATGTGAAAAACCATGTGTAAGACAGTACAATTGCTTTCCAAATGCCTCAATAGCTTTTAAAATCAAGAAATATAAAATTATTATATAATTTTATGATTATAAATATAACTTATTATTGGATAACCCCAATGAGAATCTTTTTAAAGGTTTTTTAGGGTAAATATCATGGCCAGGCCCCCAAATGTAAGGTTTGACTATGAAACAATAAGTAAAAATTACTAATATTTTACTTATTGTACTATGAATGTCCTTATAAATGAAATAAATAAGTTAAAGATAATTATAATAATAAGAAGTTATTATAATTATGGCATCAAAATAATTATATTATTAAGAAAATATAATAATATAATTTATATCATAAAATATAATATAATAAAATAAATATATTAATATAAAATAATTAATATATTCAAAAGCACTTTATTATTGCTACAAACAGATAATAAAGGCGTAAAAAATTGTTTTTTATTAATAAAAAACAATTAATAACAATAATATTACTAATATTAAAGTTATAAGTTAATATAAATACTATTTATATTAATTAAAGAAATATTCAAAGAATAATATAGAGAAAATTATTAATATAAGAGAAAATAACCTACTTTTGACACTTAATATAATGATTTTGAGATATTTTACGGCAAATAATATAAATACAACTTATACAAATTGTATTTACAATAAAAAATAGAGAAATTATAAATATTCTTGATTTTTTACATGGAAACGAGTTTTAGAGAGATTTTTAACAAAAACAGTTAAACAAATGATTTAATCATGTCAAAATTGATGATTATAATAAAGATGAACTTTGGTCTTTAATAATATAAGAGTTTTATATATAAAGAACAAAGATATTACCTTTTTGTTTGTATTTATTTGATGTTTTTGATGCGTCTGAGGGGAAAACAAAGCAGAAAGAGCTCTATTTATAGTAAATACCTCCCTCCTGGAGTCCAAAAGGCTTCTATTAGACGTGTACTGATCATATCCACTAGGATTGATCAATACTTTAAGGTTTGGAGATGATTACATCATGATCAAACCATATTACATCATCATTACGCCATTATTTAGAGTTATAACTATAACTCTAAGTTTGATGACGTCAAAGACTTGGAAGAACCCCAAAATTTGTGGATTTTATTAGTCTTAATCATAAACTAATAGTATTCACCAGTTTTATCACTCATATGACTGTTAAACCTAATTTAAGGTTACAGTGAGTGATCATAAATGATCAAATTAAGCTCAAACTTTGATCCTTAATAACTTTTAAGATTTACACGCTACAGCCATTTAGAGAGTGAACTATAATAGCTTGGCATAACCGTATTATGCTTCCAAGAGAATTTCATTACATCATCAAAACTCTATTTTTGATGATTTTTCTTGTGACTCATCTTTTCTGTTGGAATTTAATATTTTAAACTTCAAACTATGATTTCAAGGGGTTATACCTTGAATATTATAATAAAAGATACATCATTCTTCACGAATAAACTAGTAGAACCCAACTGTCTACTCATTTTTGAGTTTGGACCACTTTCACAACAAAGTGGTCAACAGCTCTGTTGATTTTAATCAATAATTCCTTACAGATTTTAACCTTGTTTATAACTTGTGAAATAAACTTCATATCTGTGTTCCTACAGTAATTACGTGATGACTTTTTTTTTGGTTCATCACTCCATCATGTATAATTCAAGAGATATTAGCTAAAATCCTTGAATATATGCGTTGACCAAAAAAGTGCATATATTCAGGTTAATTCCTTAAGTATTGGTTTTGAAGCTTAGCTTATTAATTGTTTTATGTGTGGAATGCTATGGAGAATCCAGTGGTACCATTTATTCACATGTTGTTTCATTAGTTGTTGAAATAAATAAGGATTTGTGGCTTTTATAAGGTATTATTACTTATAACTTATTAAATATTGACTTTACAGATATGCCATAAAAATGGTATATTTGTATTTTACCATGGGGAATCCAATAATGTAATTTATTTCACATGTTTATTTATTGGATTTTAAGTTACACCAAATTTTGTACCAATTTATGGTATTTTTATAGTTTTTAAGGTACTTGTTTTTAGTGTATAATTATATAAAATATTTCTTGTGACCTTTTTGGGTATGTGGTCATATCTCAAAGGTTCACACCGCCACTGTCTGTTCTTTATGGTTCTGGCATCTTCAGTCAATTATATTCCCCCTCAATGGCATCTTCTGGTCATTTTGATCCCTCCCAAACCTATGATGGATTCAGAGCAGTTGAAGTTCTTGATCCTGCCTGTACTGAATGTTTGGCCAAGGGTAAGGATTTTTTTCAACACTACAATCCCCACTCTTCAAAATTCCATTTTTGCTTCATTGGAAAGAAACCATGTCTTTGTACTGGGGTGACTTCTTCTAACGTCAGGAGGCAATTATGGAGTAGAAAGGATGGGCCTTTTGGACAAGAATTTCCCATCTCTGAGGAACCTACTCCTGATGCAACTTCAGGATTTTCTCAATGTGAGTGACTTGCATATCTTGATTTAATTGGTACTGATATTTTGATGTAGTGACTGGTCCCAGGCAGAGGGATGTGCCAAGGTGGACTAATGTTTGAGGGCCAATTCCAGTTGGTGGTAGGCCCATATGTTCCAGCTCAGAGGTCCCAATCTCAAGGACCAATATGGAAGGAGTGGTGAAGGTAGTGAAGAGAATAAGAAGAATTTATGATTCCCCCACTGATCCGGATGCTGAAGGAAGTGATGAGTTGGATGGTGAATAAGCTCAAGTTGTTCCTCATTCAGTTGGCCATCCATCCAGCAATTCCTCTACCCAACCCCTTGCCAACAGATTTCAAAGCCAAGTAATTCCCAGTACTCCCAGAACCTTCCAACCAATTCTTGCTTCCATTCCTACTACCATTCCTCCTCCTTCACCCAGTACTTCCCATGCCAGGCCTGCCTTGAATCCAGCAGTAAGACCATCACCAGTTCAGCAATCCAGAAACTCACCCATAACCACCTCCCACCAACTCCAACCTGTGGCCAGCTCCAGCTGAAGAAGAGATGTATTTTCCCCTCTGCCGTTTCCTGCTACTCAAGTTTTTCAAAGAAGAGAACGTTGGCCAATCCGGGTTACCAGAGAGGATCACAATGTGGCTAGTGAAAACCAAGAAGCTGTGGCAATATTATTCAGGAGGGTTGATAGAAATAGCAGAGAGGTTATTATATATGCCAATGACAGGACTATTGCAGGTACTGCTTCTGAAGAAATGGCTGCAAAATTTTCCTGGTATGAAGATGAGTTGATAAATGATTTTCAGAGAACTTTTGATGAATTAGGTAGAGATAACTAGTTTCCTTATCCTTGTTTGTATTTTATTTGACTTCTATCCCCACTCTTATAACTACTAAAAAATGAAAAAAAATGGAACCTCCCAATACATTATTTGGGAGGGGATACTGCTGCTTTAAGGAAATAAAAATAAAGCAAGATGATACAAGTAAAGAAAAGAAATAAAAAGAGAGAAAAAGAGAGTAGAGAAACAGAAATAAAGAAACCCCGGATGGTTTGTCCTTCTTGTGGTGAGTTGCTTGATTTTTGGCCAAGAAATTTCTGAAAAGATTAAAACCAAGCATTTGATGCTCACAGAGTGGCCAAGGTAATGTTTTACAAGAATTAGAACCCTCAGGGATGCATACCAGGAGATGGAGCTTACTTTCATAACTCCCACTCCCCACCAAGCACCATAAAACTGAAATAAATTGCCATAAATGACTCATGAAATGAATTTCCATAATGACTCCTGAAATGAATTGCCATAAGTGACTTGAAGTAATGAATGTCTTGAATTCTGATGATTGGTGTAAATGAAATAATAAATGAAAAGAAAAAGAAAAAGAAAGAAAGAAACATTTGGCCATATCTTGATAAGGTCCAAATGGAGGGTATTAATGTTGCATGCTTCCTGAACCTGTACAAAAAATTGGCAAGTGCTCACAAAGTGGCCAAGGTAATGCTTACAACAAAATATAGGTAGAATACCCCCTTAAATGTGCATGCCAGGAGAGGAACTTGCTTTCATGACTTCTTCTCCCCACCAAGCACAATAAAATCAAACTTGAGGTATTTGGGCCAGGCTTATTTGGATACAATGAATGAAAGTCCTTGACAAGGTCTGGTGAGTTGGTAAGGTTTGAAGCTGGTTCCCAAGTGGTTCTTTCTGGGTCTTCACTGAATCCTTTCCACTCTACAAGATACCATAAATTACCTCTCTTGAGCTTTGAGTCCAGAACCTGAGCCACTTCCCATTCTTCTTGCTCCTCCACTAAGACTGGTGGTGGTGGCAATTGATGTTGATTTGGGATAGTTGAATGCTTCACTGGTTCTAATAAAGGCACATAGAATACAGGGTGAACTGACTTCCATTTCTGAGGCAACTTGAGTGTTACAGGGGCTCTAGTGTAAATACAAGAGTGGCCTGGCACTCAGCAATCAGGGATCTCACTTGGAAGACTCCAAAAGAATAAAGAGTAAAAATAATAAGAATGGATTCCTCTAAAAGATATGCAGGTACAAGATGAGATGCAAAAGAGGAAAGGGAAGCCAAATTGCCAAAGAGCCAACCAAGTAAGTCCTTAATCACTGTTTCAACCTTCCAAAAATGAATAATGGAATTAGTAAGGATATGACCACCAAATATCCATTGACAGGCGAAGAGAGAGAAAGAGAAAGGTGCTAAATGACTGACTTAATAATATCAGTATTTGCTTAACTAAAATGAAAAGAAAATAAAGATAAAATAAAATCAAAGTATACTAATTAACTGGGGAAAAACCCCCCAGGGTTGAAAGGGTAGCCGGTATATGTGAAAATTTGGGAGCTTGAGTTCTTCAGGCTGAAAACTGATCTGTATTGATCCTTGAGGCTGTATTGATTGTTTTGGGAATTGATACAGCTGGCTAATATTGAAATTGAATTGGGTTGAATGAACTTCCCATGCTTGAAAATGAAATACAGTTCTTGATGGATCCAGACTTTATTGAAATGAATATGGTTGCCAAGATGGATTGAGTGGAGCTTTGACACTTGACAACTTCTTTTGGAACTGCCTCTTGAATACACTTTGAGAATGAATTGACATTATTCCCTTGGAAGGAATACTTGGAGTGAGAATAACCAATGACTGCTTGATGGCATCATTGGTCTTTGACGCTGAAACACTTGCTCTTGAGCCTTGATGATTCCTCTGAATGATTGGGTGCCTTGATGACGTGATGAGATGTTGGAATGTTGAAATGACCATTTTATATTGCCACCATTGAATTGCTGTTGAAAAATGATTCACAATGTTATATAACATCATTTATGGCATATTGGATCATTGGCAAGAAGATTACGTCCAAAGGTCTTGAGATGGAAAGGCAGAGGGGAAAAGGATGGATGTGATGGCTTCAGAGCTTGGAAAGGTGTTTCTGGGCCCTTTGGGGTTTTTGGCCACTTTTGGGTTCTGAGCCAAAAACTGGCTCAAAAGGCGGGAAAGTGTCTTTTGGACACTTTGCGTCAAAGTGCGCAAAAATGCGCAAAATGCGCAAAAGTGCGCAAAAATGGGCAAAATGGGCAAATGGGCAAAGTGCACAAAAAGTGTGCAAATGCAAAAAAATGCACAAATGCGCAAATGCGCATTATGAGCCCAAATGGCCCAAAACAGCCATTTGGGCCATTTCCCCTGGTTTTGAGGGAAATGACCAGAAATACCCATTTGGGCTTAAATTGCCGCTATGGGTTCTGGATTGAGGTGAAGGGCCATGAAGGCCCCAAAACACAAATGGCCATAAATGGTCCATAAGATGATGACATGGCCATATTGGCCACTGGTGATGGATATGGCCAATTGGCCATAAAAGAACTGTGGCTTGATATGCCATATGGGGATCCAAGGAGGTGAATTGCCATGGTTGTGACATTGAGGTGATATGCATGGCTGCCAATCTTCTTCAGAACTTCAAAAGGTCCCAGCCATCTTTCTGATAATTTCTTGGTGGGTCTTGTTGTCTTGACATTCTTGGAAGCTAGCCATACTTTGTCCCCAGGTTGGAAATCAGGTGGAATTGCTTTATTTCTATCTGTATACTTCTTGAATCTCCTTATTGCGGACTATAATTCTTCTTTGACAACTTGCTGTACTGATTGGAGTTTTGTTGATAGCTTTCCAGCAGGTGAATCTTGAGAAATATGGATTGAGTCAAAGCTGGGATTTCTTCCATAAATGGTGAAAAAAGGTGATTGCTTTGTTGATGAATGTTCTGCATTATTATATGCAAATTCAGCCAGAGGCAGCCAGGTGTGCCAGTCATCTTGATGGTAACTGACATACATCTGAAGATACATTTCTAGAATCTGATTTACCCTCTCTGTCTGTCCATTTGTTTCAGGATGAAAAGCAGTTCAAAGATCTCTTGATATCTTGAGCTGCTTACATAATTGAGTCCAGAATGATAAAACAAATAAGGATCCTCTATCACTGACAATACCGACTGGAAGGCCATGCTTGCAAAATACATGACTAATGAAGATTTGAGCTAAGTCCAGAGCAGTGATTGTTCCATAAGCTGGAATGAAGATTGCCATTTTTGAAAACCTGTCCACAACTACTAGAATTTAGTCAAAGTTGTTTGACAATTGATAAGGAATTCCAAGGACCAGATGGAATTTGAAGAGGCTTGAGTAGTCCAAAATTCTTGTGATTAATGTTCTTGTTTCTTGAACATTTCTGTCATGAGGACACATAGTCTTTGATAAATTTATTCATGCCAGTCTAATAAAAATTCCTCTTGATGAGCTTGAGGGTCTTCTCCTGGCCAGGATGGCCAGCCAAAGGTTAGTCATGACGCTTTTGAAGAATATTGAGTTGAAGTTCTTCATTGCTTGGGATTACCACTCTATCTTTCAATAATAACAACTTGGCTTGAGGTTCAAGAGAATAATCTGAAATTGATTCACCTCTTGCTAGTTGCTTGAGTATTTCTTTATAGTCTATTTCTTGCCATACTTCTTTTTGAATCTTGTCAACTAAATCTGAAAATACTTCCACTTTGATTGAAAAGAATCTTGACTCTTGAATTGCATCTTGCTTGATTACTTCATTAAGATTTTGAGGATTCTTGCTGATGAAGTCCATCCCCCTCTCTGTGTACACGTTGTTCCAATGTGACAAGGCATCTGGTAAAGTGGCCAGCCTTCCTGGGCGGTAAGTGATAGTGAAGTGAAATTCTGAAAGAAACTCAGCCCAATGGGCCTGACGACGAGTAAGAACTTTGGAAGACATGAAATACTGCAAGGAAGAGTGGTCTGTCAAGACCTCAAAAGAATTGGAAAGAGAGAGAAGAAATGCTCCCCAGTGCTTGAGAGCCCAAACTATGCCAAGGAGTTCCTTGTCATGACTTTCATAGTTCAGCTCAGCTGGGAGAAGCTTGTTGCTATCAAATGCAATGGGATGCTTTCCTGAGTCATTCACCTGGCTCAGTACAGAACCCAAAGCATAATCAGAAGCATCAGTCTCTACAATAGTAGGTAGAGAAGGATTGAAATGAGATAAGATAGGAGAAGTAGTGAAAGCTTCTTTGAGTGATTGAAACTGGCTAAGAGCTTCCTCATTGAAGATGAAGGGAGAATATTTTTTGAGGAGGGAAGTGAGAGAAGTTATTTTTTTAGAATAATTTTTTATGAAACAACAATAAAAGTTGGCAAAGCCAAGAAAGGATTGAAGTGCCTTGATGTTTTTGGGCTGAGGCCAATTGAGGATTTGCTGAGCCTTTGAAGAATCCATCTTGAGGCCATCACTTGAAACAACATAGCCCAAGTATTCCACACTTGAGGCATGGAATACACACTTGGATGCTTTGGCAAACAAATTATTGTCCCTCAGTCTTTGGAGAACAGAGGCCACATGTTTGACATGTTCTTCCTCAGAACTGGAAAAGACCATAGTATCATCTAGATAAACCACAACAAACACATCCAAGAGATCTGCAAAGATATCATTTACTGGATTCTGGAAAGAAGCAGGAGCATTGGTCAAACCAAATGGCATGACCAAATATTCATAACTACCATATTTGGCTCTAAAGGCAGTTAAGTGCTCATCCCCATCTTTGAATCTCAGAAGGTTATATGCACCATGCAAGTCTATCTTGGAGAAGATAGTGAAACCGTTGAATATGGTGAGAAGCTGGTTTATAGGAGGAACAGGATACCTGTTCTTCCTAGTAACAGCATTGAGTTTGCAGTAGTCAACACACAAACAAAGACCTCCATCCTTTTTCTTAACAAAAAGGACAGGTGCTCCTGTTGAAGAGGAGCTTGGTCTTATGAAACCTTTCTCTACATTCTCTGAAATGTAGGCCTGTAGTGTTTCTGACTCTTGATTTGATAATGAGTAGATAACACCAATTGGAGGTAGAAGACCCTCCAATTCAATATGGTGATCACAGGCGCGGTGTGGAGGAAGTTTCTCTGCCTTCACCTT
Organism: Austropuccinia psidii; assembly: GCA_023105745.1. Taxonomy (NCBI): domain Eukaryota; kingdom Fungi; phylum Basidiomycota; class Pucciniomycetes; order Pucciniales; family Sphaerophragmiaceae; genus Austropuccinia; species Austropuccinia psidii. The sequence goes on along the minus strand of JALGQZ010000008.1, from coordinate 48,856,577 downwards.
GGAGAATACATCCAAATGTTGGTTATAAACAGGGGAGACTACCTTCAACACAGTTTCAATTTCTTCTGGCTCTTCCTCCACATCCCACTGCTCCTCCAGGGAGGCACGAAAATACAAAGGAGGAAGGTCCATATTCCCTTGAAAGAGATGAAGTGAAGATATAGCAACATCCTCTCCAACATCTTTTATCTCTTTTAAGACTTCATCTCTTAATGGAAGTAATGACTGAGAGGGAATGATGGAGGGGATATGGACAGAAGAAGGAAGGGAAAGTGTCTTAAGTTCACCAACCAGAGCAACACTGTTGACAGAAGTGGCAAAGTCATTACTAGTAGAAGAAGTAATACTACTAGAATCCTTATGACTAGAATCATAGGTGATCAATCCATTTTTCCAATCAATAATGGGATTAAAATGGTAAAGGAAATCATAGCCCAATATGAGGTCTTCTCCCTTGGGTGAATCTATGATAAAGAAGTCCCATTCAAAACTTGGGAAGGAAGGCAAGTCAACTACCCACTTGGTATAATGGGTGATGAACAAGGCAGGGGATTCATTAGAATCCATAATGAAAAGAGGAATCTTTTCAGGGATCTCTGACAGAGTCAATGAGTACTTGAGAACAAAATTCTCTGCAATAAAGGAGTTTGTAGCACCAGAATCAATGAGAATACTATAAAAAATATCAGAGACAGAAGAGAAAATAAGAAAATTCAAAGATTTCTTGACACTAGTATCCAGAGTGCACAATTGTGCTCTTGAAGGAAATAAGTGAGAACCATTGAACACATCATGATCCCCACTCAGGCTTTCCCCTGCTTGCTAGGAAAGCCTTTTGATGATGACCCATGCTTGTTCTGAGGTCTCTTGAAGTATTTTTCAATTGGGTGCTTTCCACCACAATAAGTACACAACCCCTCTTTAATCCTCCTCTCCTTTTCAGAACCAATCAATTTATTGTCATTATTGAGGAGAGCAGCATGAGGCTTGTCCTTTGAAGATTGAAACTGCTTGCCCTTCTTGTTCTTCTTCTGGTGAAGCCTCTTTGAAGATGAGCTTTGAGGAGGCCTAAATTGATTGGATCCATTGACAGGAGGCTTCTTCTCTTGATTGCCACCCTTTTCTTTTTGCCTCTCATGGAATCTTGTGTCTAATTCTAAAGTGACATCCATAAGTTCTTGAAGAGTATCAAAGGTTCTGGGGTGAGAAGCCAACTGATCCAATAATATTGATGCCAATCCTCTCCTGTAAAAATAAATATAAGCTCTTTCCCCCCAGTCTCCAATTCTTGACATTAAGCTTCTGAAATCAGCAATTTACAAGGATACATGACTACTTTCCCTCATCCTCAAATTGTCCAACTGTTGTTCAGCTTTCCTGAATTAATTGGGGTCACCAAACAGAGTGAATAATTGAGATTCAAATAATGGCCAATTATTGAGGAGATAAGAAGGTTCTTCATTGGAAATATTTGAGAGATAGGGTTCAATCCACTTTCCAGCTCTACCAGTGAGAAAAGAAGTTGAGTAAAGAACTTTCTTCCTGTCAGAGAAGAAATTTGCTGGATTGTTATGGAAGATTAATTGACAGGATTGGATAACTCCTCCCAATTTATGAGCTTGAGTACCATCAAAAGAATCAGGTGCCTTAATGGATGAAGTCTTGAAAGAAGGGGCTTTGGAAGTGTCCCTGGGAGCAACTGCTTGAGTGAACTGACCCATGAATTGAGTCATTTGCTCCATCATCTTGAGGAGACTTGGATCAGTTTGAGAGACAAGAGGTTGACTAGAAAGGGCTAGATTAGAACCCTGAGGCACCTCTGGAGCATTTGCCTGGGCATCTGCCACTTCAGTTTTGCCAGAATCTTCCTCTTCCACAGACTCTTCCCCCTCTTCATCCTTAGCTTTCCCTAATCTTGCTCTTGCACCTTTAGACATGCCAGGGTAGCCAACCAAAAGTCCAGAAAAGGATCTTGATCTTCTAGATTTTATTCCACCTCTTCTTGAGGCTGCTGCTCCTTCCATTGGTGGTCCTCTGTCCAAGTTTTCACTCAGTTGATGAACTGATGGTGTGTGGTCAAGTGGAGCCCTTGCTGTAGGAGTGAGAACAGCTGGAATTTTTTGGGATCTAGTGTTCTTTGCTGGGGGACTATGCTGAACTGGCATTATGAACATAATTTGAATAAAAGAAACTTGATGGTATTGAGAACAGAAATCAAAACTTGGCCAAATCAATCACAATAAAAATCTTGATAAGTCCTGAGGAATCAATTCAATTCTTGAGGTGAAATTAACTTAAATCAACAATCAATCAATTCAATCAATAATCAACAATAAATCAAATTCAAATAAAATATCAATAATCTTGAGTAAATCAGCAATCAATCAATAAATCAGTGTTCTCAATATGAAGTCAAAGTCTTGAGGAATCAATCAATCAATTCAAAATCTTTGGAAATCAATTCAAATGTCTTGATGAGTCTAAATAAATTAATAATCAAAATCAATTCTTGAGGATCAATAAAATATCTTGAGAATTCAAAGTCAATCAATCCAATCCAAATGAAAAATCCTGAATTGCTGAATCAATAAACCCAATGAATCCTAATGAATAATCCAATCAATTAAGGCAATCAATATCTCCTAAATAAGACCTGAATGGGAACACAGAAACAATTTGATTTGATAAAAATAAAATTAAGTGAATGAAATGGTCAGCAATGATTAAGAAAGAAGAAAGAATCAATTTTCATATAAATGAAATCAATGAGATGAAAATTGATGAGAGAGAAAATCATAATCATTAAGAATCATAAGATCATTAAAAAGTCATGATTGATGAATGAGAGAAATAAAAGTAAAATAATGAAAAGAAAGAATAAATATGAGTTAATTAATTCAATGTCACAGGGGCTCTTCAAAGTGAAGAGGGCCTGGCACTCAGTAAACTGGGACTCACTTATGGGGGGCTCAAAGATATGGTAGGAAAGAATACACTTAAGAGTGCAAGAGATGAATTACTAGAATAAAGAATATAAGAAAGTAGCAACAAAAGAAATAATAATAAAGAATAGAACAGTCAACCACAAACAAGTCTCAGTCCACTGTTTCAACCTGTCAGAATGAAAAGAGAAGGGTTAATAAGGATATGGCCACCCAACTCATACTGAACAGGCAAAGAGAGAAATGCAAAGACTAACTTAATATTAAATAAATATAATACCCAAAATAAGGATCATAATATTCATAAAATAATAGATAAACTAAATTAATTAACTGGGGAAAAGTCCCCAGGGGGAGAAAGAGGGGCTGGTATATGTGAGGATCACCAGCCCTGATCCAGAGGAAGAATTTTCATGAGAGGATTGAATGATTGAATTGAGTCTGGCCAATACAGGTCCTGTACATCTGTACAGAACCTGTACAAGAGGTGTAGTGTATTTGAGTGATCATACAGTTTAATGCTGGTGTATTGAAACTGTATTGGGTGAATACAACCTGTACAGATGTTGACAGGCTGTATTGAGGTACCAAGCTGTATGCATGTTTCAGCAAGGAAGATTGCTGAAACTGAATGCTGATGCAGATAGTGGATCTGCTGATTTGAGGTGTTTGAGTGGGTGTATTAATGAATACCCTTACCCCTGGTGAGTGGTTGTTACACACTCATCCCAGGCCAAAAATGGCACATATTCCATTTTTCTGGTCTTGATGATGAGGGGGCTTGTCCCCAGAATCTTGAAAAATTGACCCAAATGGCCTTTTGGGGTCCTTTAGCTGAATCTTAGTTCTTTTTGGTCTAGGCCTCATATGTGGAATATATGGGCTGAATGGCCATTTCTGGCGTTTTGGGGTCCTTTTGGAATGCAGTCCATGGGGGTTATAGAAGGGCCCTAGGACTAATTTGGTCCCCCTGGGCCCAATTTTGATGAACTTCCAGGGGGTTCAAGGGACCAAATTTTGCTACAGAGCTGCACTATGGATGGGTCCTTCCAGGTGCATAATGAGGGTGAATGTTGGAGTCCCTTGAGCCAATCACAGAGATAGTGTGAAACCATAGGCATTCCTTTGTATACTTGATTCCTTGATTAGTTTTCCCTGTTTTGAGTGGTTTGGTCAGTTAATTTCATGGTACTTTTGACAACTTTGGTAAATAATGAATCTGTTTGTTGAGCTTTTTGTGCTTGTTTCCCTCATTGATTTTTTTATTGATACAAGAATAATGGGAACCTCCCAAGACAGTATGGGGGATAGGATGTTTTCTGCTTTGATGAAAGAAATAAATTGAAATAATAATTATACAACTAAAAAGAATAAATAAAATGAAGAACTAAGAGAAAAAATAGCAATGAAAAAAAATGAAAAAAACTTCTGAGGAGTTTTCTTCTTGTGGTTATTTGCTTGCTTTTGATCATGGCTTTACTATAAAGATAAAACCAAGATTTATTTCTCACATAGTGGCAAAGATGTTGTTTTACAAGTAGAGAACCTCAGAGATTCATACTAGGAGATGAAACTTTCTTTCATAACTTTCACTCCTCCCAAGCAACATAAAAGAAAGAAAACCTTTTTCCATAAGATAACTTTATGAAAGAAATCTCTTGAAGAATTACTATTGGAATAAAATATAAATAAATTAAATAAGATGAAAATTTGGCCATATCTTGATTGAAGGTCTGGATTTGAGGGTATTGATGTTTAAAGGCCTTTCAAATCTGTCCAAAGAATTTACAAGTGCTCATAAAGTGGTCAAGGTGATTCTTACAACAAATTTGGGTAAAACACCCTATTAAAAATGCATACCACAAGAGTAAATTACTTTTGTAAAATCCAATCTTCACCAAGAACAATAAAATCAAACTTTGGAGGAATTCATGCCAGAATCATTAGGACAAAAAAATAGAAGTCCTCTACAAGGTCTGGTAAGGTGGTAAGGCTGAAAGCTTGTTCCCAAGTTGTTCTTTCAGGGTCTTCACTTAATCCTTTCCACTTTACAAGATACCATAACTTCCCTCTTTTGAGTTTTGAGTCCAGAACCTGAGCCACTTCCCCTTCCTCTTTCTCTTCCACTATGACTTGTGATGTTGGCAATTTATTTTGGTTTGGGATAGTTCATTCATTGACTGGTTCTAACAAGGACACATGAAATATATGGTGAACTGACTTTCATTTTAAAGGAAACTTGAGGCTATATGCATGGCCTCCAATTTTCTTCAGAAATTCAAGAGGCTGCAGTCATCTTTTTTGAGAGTTTGTTGGTGAATCTTGTTCTCTTGATTCTCTTTGAAGCTAGCCATACTTTGTCCCCAGGTTGGAAATCAGGTGGAATTTTCCTATTTCTATCTGCATAATTCTTAGAGTGGTTCATTTATGTCTCTGATTCTTCTTTGAAAAGTTTCTTTACCCATTGGAGCTTTGTTTATTACTTTCCAGAAGGTATGTCTTGAGAAATGGGGATTGAGTCAAGGTGGGATTTCTTCATTAAGTGGTGAAAAATTGTTTTTTTATTGATGCATTTTCTGCATTATTATAGGCAAATTCAGCCAGAGGAAGCCAGATGTCCCAGGCATCTTGATGGTAGCTGACATACATCCAAAACTACTTTTCTAGAATCTCAATTACCCTCTATGTCTATCCATCTGTTTCAGGATTAAAAGCAGTGAAAAGATCTCTTGATATATTGATCTTCAGACATAAATTGGTCCAGAATGATGGAGAAAATAAAGACCCTCTATCACTAACAATACTGACTGGAAGGCAATTTTTGGAAAAGATGTGACTGATAAATCGTTGAGCTAATTTCAAGGAAGTCATTGCTGGATAAGCTGATATGAATATTTCCATTGTTGAAAATCTGTCCAGAACTACAAAAATTGAATTAGAGTTGTTTCAAAGAGGAAATCGAGTGATAAAGTCCATTAATAAGAAATTTCTAGGACCACATGGAGTTTGGAGAGGCTTGAGTAGTTCAAATTTCTCATGGTAAATTTTCTAGCTTATTGAAAATCTTTGGCATCAGGACACATAGTGTCAGCCTATGATCAACACCAGAGCACAAGAATGATAGCCAAACACCATAAACAAATTGTAAGGCAGAATACCACCAAAAAATGGAACTGAGCCCAAACCAGCTCAAAAATTCTAAAGCAAAAGAGTAAACTCACCTGTTTCCAGAAATACAAGTGCCATCACAATAGGACAAAGAATAACAAAGCTATTCCTCCTCAAGGTTGTTGCTAAGCATAAACCTTAATTTTCACCTCTCATCTAAAATTCAGAGGAAGATTCTTGACCCCAGAGGAAGAGTATTGATATTGAAGGTCTAGGTCAGGTCTATACAATGGTACTAGTCAAGCTGAGCTAGCACCAAAAATACACAGGTTATGGCCAAAATAAGGTCAAATAAGCTATTCACCTCGCATCTAGCTTCTGCATTTTAGTTTGAGATAATTGAAGTGAGGTCTTTTTGGAAATATCACAATAAGGGCTATCCAATGGTGTTATCAATTTCCCTATATCACATCTAGAACAAAGGTTATGGGACAAATATGTTCCATACAGATTTTGAAAAAATCCTATATCTGAACAACAAAACATTTCACATGGCATACCTTTGCCATATTTGATGTGAACCATACCAAATGATGTACCATTGTGTAGATCCCATCTAGGGCTACCCAATGAACCAAAATTGAGATCAATATCTTGAAAACTGACAAAGGTATAGCAGCTTTAAGGTCAAAATTCCACAGTTTGTTCAACACACCTTCACTGTGGGATATCTCCCTATCATTATGATTATGAGGTGTTAAACAGATGAAGAATCTTGTTTAGACTTCAATACCTCATATTTCATTCAATACTGTGGTCCCGTACAGGTTTTGTACAGAATTCTACACATCATACACGTCAGAAGAGGGCTGTGTGATTCCCAGATGAAAATTTTCACCCTGTATTGGGGAAAACCATCCAGATGTGGTTTTAAAGCCACATCTGAGGCCAATACAGAGTATAAAGGCCTTGTGAAAACAACAAGCCAGTAATCTGAAGTGAACATCTTCACTTCCTCCATGTGAAGTGGTCCAGAGGACCTTTTCACCCAATTCCAGGATAAAAAGGGCTCTTTCTCTGCCCAAAAGAGGAATCCCCATCCTGCTCTTGAATTCCTGAATAGTAAAACTGTTCAAGAAAGTTATACTCTTGGAAAATAATCAGGTATACTTCCAATATTAAGTATTGTAGTAGTTATTATTGTAACCCAACAGATAATTATTGCATGCAGGGCTTTCAACAGCACTCACTACCAATAAGATTCTTTAGTAAAGCCCTTAAATACTGTTTAAAACCCTTTTTGATCAGCTTTTATCTGTGTCATAGTCACAGTTGGACTTGTATATACTATTTTCATTACTCTATCATAGACTCAGTGTGACATTTTGGGGGCCTGGCCGTATTTTTTATACTTTGTTGACTATTTTTTACACAAAAAGTGAGTTTTTTCTTTTTTATCCTTATTTATGACATCATTGTTTCTTTTCTAGGCATAAAATATTAAAAAAAAAATATAACACACATCTTATATTATTTTTTTGAGTGGTATATATTTATATACCACTGTGTTTTTTTCATTTATTACTATTTTTGATGTGGTTGATTCTAATTTAATCACCACCAAGCTTATTTTTGGTGTGGTTTTTATATTAAAAAACTTAAAGCCATTAATATTTCTCTTTTTTAATTAAAAATAACACCTCTTTTATTTTAAATAACAGTATCAGAGGCATGGTTGGATATATTGATAATTTCAATTGCCCATTACAGAGCCACTTGAGATTACACTTGTTGATTAAAAGTTAATATGTGAGATACTGGTATACAAACATTACACAGGAAATCCACAAACCAGTATCTTTGGCATTTGAATGATAATTTCAATTGAAACATCATAATACTAGGGCATGATATAGGAATATATAGCGCAGAGGCCATTCTGAGACACGCAAACAGAATTTTAAGAAGTCTTAACTGACATAAGCCCTTTTTTCCCTCTTTGATTCAGTGGAAAGAAATCTTATACCACTTGAAACGCAATCACAAGGCAGTACACCAGTGAAACCTTCAGAACCAGAAGGCAAGGGTAAAAAAAAGAGGCACAGTAAAAGCCTCATTAAAGCCAAGAAGTGAACACCAATTGCCACTTAGAGAAGGAGAAGATGATGAAACTCTGCATCAATACAAATTAAACCAACCTTGATAGCTTTTACAGGGATGATTACCATAATTAACCCAGTTGTAACCTGTAAAGGCAAATTTCCCAAAGCAGTAGATACCAAGTTTGTACAAGGCATAGTCAAAGGTAAATACCCTAAGAACATTAAGTCGTTAACTGCTTTCAAACACTGATATGTCACCTGTACACCTCAAGAACCTTGGAATGCCAAGGAACCAGCCAGAAGGCAGAGAAGGCCTGTTCAAAACCCAAAGACCTGGAAGAGGACACCTTGGGCACAGTGGTGGATTGCAAGACACTGTGGGAAATCATACCCACTCTGCCATTCACCTTCCAATTCAGCAGAAACCTCAAACCAGAGGACTGGGAGGATATGGATCAAGCTCTTCAGATCCACCAATTCCTCAGAGATCTTTTCCAATGGAGCATAGACAGCAGGTTCAACCTAGAATCACACTGGGCAGAACTTGAAGCAAGTTGCCAGAAGATATGTCTCAAAGAGCTATCCTTCAAAGATCTTATGGTAATCAACAAAGGATGGAATCCCACCAGGAAGTTCAGACTCCTGGAGGAGAGGACAACCAATATAAGGGCTAATAAAGCCACTATCAAAGCTATAGAAAAACGGCTCAACCAGACAGAGCCTACTCTTATTCCTTCAGGCTCACAAGGAGTAGACCAACCCGGCTCTCCAATGGCTTCACACCATTCAGGAACCAGCAGCTCAGTAGCCAAAAGTCACCATTACTCACAATTCCAGGTATCTTTCAGGAGAAGACAATGATAGAAGGGAAAAACCAAGACTTCTTTCAGCCAAAGGCATAGAGAGTAAGACTCAATGATCCAGAAGCTGTTTTACTTGGTGAAAGAACTACACAAGAGCCACAAATAGTTGTAAATACTCCCACAATCAGTAGCCCAAATAATAGAAATATTACCCCCACTCAGAATGAAAACCATGTTTTCATACCTGAGAGTAACTTAAACAGTGATGCACCGTGGTTACAAATGTCCCAATTTGCAGAGAAAACTCAAAAACAATTTTCAGAGCTCCAAGCAATCCGTGTGAGGATGGAAAAATTAACAGCCTCCATGGATAAAATTTTCAAAACTCTTCAAGAAGGCCATGCTCAACTGAGCAAAGCCTCAGAAGAAACCAACAGAAGACTTAACCAAGTCTGAGGGGAGCAGAACCACTTCAAAAGGGACAGGGATTGTCTGGATCAAGAATTAAACAAATTTTTCAAACTCTACAAAACATGAAGCCCAAACTACAGTGCCATGCTTTGGATAATCCATATCAAGAAGAAATAAAACCAGATGTCTTTTTGGATAATAAGCCAAAATCTCCATCAGAATACCAGGATGGAGATAACATGAATTGTTCAGAAAAGGAAGAACCAAAACAGCTTCCAGAGGCCTCAACCTGGCTAAAATGCTCTGTTGTAGGAGAATATGATCACTTGGAGCTCATTTATTATATTGATGGACTCTTCATTGATGCACCAAGCATACCAGATTACTGGATTACTGCCAGATTGAATACAGACTTCAAAGGACATGCTAGTATTTGGTACACAGAAATGAAAGAAATACATTGCAGAAGAAAATGGCCATGGTGGAAGAGTCAAATAATCAAGAAGTACAGAAATAGTACTTGGATATGGATGAAGACCATTTCATTTGAAAATGAAAAGTGCTCTGTGGACAAAGATCCGTATGAGTGGTGTATTAGACTGTCTAAAAGACTTAAAGCCATTGATCCTCAAATGAATACTCTGATGAGGAATCACAAACTCCTGACACAAATCCCAGGAGAGCTAGAGAATGCAATAAAATGCAGATGCAACCAAAGTTGCACTCTATGAAATTGCAAAATACCTTACAAGATGTAAGGAAAAGAACAAACATAGGGAAATATTCCCAATATAAAAACAGTAGTTTCAAAGAGAAACAACAATTCAAGGTGGACTTCAAAGATAAACCCAAAGAAAGAGTGGCAGAAGCCACCAACAGGAAAAACTCTTGTCACAATTGTGTGTCAACAGACCACTATGCTAATAACTTTCCAAAGGCAAAGAAAAAATTCTATGCCATTGAACAAGTCCCAGAGGAAGAATCCGAAACAGAGAATTCTGAATCATACTCTATGGATGATGCCATCAGAAAACAATCTGATGAAGACCAATACCCAAGGGAAGAACTCCTGGTGGAGTATCAAGAGGAAACACAACTAGAAATTCAGGACATACAGTTAAAAGCAGGAATGGCACAGGACACTGCAGATGAAAACTTGTGTAAACACACACAAGATTCACAAAAATTACTAGTTACACCAACTAAATTAATGGTATATATACATGGGAGAGCCACAAAGATGACTGTTTGCATTGACAATGCTCAACACCCATTGATCATTGACAGTGGTGCACACTAGTAAATAGTGGCCAAAGATTATCTGGATAACTACTCCCCAAATTGGGAAAAGCAGCTCTTGCCACCCAAGGCAAAAAAATTCAAAGTGCATTAGGGAAGATGACATACATTGGGACAATTATCAAAGAGATATTTATACCCCATAGGAAAGGTAATATCAGACCCAACCCAGAGTTTGTTGTACTTGAAAATGCCCACATACAAGGATTTTTACGGGGAACAGACTACCAGAGGATGTATGACATTTATATTTACAATAGTAAAAACAGGACTATTGCCATGAGTACAAATGAGGAAAAGAACGTTTCACCTTTTTATATATACCAAATGTCTACCCATGACCCCCCAGAAGAATTACTGAATGAATCCAGAGAGGGCCAAGTCAGCACTAACCTCACCAGTAAACAAAAACTTAGTTTGCTGAAAATTCTGGGGAAAAATAGACCAGCATCTTTCATTTGTGAAGAAACTTTAGGGAAAAACAGAGGCCATGATATAGAATTATATCTAGTTGTGGAAAGACCTTATCCACCCATTCTCAGAAAGCCTGAAAACTGGGAAAGAAATTTAGAAACACATCAATGGGCTCATAGACATGGATGTAATCATAAAGATAGGAAATAATGAAATAGTGGACATTACCACTACCTTCCTTATCACCTGGCATGATGGTAAATCTAGGTTTTGTGGGGATCTCAGAGCCCTGAATAACTACACAAAAGCTGATAGGTACCCTATACCAAGGATACATCATGCCCTAGACAAGCTGTAAAAAGCCAAATATATAGCCAATATGAATGGTATGAAAGGCTTTCATCAGAATGGAGCTAAACCAAACTCCATGAAGTTACTCAGAATTATACACCATATGGGTATACATGAGTACACCAGGATGCCATTTGGCATAAAAAATGCACCAGCCCACTTCCAAAGGATGATGGAAACAATATTTCAAGAAGAAATATTGGAAGGATGGATGGTAGTATATATTGATGACATAATTATATACTCAGAGACATGGGATGATCATGTGTCAGGCTGAGTCTATGATAAGAGTAATAAAGTGTATTTACAACTTTTAACTATGACTGTGACACGGTATATAAAGGTTAAAAAGGTTTTATAAGAGTTGAAGATGGTTTTAATTTAATAATAAAAGGGCTTTACTATAGTGGATATAGTGGTGGTGAGCGCTGTTGAAAGCCCTGGGTGCAGCTTTACCTGTTGGGTTACAATAATAAAGACTACAATTATTAAGATTATAATAATACCTAATTATTACCCAAGAGTAAAACTGTTTTTGACAGTTTACTACGTAGGGTATTCAAGAGCAGGATGAGGAAAGGTCTTTGGCTGTGAAAAGCCCTCCTTTTATCCTGAAATTGGGGTGGAAAGGCTGCTAGACCTTTCCACGTAGAGGAAGTGAAGATTTTTCACTCTCTAGGACAGGCTTGTGGTTTGCAAACAGCCTGTATACCCTGTATTGGGCTCAGATGTGGTTTTGAAACCACATCTGGGCAGTTTTCACCAATAAGGGTGAAAATTTTCATCTGGGGACCTCACAGCCTGATTCTGACGTGTATGACGCGTAGAATGCTGTACAGAAGCTGTATGGGACCCCAGTATTGACTGACATATGAGGTATTGAAGTAAAAACATGCTTCTTCGTCTATTTGACACCTCACATTCATGGTTATGGGGTGTTATCCCATGGTAAGGCTGTATATGACAGCTGGTGGGATTTTGACCTTAAAATGGTCATAACTCTGTCAGTTTTTGAGATATCAAGCTCAAAGTTGGTTCATTGAATAGCTCTATATGGGCTCTACACAATGGTACCCAACTTGACATGGTTATCATTAAATATGACAAAGTTATCCCATGTACAAGTATTTTTGTACATTGGCGTGGTTTGGGCAAAAAGCTGTATTAAGCTTGTTTGGCCAATAACTTCTGTTTTAGTTGAGTTATGGGGAAATGGATGGCACCATCAGATAGCCCTGATTGTGCTCTTTCCAAAAAGACCCCACTTTAAGTATCTCACACTAAAACTGTAAAAGTTAGATGAGAGGTGAATGTTTTGTTCACCCTTATTTGGTCTGAATTTGACCATAACTCAAGTAATACTGGTGCTAGCTCAGTTTGGCTGGTACCATTGGATAGCCCTGGCTTAGAGCTTCATTTTGAATACCCATTTGATGGGGTTAAGCCTCTCCTTCTAGATTTTAGATGAGAGGTGAAAATTAAGGTTTATGCTCAGCAATGACTTTGAGCAGGAATAACTTTGTTATTTCTTGTCCTATGGTGATGGGACTTGTATTTTCAGAAAGAGGTGAGTTTCCTCTTTCTTTTGATACCTTTTGAGCTAATTTGGCTCAGTTCCATGTTTTGGTGGTATCTTGGCTATACCATTGATTTATGGTGTATTGGCTGTCATGCTTGTGCTCTGGTTTTGAGTCACAGGCTGACATACCCTCCCTCTAAAAAAGGCTCATCATTGATGAGACTGTTCAGTCCTCCTAGAGGCTCTGAATCTCCTTAAATGAAGGTTCCCATCTGGTATGGCATCCTCTGCCAACCATTTGTCTTTATCAGCTGTCTGGTTTTTGAATCTGACTAGGTATTGTCTTTGATCCTTTCCATTAAGTCTGATTTTTCTGGCCCTGATGATTTTACTCACAGGTCCAGGAGAGTCTTCTACTTCCACTATTTCTGGTGGAGTGATGTTCTTCTTCCTGGAGGGGAATTTTTCCTCCTCTGTTTGGAAGTATGGCTTGACCAGGCTCACTGGAAAGACTGGGTGTTTCCTAGAAAACTCCTCAGTGAGCTTGACCTCTACTGCATTTTTCCCTATCAACTTAATGATAGTGAAGGGCCCTACAAATGAGTCTCTCATTTTCTTAGGTCCTTTGAGATTGTTGAAGTTCAGTGTAGACACTAACACCTGGTCCCCTTCCTTGAAGTCAGGTTCCATATGTGATTTGTCCCACCTCTGCTTGTTATACTCTTTGGCCTCAGCTATGCATTTGGCTGCAGTATCACAGGCTTTCTTCCACATATCATGGAAGTCTTTGGCTGTGGGGTGGATGGTCAGAAGATTTCTCTTCAAGTGATCCACAGGTAACAGGGGATTCCACCCTTTCTCTACCAGTGCAGGTGATTTTCCTGTGGTAGAGTGCTGGCTTGTGTTATAAGCCAGCTGGACTGCTGGTAAGAGGGTAACCCAATCATGGGTGTATCCCTCATGGTCCTTGTATTCCATGCCATAGGCACAGAACCTCCTGAGAATGTCCTCCATTGTTTGGATCATTCTCTCAGCCAGGCCATCTGTTTGGGGATGGTAAGCTGTGGAAAAAGCAAGTTTGGTGCCAAGCATGTCATATAAGTTGGTCCAAAATTCAGATGTGAATTTTGGGTCCCTGTCACTAATTATGATCTTGGGGACTCCACAGGTGGATATGATGTTATTCCAAAATAACAGAGCAGTGTCCATGGCTGTGTCCTCTTTATGGCATGGTAGACATCTCATGCTTTTGCTGAACCTATCAACTATGATTAAGCAGGCATTGTAGTTTTCTTTGCCTCCTGGGACAAGTCCTGTGACCCAGTCCATGTTAATGGTTTCCCATGGGTGCTTGGGTTCTTCTATGTGTTGAAGTAACCCATATTTCTTCCCATGTTTTCTATTTGCCTTTTGGCATCTTTCACAAGTGTTGGTGTATTCACTCAACTCTTGTTCCCACTTGGGCCACCAAGCTGTGCTTGCTACCCTCTCTTTGGTCCTGTCTTCACTCATGTGTCCCATATAGGGGCAGTCATGGCATTCCTGCAGGATTAGAGAGATGTGGTCTCTGTCTATCACTGTGAGTGCACTGGTGTGCTTTTCTCTGTGATAAATCAGGCCATCTATAAGGAAGAATTTATTGTCCTTATAGGCCCTCAACCAGGGTTCCTCCAGCTGGGTTTCCAGTTCTGGGCTCCTGTATTTTTGTTGAAGGAGTTGGAGTAATATTCTACACTGTTTGTGCTTAGCATAAGATTTCAGGACTGCATTGAAAAATTCATTGTGCAGTTCTGAGGAACTTATTCCCAGTATGGGAGTTTCTGTCCCTTCTGAATCAGTGTTTCCACTGTCAAGGGTACCACTCTCTGGTGCCCATTCAGAGAATCTGAAGTTCTTTTTCCTATTGATCTCCATAAAATGGATAGGAATTTTGGCAGCAACTTCAGGGTCATAAGCTGGATTGCTTTTGACATTGTCCAGTGGCCATCTGCTAAGGCCATCTGCTTTGGTATGGCTTTTGCCTTCCTTGTATATGATGGTCATGTTCCCTCTATACTCCTGGATGGCTATTTGCCATCTCAGCATATGTCTATTAGTAGTCTTCATGTTTAGTAAAGACTTCAAGGCTGTGCAGTCTGTGTAGACTTCAAAGACTGCACCCTCCAAATAGTAATGGAGTTTTTCTAGAGCCCAGACTAGACATAGACATTCTGTCTGGGTGGCCCCATACCTGGCTTCTGAATCTTTCAGCTGCCTGGAGATGTAACATATTACACCTTCTCTTGGTTCACCATCCACAATTTGTCTTTGGTGAAGGGCTGCTCCTAAGCCTTGGCTGCATGCTGCATCTATGTATAACTTGAATGGTAGTTCAAAGTCAGGCAAGATGAGCACAGGTGCATTTGTGAGTTCATATTTGATCCTCTCATATGCATCCCTCCTTTCCTTGGTTATTTCAAAAACTACATCCTTTGAGCATAACTTGTATAAGCTACTAGTTGTGTGGGCAAAGTTATTGATGTGGTTTCTATAGTAGCTAGCAAACCCAAGGAAAGATTGCATTTCTTTAATGTTCTTTGGTACTGGCTTTTGCAGTACTGCTGCTACTTTGTTCTGGTCAATTGCCAGACTAAGGCCTGAGACTTTGTGTCCTAGAGCTAGTAGCTCCTGTTGGCCAAAATTACACTTTTTAAGTGAAATTTTTAGATTGATGGGTGTACATTTACTTAGCACTCTGTCTATGTATTGTACATGATCTTCCCATGTCTCTGAGTATATAATGATATCATCAATATATACTACCATCCAGCCTTCCATTATTTCTTCCTGAAATATGGTGTCCATCATCCTTTGGAAGTGGGCTGGTGCATTTTTGATGCCAAATGGCATCCTGGTGTACTCATATATGCCCATATGGCATATTATTCTGAGCAACTTCATGGAGTTTGGTTTAACTCCATTTTGGTGGAAACCTTTCATACAATCCATCTTGGTTATGTATTTGGCTTTAGCCAGTTTATCCAAGGCATGAGGTATCCTTGGTATAGGGTACCTGTCTGCTTTTGTGTAGTTATTCAGGGCTCTGAAGTCTCCACACAATCTAGACTTGCCATCATGCCAGGTGATTAGGACAGGGGTGGTAATTTCCACTATTTCATTATGTCCAATCTTCCTAATGACATCCATGTCCAGGAGTTCATTGATATGTTTCTCAATCTCTTTCCTGGTCTCCAGACTTGCTGGGTAAGGAGGTCTCCTTAACATGGGTGGATAAGGCCTTTCCACATCCAGATATAGTTCTATATCATGGCCTTTGATCTTGCCTAATGGTTCTTCACCAATGGCAAATGCTGGTCTATTCTTCCTCAGCATCTTCAGTAAACTTAACTTTTGTTTACTGGTGAGGGTAGTGCTAAACTGTCCCTCTCTGAATTCTTTCAGAAGTTCTTCCAGTGGGTCCTGAGAAGATATCTGGTATATATCAAGAGAAAATTTCTTTTCCTTGTTAGTACCAATGGTAATATGCCTATTTTTACTATTGTAAATATCTATGCCATACATCCTCTGGTAATCTGTCCCCAGTAAAAACCCTTGGATGTGGGCATCTTCAAGCACTACAAACTCTGGGTTGAGTCTGATATTACCTTTTCTGTGGGGTATAATTATCTCTTTGATAATTGTCCCAATAGAGGTCATCTTTCCAGATGCACTCTTAAAGTTCTTTGCCCTGGTGGGTAAGAGTTCTTTTTCCCAGTTTGGGAAGTGTTTATCCAGATAATTTCTGGCCACTATGGAGCAGTGTGCTCCACTGTCAATGATCAGTGGGTGCTGAGCATTGTCAATACATACAGTCATTTTTGTGGCTGTTCCATGTATATATGCCATTCCTTTGGTTGGTGTAACCAGGAATGTTTGTGCATTTTGTGTATGTTTACACAAGTTTTTGTTGGTAGTGTCTTGTGGCATGCCTGCTTCCAACTGTATATCCTGGATTTCTAGTGGGGTTTCCTCTTGGTATTCCACTAGAAATTCCTCTCTTGGGTCTTGATCCTCATCAGATGGTTCTCTGATGGCATCACCCATAGAGTCTGATTCAGATTCCTCTGTTGGAGGTTCTTCCTCAGGGACTTTCTCTATGGCATAGACTTTTTTCTTTGCCTTTGGACAGTTGTTAGCATAGTGGTCTGTTGAACCACAATTGTGACAAGAATTCTTCTTCTTTGCCACTTCTGCCACTTTTTCTCTGGGTTTGTCTTTAAACTCCACCCTGAAAGGTTGTTTCTCTTTGAAACTACTGCTTCTATATGGGGTGAATTTCCCTATATTAGTCCTTTTCCTTATGTCTTGTAAGGTATTGGCTATATCATCTAGAGTGCAATTTTGGTTGCATCTGCACTTTACTGCATGCTCTAGTTCTCCTGGCAGTTGTGTCAGGAGTTTGTGATTCCTCATTAGGATGTTCATCTGAGGATCAATGGCTTTAAGTCTTTTAGACTTTCTAAGACACCACTCATATGGATCTTTGTCCACAGAGTATTTGTCATTCTCAAATGACATGGTCTTTTGCCATATCCAAGTTCCATTACTGTACTTTTGGATTATTTGACTCTTCCACCATGGCCAATTTCTTCTGCCATGGATTTCTTTCATTTCAGTGTACCATATACTTGCATGACCTTTAAATGCAGTATTCAGTCTAGCAGTAATCCAGTAATCTGGTATGCTTGGTACATCAATGAAGAGTCCATCAATATAATCTATGAGTTCCATATGATCATATTCTCCTGATCCAGAGAATTTGGGCCAGTTTGAGGCCTCAGGAAGCTGTTTCAAGGCTTCCTTCTCTGAATAAGACATGCCATCTCCATCCTGGTATTGTGATGGAGATCTTGCCTTATTCAACAACATGGCATCTGGTTTGATGTCATCTGGTTGATATGGATTCTCCATAGCTTGGCCTTGTGGTTGGGGCTTTAAGCTATGGTAGGCATCAAACAATTTGTTGATGTCTTGGTTCAGACACTCCCTGTCCCTGCTACTATGGTGTTGTTCTTCAGAGACTTGATTCAGTCTCTTGTTGGTTTCTTCAGAGGCTTTGCTCAGTTGAGCATATCCTTCCTGAAGGTTTTTAACTATCTGCTCCAATGAGGCTTGAGTTTTTCTCATCCTTTCTTGGGCAGCTGCAAATTCTGTAGCCTGCTTTGCAGATTGCTCAGCATATTGGGACATTTGTAACCACAGTGTGTCACTGTTGATGTTACTCTCAGATGTAATAATGTTATTTTCAGTCTGAGTGGGGGTAATGTTTCTATTACTAGGACTACTGATTCTAGAGTGGTTTACAACTACTTCTGGTTCTTGTGTACTTCTTTTACCAAATCTAACAGCTTCTGGATCATGGGGTCTGACTCCTTCCTCCTCTGGTTGAAGGAGGCTTTGTTTTTGCCCTTGTTGCCTTGTCTTCTCCTGGAAACTTCCTGGAATTGTGAAGAATGGTGACTCTTGGCCACTGATCTGCTGGTTTCTGAATGGTGTGAAGCCACTGAAGAGCTGATTTGGCATGCTCCTTGTGAACCTGAAGGAATCTGAGTAGGCCCTGTCTGGGTTAACTGTTCTTCTATAGCTTGGATAGTGGCTTGATTCTCCCTTATCCTCTGTGCCCTTGCCTCCAGGAGTCTGTGCTGCCTGGTAGGATTCCAACCCTTGGTGATTACCATAAGGTCTTTGAAGTCTATCTCTTTGAGACAGATCTTCTGGCAACTTGATCCCAGTTCTGCCCAGTGAGTTGCTAGGTTGAACCTCTTGTTGTCCATACTCCATTGAAACAAATCTTTGAGGAGTTGGTGGATTTGAAGAACTTGATCCATATCTTTCCAGTCCTCTGGTTTGAGGTTTCTGTTGAATTGGAGTGTGAATGGCAAGGTTGATATTATCTCCCTCATTGTTTTGCCATCCACCACTGTGTCCAATGTGTCTTCTTTCAGGTCTTCTGGTTCTAGACATTCCTGCTCTATCCTCTGGCTGGTTCCTTTGGAAGCCAAGGTCTCTGAGGTATGCAGGGGACATATCAGTGTTTGCAAGCAGTCAAAAACTTTATGTTCTTAGGGTATTTACCTTTGACTGTGCCTTGTACAAATTTGCTATCTGCTGATTTGGGCAGTTTGCCTTTGGAGGTTACAACTGGGTTAATAATTGTAATCTTCCCTGCACAAGTGGTTAAGGTTGGTTTACCTTGTATTGAAGCAGAGTTTCGTGGTTTTCTACTCCTCTGAGTGGCTATTGGTGTCCACTTTTTGGCTGTGATGAGGCCTTCACTAAGCCTTTTTCCTTTGCCCTTGCTGCCCTCTGGTTCTGAGGGTGTCACTGGTATGTTGGCCTGTGACTGGGTCTCAAGTGGTATGAAGTTTTCTTCCACTGAATCAAAGCAGGAAAAAGAGGGCTTATGTCAGTTAAGACTTCTTACAAGGCTGGTTTTGTACGTCTAAGAATGGCCTCTGGGCTTGTATGTTACTACAGTATGCCCTTGTATAGTGACAGTGTAATTGAATTAACAATTCCACGTCAGAAATACAGCTTATTGATTATTGGTATACTGTTTGTATACCAATATCTTACAGAATACTTGTTATTAGCAAGTATAATCTGTCAAAAATGGTGTATTACAGGGCAATTGAGTTAACAATGTGCCCAAACACGCCTCAACTGTTGGTTTATCAGTATGAGCTGTCTTAATTCAATTAAGAATTGAGACTGTATAAATGGCTTAAAAGTGTTTTTATATGCAAAACACGCCAAAAATACTGGTCTTGTGGTTATTAGCCACTAGACAAATACTCTTTAAAAATATGAGTATTATTAAATTTTAAAAGAAGAATATATATAAAATATATTTTTTAAAAGAAAATGACGCCTAAAAATAAAAAACAGGTGTCAATAAATGATAAAAAAGAGAAAAAACTTACTTGTAAGGTCCAAAATAAGTAAAAAACACGGCCAGGCCCCCAAAATGTCAGGCTGAGTCTATGATAAGAGTAATAAAGTGTATTTACAACTTTTAACTATGACTGTGACACGGTATATAAAGGTTAAAAAGGTTTTATAAGAGTTGAAGATGGTTTTAATTTAATAATAAAAGGGCTTTACTATAGTGGATATAGTGGTGGTGAGCGCTGTTGAAAGCCCTGGGTGCAGCTTTACCTGTTGGGTTACAATAATAAAGACTACAATTATTAAGATTTTAATAATACCTGATTATTACCCAAGAGTAAAACTGTTTTTGACAGTTTACTACGTAGGGTATTCAAGAGCAGGATGAGGAAAGGTCTTTGGCTGTGAAAAGCCCTCCTTTTATCCTGAAATTGGGGTGGAAAGGCTGCTAGACCTTTCCACGTAGAGGAAGTGAAGATTTTTCACTCTCTAGGACAGGCTTGTGGTTTGCAAACAGCCTGTATACCCTGTATTGGGCTCAGATGTGGTTTTGAAACCACATCTGGGCAGTTTTCACCAATACAGGGTGAAAATTTTCATCTGGGGACCTCACAGCCTGATTCTGACGTGTATGACGCGTAGAATGCTGTACAGAAGCTGTATGGGACCCCAGTATTGACTGACATATGAGGTATTGAAGTAAAAACATGCTTCTTCGTCTATTTGACACCTCACATTCATGGTTATGGGGTGTTATCCCATGGTAAGGCTGTATATGACAGCTGGTGGGATTTTGACCTTAAAATGGTCATAACTCTGTCAGTTTTTGAGATATCAAGCTCAAAGTTGGTTCATTGAATAGCTCTATATGGGCTCTACACAATGGTACCCAACTTGACATGGTTATCATTAAATATGACAAAGTTATCCCATGTACAAGTATTTTTGTACATTGGCGTGGTTTGGGCAAAAAGCTGTATTAAGCTTGTTTGGCCAATAACTTCTGTTTTAGTTGAGTTATGGGGAAATGGATGGCACCATCAGATAGCCCTGATTGTGCTCTTTCCAAAAAGACCCCACTTTAAGTATCTCACACTAAAACTGTAAAAGTTAGATGAGAGGTGAATGTTTTGTTCACCCTTATTTGGTCTGAATTTGACCATAACTCAAGTAATACTGGTGCTAGCTCAGTTTGGCTGGTACCATTGGATAGCCCTGGCTTAGAGCTTCATTTTGAATACCCATTTGATGGGGTTAAGCCTCTCCTTCTAGATTTTAGATGAGAGGTGAAAATTAAGGTTTATGCTCAGCAATGACTTTGAGCAGGAATAACTTTGTTATTTCTTGTCCTATGGTGATGGGACTTGTATTTTCAGAAAGAGGTGAGTTTCCTCTTTCTTTTGATACCTTTTGAGCTAATTTGGCTCAGTTCCATGTTTTGGTGGTATCTTGGCTATACCATTGATTTATGGTGTATTGGCTGTCATGCTTGTGCTCTGGTTTTGAGTCACAGGCTGACATCATGTGCAGTACATAGAAAGAGTAATAAGTAAATGCACACCCATCAATATGAAGATTTCACTTAACAAGTGCAATTTTGGCCAAAAGAAATTCTTGAAGCTAGCACATAAAGTCTCAAGCCTGAGTCTGGCCATATACCAGAGAAAAGTGGCAGCAGTACTGCAAAATCCAGTACCAATGTAAGGTGTGGATATGAAAATTTGATTGAAAATCAAGTACTTTTCCTGACCTCAAAATTTGTATAAGGTAAAGATTTTATTAAAAGTAGTATGAAATACTATTTTTGAGAGAAAACCTGCCAAATTTATTCCTTTTCACTTTATAAGTATAAACAATAATAATATAAAGATTTATTGTTTTACCAACAGTACATATTTATTCAAAGATACTCTACAAGAGATATTTAAGGCTACAAAAGAAATTTCTTCAAGAGCCATTTCAATTGGAATTGATTGAGAAAAGAACTTCAGCCAATTAATCAAAGAACAAAGCCTTTAAGAAGATTATTCAAGAGAAAACAGGCCCAAAAGTGACCAGAGTGAACTTAGGAACAAAGTGACAAAGTTTACCGTGATGAAAGATGCTTTAATTCACTTATGGGGTGGCTCAGGGGTAAAAATAATTATAATTATTTCTTCACATGTTTAAAATGTTTAAAATGATTAAAAAAGAAGGTGCTTGGAATCTTTTATTGATTGGTTCAACAGTGTTTAAGCTCATTATAAAAGGAAAAGTTTCCAACATGAAGAGAAAAGTGGGGCAAAGAAGACATTCTTTTATAGCCATCAATTTTCTTACTCCAAAAGTAAGGTTTCCTCTTTTCAGTCTTAGAAAACACTCTGACAACATAAAAGCAAATTATGGAATCATTGAACCCTGGTTTAGACCAAAAAAGGGCTGATTTTAGCAATTTTTGGCTATTTTTAGCTGTTTTAGACCCTTAAACCAGCCATTACTATAGTAATACCTGGTCTAGAGCCTTCAAAACATGTCAGAATGTGTGTAAGAGACGTCAAAACCAGTTAAACCTGTTTTTAGTAAGAATTATTTTATTTAAGGGTAGTTTTACCCTCTTGACAACAGCTAAAGCTGCCCTGGTTGGTATCAAGACCTCATCATCATTTGAGTCACAGACCCTGTGACTCAATTCCAGGCCAAAAGTGATGAACCTTTGCATTGATTTTGACATATCACGCCTTTCACAAAGGATTTTGGGGGTCTGGCTCCCCCTTAGAGCTAGAGTTCCTTCCCCCCTATATTAATCCTTCCAATTTCTTTTTCCTTTAATTCCTCATCATGTATTGTACTTGTAGCTTACATATGAAGTTCAATTGAGTTTTACAATACACTTACTGTAATAATTCATACCTTATATGTAAGTTAAAGTTCACTTGAGTAATATAGGTGCACATTTTGACATTTCAATTTAAAATACTTCAATTACTCATGGCTTGTAAGCTACACACAACACCTCAATTTTAACACAAAATTTGATGGTTGAGAATACATTTGATGTGAATTAAATTAATGTTTTGAGGTTTTCAACTTTTGTACAGAAAATACTAAAAACTTAAATCAAGCTTATTTAGAGTTGAGTTACAGAAATTTTACCCAGAGTTGACCCCACCTTAATTTTTATGAGGAGTCCAATGGTAAGACATTTTTCAGATGTTTATTTGGAGGATAGAAAGCTATGATAATTTTTTTTCAACTCTTTTCCAAAAATATTTTTATTTTGGTAGTTTTGTTGAAAATTCATTTTTACTTGATTCTTTCAAGTAAAAATGTGTATCCACAAATTTAAAAATTCAATGTAATTTTATTTTTAAATAGAAATTGAATTTTTATTTTTATATAGAAATTTATATTTATATTTTTATTTTTGTTTTGATAATATAACTAAATTTATTTCATTTATATTTATTTTACTATTTATGGTCTTTTTGGTATTTGAAAATACCTCTAAGGCTCACATTCCCTCCCCCTGAAAAAAGAATATTAGTTTTGAATATTGTTATCTATAGTGTTTCTGAACCTTCTGAGAAGTTTGGTAGCTTCAGGTATGTCTTTTTCTGCTAACCATTCATCTTCACAGGTTGGGTCACTGTACCTAACACGGTATTCCCTTATTTTATTGGTTCTCAGTTTTTTTTCTTTGAGAACTTTGGTAATTTTCTTAAAACCAGATGATTCAATAGGAGGTATAACTTGGGAAACTTGATTCCTCAAAGGAAATTTTTCAGCATCACTAGATTTATGTAGCTTTATCAAGCTCACTGGAAATGTAGGATGCTTATTGCTAAGTTCCTCAGATAATTCTACTTCAAAAGCATGTTCTCCATGGAGGGCCTTAATATCAAAAGGTCCTGGAAAGGAGTCTTTGAGCTTTCTACGTCCTTTGATGTTATTGAAGTTAGTGGTGGATACAAGTACTAAATACCCTACTTTAAAATCTGCAGTGGCATGTGATTTGTCCCATTTGTCTTTAGCATATGAAAATGAGTCTTCCATGAACCTTAATGCATACTTCCTAGCTTTTTCTAGGATTGCTTTGAAGCTAGCAGCTGTAGGATGTATCTCAACCAAATCTTTCCTCAGGAAATCCTGAGGTAATTTGGGATTCCATCCTTTTTCTAGCATAGAAGGAGTTTGATTGGTACTGGCATGAATTAATGTCTTACATGCCAATTATACTTCTGGTAAAAGAGTACACCAATAATGGGTGAATCCATCACAATCCTTAAATTCAAGGCCATATGCACAAAATCTTCTTACCATGTCTTCCAAGTTTTGGATCATTCTTTCAGCCAGACCATCGGTTTGTGGGTGGTAGGCTGTAGAGAAGGATAACTTTGTTCCAAACAGTTTGTAAGGTTTGACTATGAAACAATAAGTAAAAATTACTAATTTATTACTTATTGTACTCTGAATGTCCTTATGAATTGAATAAATAAGATTAAAAATA
Organism: Austropuccinia psidii; assembly: GCA_023105745.1. NCBI lineage: Eukaryota > Fungi > Basidiomycota > Pucciniomycetes > Pucciniales > Sphaerophragmiaceae > Austropuccinia > Austropuccinia psidii. The sequence goes on along the minus strand of JALGQZ010000008.1, from coordinate 48,832,215 downwards.
TAATAATAATAAATAATTATTATTATTATTATGGTATAAAATAATTATATTTTAAATAAATATAATAATATAATTTATATTATGCAAATATAATATAATAAATAGATATATTAATATAAAAGAATTAATATATTTAAAAAAGCTCTTTATTATTGTTACCAACAAATAATAAAGGCGTAAAAAATTGCTTTTTATTAATAAAAAACAATTAATAACAATAATATTACCAATATTAAAGTTATGAATTAATATAAATACTATTTATATTAATTAAAGAATTATTAAGAGAGTAATAATAGAGAAATTATTATAATAAGAGAAAATAACCTACTTTTAACACTTAATATAATAATTTTGAAATATTTTACGCCAAAAAATATAAATACAACTTTTTCAAATTGTATTTACAATAAAAATAAAGAAAATTACAAATTATTCTGGATTTTTACGTGGAAATGAGTTTTTATAGATATTTTTAACAAAAACAATTAAATAACTGATTTAATCACGTCAAAATTGATGATTATAATAAAGTGGTCTTTGGCCTTTAATAATATAATGGTTTTATATATAAAGAATAAAGAATATTACCTTTGATTTAGTTGTTTTAATGTTTTTGGTGCGTCTGAGGGGAAAATAGAGTAAAAAGAGCTCTATTTATAGTAAATACCTCCCTCCTAGAGTCCAACAGGCTTCTAGTAGACGTGTACTGATCATATCCACGGGAATTTATCAATATTTTAAGGTTTGGAGATGATTACATCATTATCAAACCATATTACATCATTATTACACCATTATTTAGAGTTATCACTATAACTCTAAAGTTGATGACATCAGAGGCTTGGCAGAACCCCAAATTTCGTGTATTTTATTAGTTTTAATCATAAACTAATAGTATTCACCAATTTTATCACTCATATGACTGTTAAACTTAAATTAAGGTTACTGTGAGTGATCATAACTGCTCAAATTAAGCTCAAACTTTGATCCTCAATGAGATTTAAGATTTACACGCTACAGCAATTCAGAGAGTGCATTCTGATAGCCTGGAATAACCTTATTATGCTTCCAAGAGCTTTTCATTACATCATCAAAACTCTAATTTTGATGATTTCTCTTGTAACTCATCTTTTCTGTCGAAATTCAATATTTTAAACTTCAAACCTTGATTTCAGGGGGTTATACCCTGAATTTAATAATAAAAATTACATCATTCTTCACGAATGAGCTAGTAGAATCCAACTGCATACTTTTTTTTAAGTTTGGACCACTTTCACAACAAAGTGGTCAACAGCTCTGTTGATTTTTCTCAATATTTCATCATAGGTTTTAACCTTGTTTATAATTTGTAAAATAAGGTTAATATCTGTGTACGTACAGTAATTACGTGGTACTTTATTTTTGGTTCATCATTCTATCATGTATAGTTTAGGAGATATTAGCTATGATCCTTGAATATATGCGTTGACCAAAAAAGTGCATATATTCAGGTTAATTCCTTAAGTATTAACTTTGGAAATTAGCTTATTAATTGCTTTATGTGTGGACTTTCGTGGGGAATCCACTGGTACAGTTTATTTCACATGTTGTTTCATTAGTTCTTGAGATAAATAAGGTTTTATGGTTTTTATAAGGTATTATACCTTATAATTCATTAAATATTGACTTTACAGATATGCCATAAAAATGGTATATGTGTATTTTTCCATGGAGAATCCAATGGTATAATTTATTTTACATGTTGATTCATTGGTTTTTAAGTTAAACCAATTGTGGTACCAATTTATGGTATTTTTTGTATATTTAAGTAATTTTTTTAAGGTATAATTATTCTAAGTAGTTTCAATATAATTATATTAGAGGTATAATTCTTCTGAGTCTTTTTTGTGACCTTATTGGGTATGTGGTCATATCTCAAAGGCTCACACAGTTGGTAAAGATTTGTCCATATTGATGAGGTGAATTTGGGCATCTCTGTCACTAATGATTTTTGTGAATATTCCAGTCCATGATTCTACTCTATTCCATATCAAAATAGCTGTATCCATGGCTGTATCATCTTTGTGGCATGGTAAAAAGATTGGAGTTTTCCTAAATCTGTCAAAAATCACTAGGAAAGAATTGTAACTTCTATCACCCCTTGGTGGTAGTCCAGTTACCCAATTCATATGGACAACTTCCAAAGGTCTGCTGGGCTCTTGGATCTTGATCATATTTCCAAGTCTTTTGCCAAAGGATTCATTTTCCTTTTGACCTCTGTCACAGGTTTTGTAATACTCTCCAACATCTTTCTGCCACATTGGCCACCATTTAAAGGTCTTTATCTTTTTCCTTGTTCTGTCTTCATACAGATGTGCTGAGAAGGGGATATCATGGCATGCTTTAAGTACAAGATTGATTAAGGACCTGCCACAACTGTCATGAAAAACTTATGTTTAGTTCTGTGGTAAAATATACCATCCAGTGAGTGGAATCTTTGTTAATCATATGAGTTTTTCCATATTTCATCTAAGGCATGTATCAAAGAGTTTCCTTGACAGTCTCTAGTAGGTAATTGGCATAAAATGCTACAGTTCGTATCCTAAGTATAACTGTTTCTTACTTCTTCAAAGAAAGTGGTGTTCAGATCTGTAATACTGATACCTTCTATTGGGATCTGTGGGGAAGCTTCTTCTGGAACATAAGCAGGATTATCAATATTATTTGGTAATGGCCATCTTCTCCGTCTATCTAAATTTTTATGAATATTCCCATCTTTGTGAAAAAGAGTCATTCTGCCCCTATACTCTTGTATGGCTATTTGCCATCTGAGAATGTGTCTGTTAGGTGTCTTCATGTTTAAAAGCTACTTAACAGAGGTACAATTTGTTATTACTTCAAAATCACATCCTTCCAGGAAGTAATTTAGCTTTTCCAAGGCGCAGAAAAGGCATAAACACTCAATTTGACTTTCTCCATATCTGGCTTCAGTTGGTTTTATTTGCCTGGATATGAAGCATATGGGTCCTTCCACAGGTTTATCATTGATAATCTGGAATTGATGAAGTGCAGCACCAAGCCCATCTCCTGATGCATCAATATAAAGCTTAAAAGGAGGCTTAAATTCTGTCATAAGTAAGAGTGGAGCAGTGGTTAAGGCTTGTATCAAAGATTCAAAGGCTTTGGCTCTGTCAACAGTCATTTCAAACACTGTGTCCTTTTCACACAATTTATACAGAGGTCTTGCTATGGATAAAAAATCTTTAATATGCTGTCCGTAATATACTGCAAGCCCCAAAAATGACTGAATTTCTTTTTTGTTCTGAGGCATAGGTTTCATTAGTACTGCTGAAGCTTTATTCTAGTCAATTCCAAAGGATAAACCAGATACTACATGTCCCAGTGCTTTGAGCTCTTTGAATTCAAAATGACATTTCTTCAAAGAAATTCTCATGTTTACAGATTGGATTTTGGTAAAACCGCTGGATAATCTGTATATATGTGCTTCCAAAGTCTTGGAACAGACAATAATTTCATCAATGTAAGTGATTAAACATCCTTTGGAAAGTTCTTCAAGGATTATTTCATTTATCATTCTTTGCAAGTGTGAAGGTGCATTCTTGATACCAAAAGGCATCCTCAAATATTTATATACTCCACAATGAACAATAATTCTCAAGTATTTTTGTGCCCTTTGTTTCACCAAATTCTGATGAAATCCTTTAAGGGCATCCATAGTGCTTATATACACTGCTTGAGATATCTGGCTAAGTGCAATTTGGATTTTTGGTATTGGGTACCTGTCTGGAACAGTGTAAGTGTTCCGATCTCCAAAGTCCCCAACCATTCTAGATTTTCCATTATGCCATGCCACTATGACTGGTGTTGTTATTTCTACTTCCTTATTACACCAAGATCTAGAAGTTCTTTAATATGAATTTCCAGAGCTTCTCTTGATTTAGGACTTTCTGGATATGCAGGTCTTCTTAAGAGTTGTGGATGAGGTCTTTCAATATTAAGGATGATGTCAACTTCAAGACCAATGATTTCCCCCAAAGTTTCTTTTTCTGATGCAAATGCTTCTTTGTGGTTACATAAAAGGGAAAAAAGTTCACTTTCCTGTTTATCAGTCAGTTGAAGGCTTAGTTCAGATTTGAATTTCCCCAACTCTAAGTTAACTGGTGATACTTTGATTACTGTAATTTGTCTCTTAAATGGTAAAAAGGCAAATTTTTGATTCTTATTGTCTCCAATAGTAAAGTATCTGTCCTTGTTGTTATGTAAGTCTATGACGTACATGATTAAATAGTCATTTCCCAATATAAAATGGGTACCAGAGCAATGTTCCATAACAAAAATCTCAACATTGATTCTTATATTTCCATTTATGTGTGGAAATATCATAGTAGTTTCAAATATGCCTAATGCTTTCATTTGACTACTTGCACTCTTAAATTTTATGCCATAAATTGGCAATAATTGATCTTCAAAATCTGGTCCACAAGTCTTAATAAAAGATTTTCAAACAGAAGAGAAGAAGGCTTCTTGGTCAAGTAAAAGCTTAATGGGTTTGCTGTCAATTACCACTTATGTTATACAGGAGTTAGCAGCTGTATAATCCATTCCTCTATTTGGTTTGGTCTTCATAAGTTGTGAATCTTGAGGTTTTGACAGATACACTTGACCATTGCTTAATTGTGGCAAGTGGGAATAAGATTTCATAGTTTCAAAAGTGGCATTGATATCTTCTATATCTTTTGAAGATTCAGAAAATATTGATTATTCATCATCTGAATGTTCTACATCATCATCTTTTTTAAAATCAGGTTCTTTTTAAATGTCAATTTAATTGATTTTTCTCTTCTTGGGACATGAATTAGCTAAATGTGTGGTGCTTTGGCAAATATGGCACTTCCTGATTATATCTGCAGATTTATACTTCATATTATTAGAGTTTTCTTAGGGATTTTTGTTCACAGAATCTTTCCAAGGTGTATTAACACTTGTTTTGAGATTCACGTTACTAGAACAAATTCTGGTTCTGGTGGTTACTTCTCCCAATATATTAATAATATCTTCTGCTTAAGATTGTTCAGTATTCCTGCTTTTGACAGCATGCTCTACGTCACCTCCACATTGCCGTAGAATATTTCTGTGAATCATAAATTCTGACATGTCAGGATATAATGCTGTTAATCTGTCTTTTTGTTGGAAAAACCATTGTAAAGCTTTTTCTATATCAGAATTGAATTTGGCTGTTTCAGAGGCTGTTTCACATTTGATTCTCCAAGCTACATTGGCCCATTTGTTTATAATTTGGGTCTTCCACCAAGTCCAACTTTGGTGCCCATGTGCTTGTCTTAATGTAAAATAACATCTGTGGGGTGATCTGGTAAGAAAAGTGTTAAATCTTGCTGGTAATGCAAAATCTTCTTGAATCATGTCAATACCTCTGATGAATTCCATATGGTCATATTCTCCTTCACCACTGAAATGGGGCCATTCTTTAATTTTTGGTACTTCTTTCAAGAGTGCTTGGCCTATTGATGGTTCCAGGTTATTACAAGAAGTGGAAAGTTCATTTTTTAACTGTGAATTTTCAACTTCCAATACTTGTTTATTTGGAATTCTTGTGCCCTCATTCTGATTCAAAGGTGTAGACATTCTTTGTAAGGTGTGCAGTAATTTTTCAATATCATTCATCTTACTGCTGCTACACCTTTGAGAATTCCTGAGCTCATGTTGGAAGCTCTGTATTAAGCTTATTACTTCAATTTTATACATATCTTATTTATGTGTCAATTCTTGCCATAATTTTGTCTGTCTAGTGTTATCAGAAGTGACTTGATTCAATTTCATTGTTAATTTTGATACTTCCTGTTGTGAGCTGTCAAAACACTTTTTCAAGGCAATTGTATATGTCTTTACTTCAGTAAATTTATTTTCAATATCATCAAGGACTTTATTATTATATTCTTTCATAATATTCATGGCTTGTTTTATTCTTGTTTCAATTATCTCATCAATATTGAATTTGGAATATTGGTCCTTCAATTCTTTAATAATGGAGGATTGTTCATTTAACTTATTTTATAATTACTTGTCATTATTGGAAATTTTCATTTTTCTTAAATATTTTTCAAAACACATAAGTGTCTCATTTATTGGGCTCAGACTTAAGCTATTTGTCTTAATATTGTTACAAATTGATAAAGGTTTATCATAAATATGACTTTTTACCTCATTTATAGCTTCATACAGCTCTGGGATAGCCTCAAAAATTTCAGAAATCATTTCTGATATTTTAATCTGGCTTCCTCCTTTTTCTGTAATTCCATCATTGCTCTGGCCATCTGAAATACATTCTCCATGGCATCCTGCTGAATCTTTGGGATTCTGTAACCCTGGCTGTAGGTTTTTGTGGCTGGTGCCTTGCCTTTGCCCTTGTTCTGAGCTTGTGGCTGCTTTTTCACATTGGAACTGCTGCTGCTGGGTACTGGGGCTGCTTTTGGCACTTGCTTGGGTGGAGGAGGGTTGTTTTTCCTCCATTCTGCTGTTAAAAGAATCATTTTTTTCTTTTCCATCAATGGATTCCATCCATTGAGTAGCTTTTGAATGCTGGGATTTCCCAGAAACTTTCTCACAGTCAAGTAAGAGCTCATGCAGTTTCTCCACAAATCTGCAACGATCTGGTACTCTTTGTGCTGCAATGCATTGTTTTAGGCCTTCTGGCTGGCATTGTATATATCCACTGAGGCTTCTTGTGGCATTTTCAGCTTTGTTTGAAGGTAAAACAGTATTATCAGCTTCAGAATGAACTAATTTATCACTGTGGGAGTCAGCAACTGACCCTTGTACTTCTGTATCTTACTGGCTTCTGCCATAATCACGTCTATGACCTTTATGGAAGCTGCTTGAGGGGTTATATCTGGCTCCTGATCTGGTTGAAGGAATATTTATGATTAATAAAGCTTAAAAATAGTAATTTTATGTCAAAAACTTACTATTGGCCCAATTGTTTGTTTTCTGAAGAGTATTGCTTATATCCAAGTTAATCAATTAAGAAGGAATTGGCTCTGGCTGATTATTCTGAGTTATAATAAGTGTACTATAATGGTCAGAATTAACCATACTTGCATGAATAAGACTGGTTACTGTTGAAGGTGTTTCAATATTTTCTTGTCTTACCATTTTGTCAGACACAAAAAAGTTAAAGAAAAACCAATTTATTAAGTAAAAAAGAGTTTGTTAAAAGAGAAATAAAAAAAGGCTCACTTAAAATAGTAGAAAGGTTTTCATCTTTTATGGATTTTTTGACTTCGAAGTATTTCTTATATGTTTTTAAATTTTTCAATATAAGAAAAAAGATTCAAAAAGAGTAAAAGTTATGTCACAGGTAAAATATCATGGCTGGGCCCCCAAATGTAAGGTGTGGATATGAAACTTTGATTGAAAATCAAGTACTTTTCCTGTCCTCAAATTTGTATAAGGTAAAAATTTGATTAAAAATAGTATGAAATAGTATTTTTAAGAGAAAAAACACCAACTTCATTGTTTTTAACCTTATAAGTTTAAAAAAATAATATTATAAAGATTTATTTTTTTATAAACAATAAAACGGTATCCAAAAATACTGTCAGCCTGTGACTCAAAACCAGAGCACAAGCATGACAGCCAAATACCATAAACCAATGGTAAAGCCAAGATACCACCAAAACATGGATCTGAGCCAAATTAACTCAAAAGGTATCAAAATACAGAGGAAAATCACCTCTTTCCAAATAAAGAAGTCCCATAATCATAGGACAAAGAATAACAAATTTATTCCTGCTCAAAGCTATTGCTGAGCATAAACCTTAATTTTCACCTCTCATCTGAAATACAGCGGAAGAGGCTTAACCCCATCAAATGTGTATTCATATTGAAGCTCCAGGTCAGGGCTATCCAATGGTACTAGCCAAAGTGAGCTAGCACCAGAATTACAGAAGCTATGACCAAAATTAGGTCAAATAAGGGTGATTAAAATGTTCACCTCTCATCTAACTTCTACAGCTTTAGTGTGAGATACCTATAGTGGGGTCTTTTTGGAAAGTGCACAATCAGGGCTATCTAATGGTGCCATCCATTTCTCCATAACCTATCTAGAGCAAAAGATATGGAGCAAAAAAGTTTCATACAATTTTGGACAAATCATAAATGTGTACAAGAAAACTTGAACATGGCATAACTTTGCCATTTATAATGATACCCATACCAAATGAGGTACCATTGTGTATATCAAATCCAGGGCTACACAATGAACCAATGTTTGAGCTCAATATCTTAAAAACTGACAAAGTTAAAGCAGCTTTAAGGTTAAAATCCCACAGTTTGGCCAATACAGCCTTACAGTGGGATACTATCCCATAAGCATGATTATGAGGTGTCAAACAGACAAAGAAGCTTGTTCATACTTCAATAACTCATATTTAAGTCAAATACAGAGGTCCATACAGGTTCTGTACAGCTTCTGACGCGTCAGAAGCACCAGAACACACCTGTAAACTCCATTGGTGAAAGTTTTCACCCTTTATAGTGTAAAAATGACTACTTGTGGTTTTCAAACCACACTTCCACCCAATACTAGTCTGTATTGAGTGTGTGGAACCACAAATCAGCCCACAGTAGTAAAATATTTTACTCTGTGGTTGTGTGCAGAGGTAAACCACCTCCCACTACCCAGAACAATATAAAAGGAGGCTTTGCCTCACCAGGAAGCTAATCCACCATCCTGTTCTTAGTATTCTTACGTGTTATAACTTCTTAAAAGAAGTGTTACCCTTAAAATTTAACAGGTATGCTTTAAGCTTAAGTATTTTAAGGTTTGTTATTGTAAACCAACAGGCAAACACTGCACCCAGGGCTATCAGTAGCACTCACCATCACTAAATTCATTTAGTATAGCCCTTTTTACCCTCTATTATCTTAATTATCAGCTTTATTTTCGTGTCACACTCAGAGTTATAGCTTTTATTTGTCATTGTACAGCTATATCATAGAGTCACCCTGACAAATACTCTACAACAGATATTTAAGGCTACAGAGGAAATTTCTTCAACAGCAATTTCAATTGGAATTAATTGAGCAACAAGCTGCAAGCAATTAATTAACAAAAAAATTCTTCAAAAAAATTATTGAAGAGAAAACACACTCAAAATTGACCAGAGTGAGTTTGGAAACAAAGTGACAAAGCTTACAGTGATGAAAGATGCTTTAATTCACTTATGGGGTGGTTCAGGGGTAAAAATGATTATAAGAGTTACAAACAGTGATTATATGATTTCTTCAAATTGTTGAAAGGTTCAAAATGATCAGAAGAAAGTTGTTGGAATCTCTTATTGATTGGTTTAACAGTGTTTAAACTAATTATAAAAGGAAAAGATTCTAACATGAAGAGAAAAGTGGGGCTAAGAAGGCATTATTTTATAGTAATCAATTTTCTTACTCCAAAAGTAAATTTTACTCTTGTGAGTCGTGGAAAATACTCTGACAACAGAAACGCCAATTATAGCATCATTGAACCCTGGTTTAGACCAAAAAAGGGCTTATTTTAGCCTTTTTTGTCTATTTTTAGCCATTACTATAGTAATGCCTGGTCTAGAGCCTTCAAAACACGTCAGAATGTGTGTGTGAGACGTAGAAACAATTCAAATTGTTTCTAATAAGGTTTTTTGAATTTAAGGGTAGCTTTACACTCTTGGCAACAGTTAAAATGGCCCTGGTTGGTATCAAAACCTATCCAGGCCAAAAGAAATGAACGTTTGTGGGTATTTTGACATCTCATGCCTTTCAACAAGGATTTTGGGGGTCTGGCTCCCCCTTAGAGCTAGAGTTCCTTTCCCCCCCAAATTAATCTTTCCAATTTATTTTTCCTATAATTCCTCATCATGTATTATACTTGTAATTTACATATGAAATTCAATTGAGCTTTAAAATACACTTACTGTAATAATTGAAACCTCATATGTAAATTAAAGCTCACTTATGTAATACACACACACATTTTGACATTTCAATTGAAAAAAATTCAATTCCTCACAGCTTCTAAACCACACACAAAAACTCAGCTTTAACACAAAATTTGATAGTTAACACCACATGTGATGTGAATTATATTAAGGTTTTGAGGATTTTCAACTTTTGTGCAGAAAATAATGAAAACTTAATCTAAGCTTATTTAGAGTTGAGTTACAGAGAATTTACCCAGAGGGTACCCCACCTTAACTTTTATGAGGAGTCCAATGGTAAAACAATTTTCATATATTTATTCTTAGGATAAAAATTTACAATAATTTTTATTTCACTTTTTTCCAAAAATATTTTTATTTTGGCATTTTTGTTGAAAATTCATTTTTACTTGATTCTTTCAAGTAAAAATGTGTTTTCACAAATTGAAAATTCAATGTAACTTTATTTTTAAATTCTACTTAATTTTCTTTTTATATATAAATTTATGTTTATATTTTTTTTTATTTTTTTGATAATATAAATAAATGTTTTCTATTTATATTTATTTTATTATTTGTGGTCCTTTGTGTCAGGCTGAGTCTATGATGAGAGTATTAAAAAGTATTTACAACTCTTACCTATGACTGTGACACGGTAAATAAAGATTTCAAAGACTTTTTTAAGTGTTAAAGATGGTTTAATTAAACAATAAGAGGGCTTTACTATAAGGAATATAGTGGTGGTGAGCGCTGTTGAAAGCCCGGGGTGCAGCTTTACCTGTTGGGTTACAATAATAAAGACTACAATACTTTAAATTAAGAGTATACCTAATTATTACCCAAGAGTAAAACTGTTTTTGACAGTTTACTATGTAGGGTATTCAAGAGCAGGATGAGGGGACAATTCTGGCTGTGAAAAGCCTCCTTTTTATCCTGAAATGGGGTGGAAAGGGTGCTAGACCTTTCCACGTAGAGGAATTGAAGATTTTTCACCGTCCAGGACTGACTTGTGGTTTGCAAAAAGCGTTTATACCCTTTATTGGGCTCAGATGTGGTTTGGAAACCACATCTGGGCAGGTTTCACCAATACAGGGTGAAAATCTTCATCTGGGTACCTCACAGCCTGATTCTGACATGTATGACGCGTAGAATGCTGTACAGAAACTGTATGGGACACCAGTATTGACTGACTTATGAGGTATTGAAGTATTAGCATGCTTCTTTGTCTTTTTGACACCTCATAATCAGAGTACAACTGTCTCCTGTTATAATAGAGCTGTATTGGCCATATTGTGGGATTATAACATTCAAATGGCCATAACTCTGTTGGTTTTTGAGATATCATTCTCAACGTTGGTTCATTGGATATCCCTGTATGAGCTCTATACAATGATACCCAATTTGGTATGGTTATCATTAAATAGGACAAAGTTATCCTATGCACAAGGTTTTTGTACATAGGCGTGGATTGGGCAAAAAGCTGTATTGAGCTTGTTTACCTCATAACTTCTGTTATAGTTGAGATATGAGGAAGTGGATGGCACCATAAGATAGCCCTGATTGTGCTATTTCCAAAAAGACTCCGCTTTAGGTATCTCACACTAAAACTGTAGAAGTTAGATGAGAGGTGAATGTTTTGTTCACCCTCATTTGGCCTGAATTTGACCATAACTCAAGTAATACTGGTGCTAGCTCAGTTTTTCTGGTACCATTGGATAGCCCTGACTTTGAGCTTTATTTTGAATACCCATTTGATGGGGTTAAGCCTCTTCTAGATGTTAGATGAGAGGTGAAAATTAAGGTTTATGCTCAGGAACAACTTTGAGCAGGAATAACTTTGTTATTCTTTGTCCTATGGTGATGGGACTTATATTTTCAGAAAGATGTGAGTTTCCTCTTTCTTTTGATACCTATTGAGCTGATTTGGCTCAGCTCCATGTTTTGGTGGTATTTTGGCTACACCATTGGTTTATGGTATTTTGGCTGTCATGCTTGTGCTCTGGTTTTGGGTCACAGGCTGACATACCCTCCCTCTAAAAGAGTCTCATCATTGATGAGACTGTTCAGTCCTCCTAGAGGCCCTGAATCTCCTTAGGTGAAGGTTCCCATCTGGTATGGCATCTTCTGCCAACCATTTGTCTTTATCAGCTGTTAGGTGCTTGAATCTGACTAAGTATTGTCTTTGATCCTTTCCATTAAGTCTGATCTTCCTGGCTCTGATGATTTCACTCACAGGTCCTGGGGAGTCCTCCACTTCCACTATATCAGGTGGTGTGGGGTTCTTCTTCCTGGAGGGGAATTCGTCCTCCTCTGTTTGGAAGTATGGTTTAACCAAACTCACTGGAAAGACTGGGTGTTTCTTGGAAAACTCCTCAGTGAGTTTGACCTCCACTGCATTTCTTCCTATCAACGTAATGATAGTGAAAGGTCCTACAAATGAGTCCCTCATCTTTTTAGGGCCTTTGAGATTGTTGAAGTTCAGTGTAGACACCAACACCTGGTCCCCTTCCTTAAAGTCAGGTTCCACGTGTGATTTGTCCCACCTCTGCTTATTGTACTCTTTTGCCTCAGCTATGCATTTGGCAGCTGTGTCACAGGCCCTCTTCCACATATCATGGAAGTCTTTGGCTGTGGGGTGGATAGTCAGAAGATTCTTCTTCAAGTGATCCACAGGCAACAGGGGATTCCACCCTTTCTCTACCAGTGCAGGTGTTTTTCCTGTGGTGGAGTGCTGGCTTGTATTATAAGCCAGTTGGACTGCTGGCAAGAGGGTGACCCAATCATGGGTGTATCCCTCATGGTCCTTGTATTCCATGCCATAGGCACAGAATCTCCTGAGGATGTCCTCCATTGTTTGGATCATCCTCTCAGCTAGGCCATCTGTTTGTGGATTGTAAGCTGTGGAAAAAGCAAGCTTGGTACCAAGCATGTCATATAAGTTGGTCCAAAATTCAGATGTGAATTTTGGGTCCCTATCACTAATGATGATCTTAGGGACTCCACAGGTAGATATGATGTTATTCCAAAATAACAGGGAAGTATCCATTGCTGTGTCCTCTTTATGGCATGGCAGACACCTCATGCTCTTGCTGAACCCATCAACTATGATCAAACAGGCATTGTAGTTTTCTTTGCCTCCTGGGACAAGTCCTGTAACCCAGTCCATGTTGATGGTTTCCCATGGGTGCTTGGGTTCTTCTATATGTTGAAGTAACCCATACTTCTTCCCATGTTTCCTATTTGCCTTTTGGCATCTTTCACAAGTGTTGATGTTTTCACTCAACTCTTGTTCCCACTTGGGCCACCAATCTGTGCTTGCTACCCTCTCTTTGGTCCTGTCCTCACTCATGTGTCCCATATAGGGGCAGTCATGGCATTCTTGCAGGATCAAAGAAATGTGGTTTCTGTCTACCACTGTGAGTGCACTTGTGTGCTTTTCTCTGTGGTAGAGCAGGCCATCTATAAGTAAAAACTTGTTATCCTTATAGGCCCTCAACCAGGGGTCCTCCAGCTGGGCTTCCAGTTCTGGACTCCTGTAATTTTGTTGAAGTAGTTGGAGTAGTATGCTACACTGTTTGTGTTTGGCATAAGACTTCTGTACTTCACTAAAGAATTCATTGTGCAGTTCTGAGGAACTTATTCCCAGTATGGGAGTTTCTGTTCCTTCTGAATCAGTGTTTCCACTGTCAAGGGTACCACGTTCTGGTGCCCATTCAGAGAATCTGAAGTTTTTCCTCCTATCTATTTCCATGGAATGGATGGGTATTTTAGCTGAAGCCTCAGGGTCATAAGCTGGATTGCTTTTTACATTGTCCATTGGCCATCTGCTGAGGCCATCTGCATTGGTATGACTTTTATCTTCTTTGTATATGATGTTCATGTTCCCTCTATACTCCTGGATGGCTATTTGCCATCTCAGCATGTGTCTATTTGTAGTCTTCATGTTTAGTAAAGCCTTCAAGGCTGTGCATTCTGTGTAGACTTCAAAGACTGCACCCTCCAAAGAATAATGGAGTTTTTCTAGAGCCCAGACTAGACATAGGCATTCAGTCTGAGTGGCCCCATTCCTGGCTTCTGAATCTTTCAGCTTCCTAGAGATGTAGCAAATTACTCCCTCTCTTGGTTCACTATCCACAATTTGTCTTTGGTGAAGGGCTGCTCCTAAGCCTTGGCTACATGCTGCATCTATATATAACTTGAATGGTAGTTCAAAGTCAGGCAAGATGAGCACAGGTGCATTAGTGAGTTCATATTTGATCCTCTCATATGCATTCCTCCTTTCCTTGGTGATTTCAAAAACTACATCTTTTGAACACAACCTGTATAAACTACTAGTTATATGGGCAAAATTCTTGATGTGGTTTCTATAATAGCTAGCAAACCCAAGGAAAGATTGAATCTTTTTGATGCTCTTTTGTACTGGCTTTTGCAGTACTGCTGCTACTTTATTCTGGTCAATTGCCAGACTAAGACCTGAGACTTTGTGTCCTAGGGCTAGTAGCTCTTGTTGGCCAAAATTACACTTTTTAAGTGAAATTTTCAGATTGATGGGTGTACATTTACTTAGCACTCTGTCTATGTATTGTACATGGTCTTCCCATGTCTCTAAGTATATAATGATATCATCAATATATACTACCATCCAGACTTCCAATATTTAATCTTGAAATAGGGTGTCCATCATCCTTTGGAAATGGGCTGGTGCATTTTTGATGCCAAATGGCATCCTGGTATACTCATATATGCCCATATGGCATATTATTCTGAGTAGCTTAATGGAGTTTGGTTTAACTCCATTTTGGTGGAAGCCTTTCATAAAATCCATTTTGGTTATGTATTTGGCTTTTGCCAGTTTATCCAAGGCATGGGGTATCCTGGGTACAGGGTACCTGTCTGCTTTTGTGTAGTTATTAAGAGCTCTGAAATCTCCACACAGTCTAGACTCGCCATCATGCCAGGTGATTAGGACAGGGGTGGTGATTTCCACTATTTCATTATGTCCAATCTTCCTGATGACATCCATATCCAGGAGTTCATTGATATGTTTCTCACTTTCTTTCCTGGTTTCCAGGCTTGCTGGATAAGGAGGTCTCCTAAGCATGGGTGGATAAGGCCTTTCCACATCCAGATATAGTTCTATATCATGGCCTTTGATCTTGCCTAATGGTTCTTCACCAATGGCAAATACTGGTCTGTTCTTTCTCAGAATCTTCAGTAAACTTAGTTTTTGTTTACTGTTGAGCATAGTGCTAAACTGTCCCTCTCTGAATTCCTTCAGAAGTTCTTCTACTGGATCTTGAGAAGATATCTGGTATATATCAAGTGAAAATTTCTTTTACTTGTTAGTGCCAATGGTGATGTGCCTATTTTCACTGTTGTAAATGTCTATGCCATACATCCTCTGGTAATCTGTTCCCAGTAAAAATCCTTGGATGTGGGCATCATCAAGCACTACAAACTCAGGGTTGAGTCTGATATTACCCTTCCTGTGGGGTATAATTATCTCTTTGATAATTTTCCAAATGGAAGTCATCTTCCCTGCTGCACTTTTAAAGTTCTTTGCCTTAGTGGGCAAGAGCTGTTTTTCCCATTTTGGGAAGTTGTTATCCAGATAATCTCTGGCCACTATGGAGCAGTGTGCTCCACTGTCAATGATCAATGGATGTTGAGCATTGTCAATACATACAGTCATCTTTGTGGCTGTTCCATGTATGTATGCCATCCCTTTGGTTGGTGTAACCAGGAATGTTTGTGCATCTTGTGTGTGTTTGCAAAAGTTTTTGTTGGCAGTGTCCTGTGGCATGCCTGCTTCCAACTGTACGTCCTGAATTTCTAGTGGGGTTTCCTCTTGGTATTCCACTAGAAATTCTTCTCTTGGGTCTTGGTCATCATCAGATGGTTCTCTGATGGCATCACCCATAGAGTCTGATTCAGAATCCTCTTTTGGGGATTCCTCCTCTGGGACTTTCTCAATGGCATAGACCTTTTTCTTTGCCTTTGGACAGTTGTTGGCATAGTGGTCTGTTGAACCACAATTGTGACAAGAATTTTTCTTCTTTGCCACTTCTGCCACCCTCTCTCTAGGCTTGTCTTTAAACTCTACCCTGAGAGGTTGTTTCTCTTTGAAACTATTGCTCCTATATGGGGTGAATTTCCTTATATTAGTCCTTTTCCTTATGTCTTGGAAGGTGTTAGAAATGTCATCTAGAGTGCAATTTTGGTTGCATCTGCATTTTACTGCATGCTCTAGATCTCCTGGCAGTTGTGTCAGAAGTTTATGGTTCCTCATTTGGATTTTCATCTGAGGATCAATGGCTTTCAGTCTCTTGGACTGTCTAAGACACCACTCATATGGATCTTTGTCCACAGAGTACTTGTCATTTTCAAATGACATTGTCTTTGGCCATATCCAAGTTCCATTACTGTACTTTTGGATGATTTGACTCTTCCACCATGGCCAGTTTCTTCTGCCATGGATTTCTTTCATTTCTGTGTACCATATACTAGCACTACCCTTAAATGCTGTATTCCATCTAGCAGTAATCCAGTAATCTGGTATGCTTGGTACATCAATGAAGAGTCCATCAATATAATCTATGAGCTCCATATGATCATATTCTTCTGATCCAGAGAATTTGGGCCAGCTTGAGGCCTCAGGAAGCTGTTTCAAGGCTTCCTTTTCTGAATAAGACATGCCATCTCCATCCTGGTATTGTGATAGGGATCTTTCTTTATTCATCAACATGGCATCTGGTTTGATGTCATCTGGTTGATATGGATTATCCTTAACTTGGCCTTGTGGTTGGGGATTCAAGCTATGGTAGGCATTAAGCAATTTGTTAATGTCTTGAGCCAGACACTCCCTGTCCCTTGTGCTGTGGTGTTGTTCTTCAAAGACTTGATTCAGTCTTTTGTTGGTTCCTTCAGAGGCTTTGCTCAGTTGAGCAGATCCTTCCTCAAGGTTCTTAACTATCTGTTCCAAGGAGGCTTGAGTCTTTCTCATCCTCTCTTGGCCAGCTTCAATTTCTGCAAACTGTTTTGCAGATTGCTCAGAATATTGGGGCATTTGTAACCACAGTGTATCACTGTTGATGTTACTCTCAGATGTGACAATGGTATGTTCAGTCTGAGTGGGGGTAATGTTTCTATTACTAGGACTACTGATTCTAGAGTGGTTTACAACTACTTCTGGTTCTGGTGTACTTCTTTTACCAAATCTAACAGCTTCTGGATCATGGGGTCTGACTCTTTCCTCCTCTGGTTGAAGGAGGTTTTGTTCTTCCCTTGTTTCCTTGTCTTCTCCTGGAAACTTCCTGGAATTTTGAAGAATGGTGACTCTTGGCCACTGATCTTCTGGTTTCTGAATGGTGTGAAGCCACTGGAGAGCTGATTTGGCCTGCTCCTTGTGAGCCTGAAGGAATTTGAGTAGGCCCTGTCTGGGTTAACTTTTCTTCTATAGCCTGGATAGTGGCTTGATTCTCCCTTATCCTCTGTGCCCTTGCCTCCAGGAGTCTAAACTGCCTGGTAGGATTCCAACCTTTGGTGATTACCATCAGGTCTTTGAAGTCTATCTCTTTGAGACATATCTTCTGGCAACTTGCTCCAAGTTCTGCCCAGTGACTTGCCAGGTTGAACCTTTTGTTGTCCATGCTCCATTGCAATAAATCTTTGAGGAGTTGGTGGACCTGAAGAACTTGATCCATATCCTTCCAGTCCTCTGGTTTGAGGTTTCTGTTGAATTGGAGTGTGAATGGCAAGATTAATATTATTTCCCTCATTGTTTTGCCATCCACCACTGTGTCCAAGGTGTCCTCTTCCAGGTCTTCTGGTTCTGGACAAGCGTTCTCTGTCCTCTGGCTGGTTCCTTTGGAAGCCAAGGTCTCTGAGGTATGCAGGGGACATATCAGTGTTTGCAAGCAATCAAAAACTTTATGTTCTTAGGGTATTTACCTTTGACTGTGCCTTGTACAAATTTGTTATCTTCTGATTTGGGAAGTTTGCCTTTGGAGGTTACAACTGGGTTAATAATTGTAATCTTTCCTGTACAAGTGGTCAAGGTTGGTTTACCTTGTATTGAAGCAGAGTTTTGTGGTTTTATACTCCTCTGAGTGGCTATTGGTGTCAACTTTTGGGCTATAATGAGGCCTCCACTAAGTCTTTTTCCTTTGCCCTTTCTGCCCTCTGGTTCTGAGGGTGTCACTGGTGTGTTGGCCTGTTACTGGGTCTCAAGTGGTATGAAATTTTCTTCTACTGAATAAAAGAGGAAAAGAGGGCTTATGTCAGTTAAGACTTCTTAAACGGCTGGTTTTGCACGTCTAAGAATGGCCCCTAGGCTTGTATATTATTACAATATGCCCTTGTATGATGACAGTGTAATTGAATTAACAATTCCACATCAAAAATACAGCTTATTGATATGTGGTAGACTGTTAGTATACCAATATCTTACAGAATACTTGTAGTTAGCAAGTATAATCTGTTAAAGATGGTGTATTACATGGCAATTGAGTTAACAATGTGCCCAAACACGCCTCAATTGTTGGCTTATCAGTATGAGCTGTCTTGATTCAATTAAGAATTAAGACCGTATTAGTGGCTTAAAAGTGTTTTTCTATACAAAACACGCCAAAAATACTGGTTTTGTGGTTATTAGCCACATGACAGATACTGTTATTAAAATATGAGTATTTTAAATAAAAAGTGAAAAAAAATATAAAATATATTTTTAAGAAGAAATGACGCCTAAAAAGATAAAACAAGGGTCAATAAATGATAAAAAGAGAAAAAACTTACTTGTAATAAGTCCAAAAGGTTTTAAAACACGGCCAGGCCCCCAAAATGTCAGGCTGAGTCTATGATGAGAGTATTAAAAAGTATTAACAACTCTTAACTATGACTGTGACACGGTAAATAAAGATTTAAAAGACTTTTATAAGAGTTAAAGATGGTTTAACTTAATAATAAGAGGGCTTTACTATAAGGAATATAGTGGTGGTGAGCGTTGTTGAAAGCCCTGGGTGCAGCTTTACCTGTTGGGTTACAATAATAAAGACTAAAATACTTTAAATTAAGAGAATACCTGATTATTACCCAAGAGTAAAACTGTTTTTGACATTTTACTACGTAGGGTATTCAAGAGCAGGATGAGGGGACAATTCTGGCTGTGAAAAGCCTCCTTTTTATCCTGAAATGGGGTGGAAAGGGTGCTAGACCTTTCGACGTAGAGGAAGTGAAGATTTTTCACCCTCCAGGACTGACTTGTGATTTTCAAACAGCCTTTATACCCTGTATTGGGCTCAGATGTTGTTTTGAAACCACATCTGGGCAGGTTTCACCAATACAGGGTGAAAAGTTTCATCTGGGTACCTCACAGCCTGATTCTGACATGTATGACGCGTAGAATGTGGTACAGAAACTGTATGGGACCCCAGTATTGACTAACCTTTGATGTATTGAAGTACGAACATGCTTCTTTGTCTGTTTGACACCTCATAATCAGAGTACAACTGTATCCTGTCATGATACAGCTGTATTGGCCATATTGTGGGATTATAACATTCAAATGGCCATAGCTCTGTCGGTTTTTGAGATATCATGCCAAAGCTGGATCATTAGATAGCCCTGTATGAGCTCTATACAATGATACCCAATTTGGTATGGTTATTATTATATATGACAAAGTTATCCCATGTGCAAGGTTTTTGTACATAGGCGTGGATTGGGCAAAAAGCTGTATTGAGCTTGTTTGCCTCATAACTTCTGTTATAGTTGAGATATGAGGAAGTGTATGGCACCATCAGATAGCCCTGATTGTGCTATTTCCAAAAAGACCCCACTTTAGGTATCTCACACTAAAACCGTAGAATTTAGATGAGAGGTGAATGTTTTGTTCACCCTTATTTGGCCTGAATTTGACCATAACTCAAGTAATACTGGTGCTAGCTCAGTTTGGCTGGTACCATTGGATAGCCCTGACTTAGAGCTTTTTTTTGAATACCCATTTGATGGGGTTAAGCTTCTTCTTCTAGTTTTTTGGATGAGAGGTGAAAATAAAGGTTTATGCTCAGCAACAACTTTGAGCAGGAATAACTTTGTTATTCTTTGTCCTATGATGATGGGACATATATTTTCAGAAAGATGTTAGTTTCCTCTTTCTTTTGATACCTTTTGAGCTGATTTGGCTCAGCTCCATGTTTTGGTGGTATCTTGGCTATACCATTGGTTTATGGTATTTTGGCTGTCATGCCTGTGCTCTGGTTTTGGGTCACAGGCTGACACTTTGGGTATATGAAAATACCTCTAAGTCTCACAACCAAATAACATCAAAGAAATGCAATCTTTCCTTGGGTTTTCTAGCTACTACAGAAACCACATCAAAAGCTTTGCCCACATAACTAGTAGTCTATACCAGTTATGTTCAAAAGATGTAGTTTCTGAAATTACTAAAGAAAGGAGGGATACATATGAGAGGATCAAACATGAACTTACCAATGCACCTCTCCTGATACTCCCTGACTTTGAGTTACCATTCAATTTTTACATAGCTGCAGCTTGCAGTCAAGAATTGGTAGATTCCCTGCACCATAGACAAATTGTAGATGGTGGAATAAGGTAAGGGGTAATATGCTACATTTCCAGGAAGCTAAAAGATTCAGAGGATAGGTATGGAGAAACCCAGACTGAATGCTTATGCCTAGTCTGGGCTATAGAGAAAATTCATTATTATCTTGAGGGTGCACTCTTTGAAGTCTACACATACTGCACAACACTGAAGTCTTTACTTAAAATGAAGACTACTAATAGACATATTTTAAGGTGGAAAACGGCCATCCAAGAGTATACAGGTAATATGACCATCATATACAAAGAAGGCAAAAGCCACACCAATGCAGATGGCCACTGGACAATGTCAAAAGCAACCCAGCTTACAACCCTGAAGTAGCTGCAAAAATCCCTTTCCATTTCATGGAAATAGATAGAAGGAGAAACTTCAGATTTTCTGAATTGGTACCAGAAAGTAGTGCCCCGGACACTCACCTAAGTGAATCAGAAGAGATAGAAACTCCCATATTGGGTAGAAGCTCCGCTGAACTTCACACAATATTTTTTTAATTCAGTGATTAAAAACTATTCCAAACATAAACAGTGTGGCATATTATTACAACTCCTGCAACAGAAATACAGGAGCCGAGAACTGGAATCCCAGTTAGAGGAGCCCTGGTTGAGGGACTATAGGGACAATAAATTTTCCCTTATAGATGGTCGACTCTATCACAGAGAGAAACACACTAGTTCCCTTGAAGTGATGGATAGAGACTACATATCAGCTATCCTGAAGTAATGCCATGACTTCCCATACATGGGACACATGAGTGAAGACAGAACCAAAGAGAGGGTAGCAAGTACAGCTTGGTGGTTGAAATGGGAACAAGATTTTATTGAATAAATCAACACTTGTGAAAGATGCCAGAAGGAAAACAGAAAAGAGGGGGGAATATGGGCTGCTCCAACACATAGAATAACCCAAACACCAATGGGAAACCATGAATATGGACTGGGTCACAGGACTTGTTCCAGGAGGCAAAGAAAGCTTCAATGCTCTCCTAGTCATAGTTGATGGTTATAGTAAAATTGTAAGGTGCCTACCATGTCACAAGGAGGATACAGCTATGCATACAGCCCTGTTATTCTGGAATAACATCATCTCCACATGTGGAGTCCCTAAAATTATAATTAGTGATAGGGACCCAAAATTCACATTGTAATTTTGGACCAACCTCTATGATATGCTTGGAACAAAACTTGCATTTTGTACAGCTTATCATCCACAGACAGATGGTTTAGCTGAAAGGATGATCCAGACAATGGAAGACATCATCAGAAGATTCTGTTCATATGGCATGGCTTATAAGGATGATGAAGGATACACCCATGATTGGGTCACACTCCTTCCAGCAGTCCAACTGGCTTACAACACAAGCCAGCACTCTACCACAGGGAAATCACCCTCATTAGTAGACAAAGGGTGGAACCCCCTATTATCTTTGGATCACTTGAAGAAAAACCTTCTGACTATCCACCCTACAGCTAAAACATTCCATGACATGTGGAAGAGAGCATGTGACACAGCTTCCAAGTACATAGCTGAGGCTAAACAGTACAACAAATAGTGATATCACAAAACACATGTGGAACCAGACTTCAAAGAAGGGGACAAAGTGTTAGTATCTACTCTTAACTTTAATAACCTCAAATGACCAAAGAAAATGAGGGACTCATTTGTGGGAAATTTCACTATAATAAAACTGATAGGGGAAAATGTAGTGGAGTTTAGACTTACAGAGGAATTCTCTAGGAAAAACCCAGTATTCCCAGTAAGTTTGATCAAACCCTACTTCCAGACAGGAGAGGATAGGATCCCCTTCAAGAACAAGACCCACACTCCACAAGGCATAGTGGAAGTGGAGGACTCCCCTAGACCTGTGAAAAAGATCATCAATGCCAGTAAAATCAGACTGAATGGTAAAGATCAAAGCCAATACCTGGTCATATTCAAACACCAGACAGAAGATAACAACAAATTGTTGAAAGAAGATGCCATACCAGATGGTGAACTTCACTTGAGAAGACTCAGATCCTCTATGAGGGCTCAGCAGTCTCATCAATTATGAGCCTTTTTTGAAGGCAGGGTATGTCAGCCTGTGACTCAAAACCAGAGCACAAGTATGATAGTCAAGCACCATAAACTAATTGTAGAGAAAAATACAACAAAAACATGGAGCTGAGCAAAAGCAGCTCAATATTTATCAAAGGAAAAAGAAAAATCACCTGTTTCCAAATATAAAAGTCCCGTAACCATAGGACAAAGAATAACAAAGTTATTCCTGCTCAAAGAATTTTCTGAGCATAAACTTTAATTGTTACCTCTCATCTGAGATCCAGAGGAAGAGGCTTAACCCCAGAAAATTGTTATTTAAATTGAAGCTCTAAGTCAGGGATATCTCATGGCACTAGCCAAACTGAGCTATCACCAAAACTACAGATGCTATGGCCAAAATAAGGACAAATAAGGATGAATCAAATATTCACCTCCCATCTAACTTCTATCATTTTAGTGTGAGATACCTTAAGTGGGGTTGTTTTGGAAAGAAAACAGTTAGGACTATCTGATGGTGTCATCAATTTCCCAATATCCTATTGGGAACAAAAGCTCTAGGACAAATATGCTCCATACAGATTTTGAGAAAATCATATATCTGAACAACAAACATTGAACATGGCATACCTTTGCCATATTTAATGTCAACCATACCAAATGAGGTATCATTGCATAGATTGCATCCAGGGCTACACAATGAGGCAAATTTGAGCTCAATATCTTGAAAACTGACAAATCTATAGCATTTTTAAGATTTAAATACCATAATTTGGTCAATACACCTTCACTGTGGGATATCTTCCCATAACTATGATTATGAGGTGTCAAAAAGACAAAGAAGCATGTTGATACTTCAATACCTCATACTTCATTCAATACTGGGTTCCCATACAGGTTCTGTACAGCATTCTACATGTCATACCTGTCAGAAGAGGGCTTTGTGGTCCCCAGATGAAACTTTTTACCCTTTATTGGGGAAAATTGACCAGATGTGGTTTCAAAGCCACATTTGAGCTCAATACAGAGCTTTCAGGCCTTGTGAAAACCACAAGCCAGTACCCTGAAGTGAAAAATCTTCACTTCCTCCACATGAAGTCGTCCAGAGGACCTTTCCACCCAATTTCAAGATAAGAAGGACTCTTTTTCTTCCCAAAAGAGGAATCCCCATTCTTCTCTTGAATTCCTACATAGTAAAACTGTCAAAAACAGTTATAATCTTGCAAAATAATCAGGTATACTTCTAATCTTAAGTATTGTAGTAGCTATTATTGTGACCCAACAGATGATTATTGCACCCAGGGCTTGCAACAGTGCTCACAGCCACTAAGATTCTTTAGTAAATCCCTTAAATACTGTTTAAAACCCTTTTTGATCAATTTTTATCTGTGTCACAGTCACAATCAGAGTATTATATACTATTTTTATTACTCTATCATAGACTCAGTCTGACACATATTCCTTAATGAATTGATTGATTCCAGCCCAATAAAAATGCCTCTTGATGAGCTTGAGCATCTTTTTCTTGGAATTATTTCCAGCCAATGGTCAGTAATGATGTTTTTTCAAGAATGTGCATCTTAATTTCATTATTTTGGGGAATGACTACCCTATCTTTGAATAATAACAACTTGGCTTGAAGCTCAAGAGAAGAGTCTGAATCTGATTCACCTATTGCTGATTGTTTGAGTATTTCCTCATAATGTTTGTCTTTCCAAATTTATTTTTGAGTCTAATCCCCCAAATCTGAGAAAACTTTGGCCTCAATTGAGAAGAATATTTACTCTGGAATTTTATCTTGCTTGAGAGCTTGATGAAAAGTTTGAGGACTTTTGCTGATAAATTGCATCCCCTCTCTGGGTACATGCTGTTGTGACTTAACAACGAATCTGCTACAGTGGCCATCCTCCCCCAGTAGTAAGTGATAGACAAATGGAATTCAGATAGAAATTCGGCACAATGAGCTTGACAGTGAGTACTTACTTTTGAAGAAATTAAATACTTAAGGGAAGAGTGGTCCTTTAAAAATTCAAAAAGATTGTAAAGAGAAATGAGGAAAGATATGAGAGGGCAAACTATGCCAGGGAATTCCTTCTCATGAACTTCATAGTTGAGCTCAGCAGGGAAAATTTTGAAACTATCAAATGTAATGGAGTGCTTTCCTGAGTCATTGAACTGACTCAGTACCACAATCAAAGCATAATCAGAAGCATCAGTCTCTAATATAGTTTCTAGAGAAGGAAAGTGGTAATTATGAAAGCTTATTTGCATATCTGAAACTGACTAAGAGGTTATTAATTGAAGTAGAAAGGGATATCTACTTTTAAAAGAGAAGTGAGAGCGGTGTTTTGCTGGAGTAATTTCTAATGAAACAATTATAAAATCTGGAAAGTTCAAGAAAAGACTGAATTGGCTTGATGTTTTTTGGGCTGATGCCAATTTAGCATTCATTGAAAATTGAAAGAAGCTATTTTGATGCGATCACTGGAAAAAACATAGCCAAGGTATTCCATACTTGAGGCATGGAATATACACTTTGAGTCTTTAGAAAACAAATTATGGTTGCTCAGTCTTTTGATGACAGAGTCAAAATGTTTGAAATTTTCCTCTTCAGAGCTTGAGAATACCATAATATCACCTAAATGAACTACCACATAGATATACAAAAAATATGCAAAGATATTATTCACTAGATTTTGGACTGAATCAGAAGCATTGGTAAGACCAGATGAAATAAGAAAATACTAATAATTACCATATCTGGCTGTAAAGGAAATTAAATTCTCATCCCCCTATTCAACTCTAAGGGGATTATGTACACCACACAAGTCTATCTTTGAGAAGATAGTGGAACCGTTAAAAACAGTAAGAAGCTGATTCATAAGAGGAACAGGAGACCTGTTCTTTCTAGTGAAAGCATTGAGCTTGTGGTAGTCAGCACAAAAGAAAAGGCCTCCATCCTTCTTCTTGAAAAATGGACAGATGGGCCTGATGAAACCTTTCTCTGAATTATCTGAAAGGTAGGCCCATAGTTCTTCTTACTCATAATTTGATAAGAAGTATATATTACCAACTGGAGGTAGAGACTTCTCCAGTTCATAATGATGATCACAGGCCTAGTCTGAAGGAGGTTTCCATTCTTTCAACTTGAATAATACATCCCAATATGGGTGATCAGAAGGAGAAACTCCCTGCAACACAGTTTCAGTTTCTTCTGGATCTTCCTCTTCATCCCATTGCTTCTTCAGGGAGGCATGAAAGGATAAAGTAGGAAGCTCCATATCCTTTAGAAAGAGATGAAGTGATAATATAGAAACATCCTCCTCAAAATATTTCATCTCTTTGAACACTTCTTCTCTTTATAAAAGTAATGACTGAGAAGATATGATAGGAGGAATATGAACCAAATAGGGAAGGGAAGGTGTCTTAATTTCACCAACCAGAAAAACAATTTTGAAATAAGTGGAATATTAATTACAAAGATAAGTATTTAAGACCATTAGAATCCTTATTACTGGGGTAATACCTGATCAATCCATTTTCCAAAAGATAACAGGATTAAAATTGTATAGTAAATGATAGCCCAATATGAGGTGCTCTCCCTTTGTGGAATCTATGATTACAAATCCCCATTCAAAGTGTGGTAATGAAGGCAATTCAACAAACCCCTTGTTATAATGGGTGTCAAAAAAGAAAGTGTATCCACTTTAATCCAAAATGAGAAGAGGAATCTTTTCAGGGAGCTCTGTGTCACAGCCACTATGAGGGGTAAGGGTATTCAACCTTAGACCCACTCAAACTCATGAAACCAGAAAATACAGTATGCATATCAGAAATCCTTTTCAGAAAATCTTCTAGCTGAAACATGCATACAGCTTGGTTCATCAATACAGAGTTTCAATACTTGTACAGGCTGTATATTCCAAATACAGTTTGCATTCACAAAGCTGAAACTGTATTATCACCCAGCTCCACCACACCTCTTTTACAGACCCTATACATCCATAAAGGGGCTTTATTATCCAAATGAATTCAAGTTAAGATTCCTCTCAAGAACATTCACTCTTTGGATCAGGCCTGGTGGATTCTCACATATACCAGCCCCTCTTCCTACCTCAATTAATATAGCTGATCCATTATTTAATTATTTTAATTACCTTTACTCTTGGTTATTATATTTATTGGTATTAAGTTAGTCTTTTCATCTTATTCTCACCTGTTCAGTAGAGCTGTGATATCCATATCCTTATTAACCCTTCTCTTTCTTTCTGAAATTTTGAAACAGTGGGATTGAAATTGTTTGTGGCTTTCTCTTTTATTCTTACTCTTATTTTCTTTTTTGCTGACTTTCTTATATTTATCTTATTAGCAATATTATCTAATTTAAAATTTTAAGTGTACTCACTCTTAGTTCAATCCTTGAGCCCTCCATAAGTGAGTCCCAGTCAACAGAGTGCCAGCCCCTCTTCACTCCAAAGAGCCCCTGTGACATCATATTAATACACTCACAATTTCTTCTTTCTTTTCATTCTTTTGAAATTGATTTCTCTCAACAATAAATTATGATCTTTTTATGAATTTATCATTTTTCATGACTTCATGATATCTCATTCATTCTATTCATATTATAATTTACTCTTTTTTATTTATTAATTCTTCTGACCATTTCTATCTATCCTAATTCTTTAAGAATTTTCAAATTTTCTTCTTTGTTTGATTCAGGATTATAGGTTTTATATTGATTGGGATTCATTAGGATAATTGATTTAGATTTAGGATTTATTTTGATTGAATGTTGACTTCCTCAAGATTGATTAATTCAGCTCAATAATTGAATTGATTTATTGATCTGATTTTGACTCATCAAGATATTGATTGACTGATTTGATACCTCAAGACCTTGAATTTATTCAAAGATATTATTGATATTGGTTTGGAATTGACTTGAAAATTGATTCAATTGATTTATTTACCAATTGGAATTGATTTTAAACCCTTCAAGAAGTCTGATTTGCTCACAAGAATTTGACTCTGTCATCTTCATCTGTTGAAATTTGTTCACATATACTTCACCTCAATACTTCTGATTTATTCTTCAAGTGCATTAAGACTCTCATTTTCTATTAGTTGATTTGGTCAAGCCTCATTTATTGTTCTCAAAGCATCAAAAAGTTCCGATTTCTCTTCTTCTTCAATAATTCCATTTCAGAATAGCCCTCCATCAAATAGTACAAGATCTCAAAGACATCAAGCTGTTCTCACTCTTACAGTAAGGGATCCTCTTGACTGCACACCATCAATTCATCAACTGAGTGAAGATTTGGACAGAGGACCACTAATGGAAGGAGCAGCACCCTCCAGAAGAGGAGGTGTGAATTAAAGAAGATCAAGATCATTCTCTTGCTTGTTGGGTGGCAATCCCATCATTTATAAATGGCCTAAAAGCAGATTAGGGGAAGCTTAAGATGAAGAGGGGGAGGAGTCTGTGGAAGAGGAAGATTCTGAGAAAACTGAAGGGGCAGGTGGCCCTGAGGCTTGTTAATCTCCAAATCTATCCCTTTCTAATCAACCTATTGTCTCTCAAGCTGAACCAAATTTTCTCAAGATGATGGAGTAGATGACTCAATTCATGGGATGGATCACTCAAGCAGTTTCCCCAGGGAAATTTCAATACTCCATCAGTTAAGGCACCTGATTATTTTGATGGTACTCAACCCCATGAATTGAGAGGATTTATCTAATCCTGTCAATTAATTTTCCATAATGACCCAGCAAAATTCTTCTCTGACAGGAAGATGGTGTGTGTTAACCAAATTCCTTTTCCACTTGTAGAGCTGGAAAATCAATTGAACCATATCTCTCAAATATCTCCAATGAAGACACATTCTATCTCTTCAATAACTCACAGTTTTTTGGAACCCAGTTATTTGCACTTTTTGGTGTCCCAATGAAGTTAGGAAATAAGAACAAGAGTTGGATAATCTCAGAATGAAGGAAGGTGGTCATATATCCTTGTAAGCTGGTGATTTCAGAAGCTTAATGGCGAGAATTTGGGATTTGTGATAAAGGGCTTATATTTATGTTTATAGAAGAGGATTGGCATCAAGACGTTTGGACCAGCTGGCTTCTCACCCTGGTAACTTTAATACTCTTCAAGAACTCATGGACATTAATTTGGAGTTAGATACAAGATACCATGGACGGCAGAAGGAAAATGGTAGTCATCAAGAGAAGAAGCCTCCAGTTACTGGATCCAATTCTTTCCGGCCTCCTCAAGATTCATCTTCCAAGAAGCCTCATCATGAGAAGAGAAATAAGGGGAGGAAGTTACAAGCTTCAAAGGATAAGCCTCATGCTTTTCTCAATTGGTTCTGAAAAGGAGAGGAGGATTAAAGAAGGGTTATGCACTCATTGCGGTGGAAAGCACCCAATTGAAAAAATTCTTCAAGAGGGCTCAAAATAGGCCAGGGGCATCAAGAGGTTTCCCTAGCAAGTAGGGAAAAGCCTGAGTGGAAATCATAATTTTCTCAATGGTTCTCACTTATTTCCTTCAAGAGAACAATTGTGCACTCTGAATATTAGTGTCAATAAATCTTAAAAATTTCTTATTATTTCTTCTGTATCTGATACTTTTTAAATTATTCTCATTTTTTCTGGTGTTACAAACTCTTTTATTGTAAATAATTTTGTTCTCAAGTACTCATTGACTATGTTAGAGCTCCCTGAAAATATTCCTCTTTTCATTCTGGACTCTAATGAACCCACTTCCTTGTTCATCACTCATTATACTAACTGTTTTGTTGACTTTCCTTCTTTCCCAAGCTTTGAATGGGACTTTTTTATGCTATATGCACCCAAGGTAGAAGACCCAATATTAGGCTATGATTCCCTTTACCATTTTAATCCCATCATTGATTGAAAAAATAGATTGATCACCTATTATTCTAGTCATAAGTATTCTAGGGGTATTAATTCTTCTACTGGTAATGAACTTTCCACTGCTTTCAACGGTGTTACTCTGTCTGGTGAACTTAAGAGACCTTCCCTTCCTTCCATTGTTCCCTCTCATTAATTACTTCTATGAAGAGATAAATAATTTTGGAGAAGATGTTTCTATATCCTCACTCCATCTCCTGCAATGCAATATGGACCTTCCTCCTTTATCCTTCCAATCATTCCTAGAGGAGAAGTGGGATGATGAGGAAGAGCCAGAAAAAATTGAAATTTTGCTTAAGGTTGTCCCTCCTACTTATCGCCATCATTTGGATGTATTATCCAAGGTGCAAGCAGAGAAACATCCTCCACACTGTGCCTGTGATCATCATATTGAACTGGAGGGTCTTCTACCATGAGCTGGTGTTGTTTACTCATTATCAAATCATGAGTCAAAAACACTGCAGGCATACATTTCAGAGAATGTAGAGAAAGGTTTCATCAGGCAAAGCTCCTTTTCAACAGGAGCACCTGTCCTTTTTGTTAAGAAAAAGGATGGTTTCCTCTGTTGGTGTGTTGACTACTGAAAACTCAATGCTGTCAGTAGGAATAACAGGTATCCTGTCCCTCCTATGAGACAGCTTCTCACTGTCTTTAAAGTTTCCACTGTCTTCTCCAAGATAGATTTGCATGGTTCTTATAATCTCTTGCAAATTAAAGAGGGGGATGAGAATTTGACTACCCTTAAAGCCAATTATGGTGGTTATGAGTATTTTGTTATGCCATTTGGCTTAACCAATGCTCCTTCTTCATTCCAGAATCTTGTAAATTATATATTTGCAGATTTCTTGGAAATATTTTTTTAGTTTATTTAGATGATATGATGGTCTTCTCAAGCACTGAGGAGGAACACATCAAACATGTGGCCGCTGTCCTCCAAATACTGAGGGACAATAATCTGTTTCCAAAGCCTCAAAGTGTGCATCCCATGCCTCAAGTTTGGAATACAATAGCTATGTTTTTTCAAGTGATGTCCTCAAGATGTACTCTTTGAAAGCTCAGCAAATGCTCAATTGGCTTCAGCCCAAGACCATCAAGGCTCTTCAATCATTTCTTGGCTTTGCCAATTTCTATTGTCATTTCAATATAAAATTACTCCACAAAGATAACTGCTCTCACTTCCCTTAGTAGAAATGATTCTCCCTTTATCTTCAATGAGGAACCTCTTAGCCAGTTTCAATTACTAAAAGAAGCATTCACCACTTCCCCTATCCTTTCTCATTTGAATCCTTCTCTACAAACTATTTTGGATACTGATACTTCTGATTATGCCTTTAGTGCTTTACTGAGTTGGGTGAATGACTCAGAAAGCATCCCATTGCATTTGATAGTTGCAAGCTCCTTGCAGCTGAGCTCAACTATGAAATGCATGACAAGGAAATCCTTTGCATAGTTTGGGCTCTCAGGTGCTGGAGAGCACTTCTTATTTCTCTTTCTCATTCTTTTGAAGTGCTTACAGACCATTCTTCTCTTCAGCACTTCATTTCTTCCAAAGTCCTTAGTTGTCATTAGGCCTGTTGGGCTGAATTTCTCTCTGAGTTTAATTTTACTATCACTTACCTCCCAGGCAAACTGGCCACTTTACCAGATGCCTTTTCATGTTGGAACAATGTGTACCCAGAGAGGGGGGTGGAATTCATTAATAAGAATACTCAAGCTTTTCATCACATTCTCAAGCAAGATGTAATTCAAGAATCAATATTCTTTCAATCAAAGTAGATATGTCCTCAGCTCTAGTTGACCAGATTCAAAAAGAATTATTGAGAGGCAAAGATTTTAAAAACATACTCAATAAATTAGCAAGAGGTGGATCAATACCAGATTATTCTCTTGAACCTTAAGCCAAGTTACTGTTATTCAATAATAAGTTGGTTATTACAATCCATAAAGAACTTCAACTGGATGTCCTTCAAAAGGGTCATGACTGACTGTTGGCTGGCCTACCTGGCCAGGAGGAGACCCTCAAGCTCAGAAAAAGGTATTTTTATTGGGCTTTCATGAATCAAATCATCAAGGACTATGTGTCCTCATGTTACCAGTGTTCAAGAAGAAGGAAAATTTATCATGGGAATTTTGCATTACTCAAGCCTCTTCAGGTTAAGTCTGGTCCTTGAAATTCTTTATCAATGGACTGTATTACTCAATTACCATTTTCCAACAACTTTGACTCAATTTAAATAGTTGTGGACAGATTCTCAAAAATAACAATATTAATTCCAGAATATTCAGCAATTACTGCCTTGGAATCAGCTCAAATCTTCATCAGTCATGTCTTTTCCAAGAATGGCCTTCCAGTCAGTATTTTCAGTGATAGAGGTTCATTATTTGTTTCATCATTCTGGACCCAATAATTTCAGAAGCTCAAGATATCAAGAGATCTTTGAAGTGCTTTTCACCCTGAAACAGATAGACAGAAAGAGAGGGTAAATAAAATTCTAGAAGAGTATCTTTGGATGTATGTCAATTACCATCAAGATGACTGGCACATCTCACTCCCTCTGGCTAAAGTTTCCTATAATAGTTCAGAACATTCATCAACTAAGCAATCACCTTTTCTCACCATTTATGGAAGAAATTCCAGCTTTTATTCAATTCACATTTCTGAAGACATACCTACTGGAAATTTATCAACAAAACTCCAATTGGTACAGAAAGTATTAAAAGAAGAATTAGAGGCAGAAATACGGAAATTTAAGAAGTATGCAGATAGAAATAGGGGATTTCCACCTGATTTCTAACCTGGAGACAGATTATGGCCAGCCTGAAATATTATCAAAACCACAACACCCTGGAGAGACTTTCAGAAGGATGGTTGGGATACTTTGAAGTTTTGAAGAATATTGGCAGTCATGCATATCACCTCAAGTTTCCTCAACAATGGAAGTTATTTCACCCTTTATTCCATGTGTCCTTATTAGAACTGGTCAATAAGTCAACTATCCCAAGCCTTGATCAATTGCCACCACCACCAGTCTTAATGCAGCAGCAGGGGGAATGGGAGGTGGCTCAGGTTCTGGACTCAAAGCTCAAGAGAGGTAAATTATGGTACCTTGCAGAGTGGAAAGGATTCAATGAAGACCACGAAAGAACAGCTTGGAAACCCACTCCCAAGCTTACCAATTCACCAGACCTTGTCAAGGATTTTCAAACTTTGTACCCTGACAAGCCTGGCCCAAATACCTCAAATGTTTGTTTTATGGTGCATGGTGGGAAGTAGAAGTTATGACAGTAAGTTCCCCTTCTGGGATGCACCTTTAAGGGGGTATTCTACCCAAATATGTTGTAAAAATCACCTTGGCCACTTTTTGAGTACTTGTGTAAGATGTGGATATGGAACCTTTATTAGAAAGCAAGTACTTTTCATGTCTTCAAAATTAGTTTAAGGTAAAAATATGATTAAAAATGTTGAGAATTCAGATTTTTAAAAGAAAACACACCAAATTTATTGCTTTCAACTTTACAAGTATAAGAAAATAGTATTATAATTCTTATTGTTTTACCAAAAATAAAAATGTATCCAAAAATACTCTACAAGGGATATTCAAGGATGCAAAACAAATTTCTTCAAGAGCAATTTCAATTGGAACTAATTCAGCAAAGGAATGAAAGAAATTAATTTAAGAACAGAGTCTTTAGAAAGAATATTAAAGAGAAAACAGGCCCAAAAGTGACCAGAGTAAATTTGTAAGCAAAGTGACAAAGCTAACAGTGATAAAAGGTGCTTTAATTTACTTATGGGGTGGTCCAAGGGTAAAAATGATTATAATAATTTTTTCACATGGTTGGAAGTTTTAAAATGATAATAAAAAGGTTGTTGGAATATATTATTGATTGGCTTAACAGTGTTTAAAGTAATTATGAAAGGTAGAGTTTCTAATGTGAAGAGAAAAGTGGGGCAAAGAAGACATTCTTTTATAGCCACCAATTTTCTACTCCAACAGTAAAAGTTACTCTTTTCAGTCTTTGAAAACACTCTGACGACAGAAAATCCAATTATGGAATTATTGAACCCTGGTTTAGACCAAAAAGGGGCTGGTTTTAGCCATTTTTGACCCGTAAATAAGCCATTTCTATGGTAATACCTGGTTTCAAGCCTTCAAAACATGTCAGAATGTGTGTAAGAGACGTCAAAACCAGTTAAAACTGGTTTTACTTTGATTGTTTTATCTTAAGGGTAGTTTTACCCTCTTGGCAACAGTTGAAACTGCCCTGGTTGGTATTAGAACCTCATAATAAATTGAGATACAGACCCTGTGACTCAATTCAAGGCAAAAAGTGATGAACCTTGGCTTTTCTTTTGTCATCTGACCTGGTCAGAAAGGAATTTGGGGGTCTGGCTCCCCCTTAGAGCTGGGATTCTTTTTTCCCTTAGAATAAATCTTTCCAATTTATTTTTTCTTTGATTCCTCATCATGTATTGTTTTAAAAATTTACATATTTAATCCAATTAAAAATGAAACTAAGACAACTGTAATTATTTATTACACATATGTAAATTGAAGCTCAATTATGTTATACATTCACACATTTTGACATTTCAATTGTTAATACTTCAATTCCTCATAACTTCTAAACTACACACAATACCTCAATTTTAACAAGGAAGTTGATGGTTAAAGCCACATGTGATTTTAATTAAATTAAATTTCTGAGTATCTTCAACTTTTGTACAGAAAGTACTGAAAACTTAATTTAAGCTTATTTAGAGGTGAGTTACAGAAATTTACCCAGAGGTGACCCCACCATTTTTTTATGAGGAGTCCAATGGTGAAATAAATTTCATATTTTTATTTGTTGCATAAAAATTTATAATAATCGTTTTTAATGTTTTTCAAAAAAATAATTTAATTTTTGTGTTTTTGTTGAAAATTTGTTTTTACTCAATTTTTTCAAGTAAAAATGTTTTTTCACAATTTCAAATTCCAAAGTAATTTTTTGTTTTAAGTTATAATTAAAATTTAAATTTTTTATGTGAATTTTATATTCATATTTGGAGTTTGTTATTAATAATGTAACTCAATTTATTTTACCTATAACTGTATGATTTTTTATTATTTGTGGTCTTTTGGGTATATAAAAATACCTCTAAGGCTCACATTCCCTCCCCCTAAAAAAGAATATTACTTTGTAAGATTTTTATTTCTAGTGTGTCTGGATCTTCTTAGAAGATTGGTAGCTTCAGGTACGATGCTTTATACCAACAACTCATCTTCACTAATTGGGTCACTGTACCTGACAAGGTATTATCCCTTACTTTCTGACTCCTCAATTTTCCTTCTTTGAGAGCCTTGGTGATTTTCTTAGTACCAGGTGATTTGACAGGAGGTATATTCTGGGGAGCTTCATTCCTCAAGGGAAATTTCTCAGCATCACCAGACTCATATGGCTTTATTAAGCGTATTGGGAATGTAAGATTCTTATTACTAAGCTCCTCAGATAATTCTACCTCTACAGAAATTTTCCATGGAGGGCCTGAATAACAAAATTTCCTGCAAAGGATTCTTTGAGCTTCTTACATCCTTTGATGTTATTGAAGTTAGTGGTAGATACAATTACTAAATCTCCCACTTTGAAGTCTGGGGTTGCATGTGATTTGTCCCACTTGTCTTTGGAATATGCACCTGAGTCCTCCATGCACCTTACTGCATGCTTCCTAGCTTTTTCTAGCATTCCTTTGAAGCTAGAATCTGTGGGATGTAACTCAAACAAATCTTTCCTCAAGGAATCTTGGGGTAATCTGGGATTCCATCCTTTTTCTAGGATAGCAGGAGTCTGATTGGTACTGGCATGAATGGATGTTTTCTATGCAAATTCTAGTGCAGGTAAAAGGGTACACCAATCATGGTTGAATACATCACAATATTTGACTTCCAGGACATATGCACAAACCCTTCTGACC
This sequence comes from Austropuccinia psidii, assembly GCA_023105745.1. Taxonomy (NCBI): domain Eukaryota; kingdom Fungi; phylum Basidiomycota; class Pucciniomycetes; order Pucciniales; family Sphaerophragmiaceae; genus Austropuccinia; species Austropuccinia psidii. The sequence goes on along the minus strand of JALGQZ010000008.1, from coordinate 48,796,700 downwards.
ATGTATTCCAAAGTTTGGATAATTCTTTCATCCAGACCATCAGCTTGTGGGTGGTAGGCTGTAGAGAAGGATAAATTTGCTCCAAAGAATATGTGAAGGTTTACCCATAGTGCTGAGGTGAATTCGGTATCTCTGTCACTAATGATTTTTGTGAATATGCCAGTACATGACACTACTCTATTCCATATCAGAAGAGCTTTATCCATGGCTGTATCATCTTTGTGACATTTTAAAAAGATTGGAGTATTTCTAGACCTGTCAAAAATCACAAGATATGCATTATAGCTTTTATCACCCCCTGGTGGTAGACCAGTTACCCAATCCATATGGACAGTCTCCCAAGGTCTGCTGGGTTCTTGGATTTTGATCATATTTCCAAGTCTCTTGCCAGTGGATTTGTTTGCTTTTTGACATCTGTGACTGGTTTTTCAATACTCCGCAACATCCTTCTGCCACATTGGCCACCACATACAGGTCTTGACTTTTTCTCTTGTTCTGTCCTCAGATAGGTTTCCTGAAAAAGGGCTGTCATGGCATTTGTTTAGTACAAAATTGACTAAGGATCTGTCCACAACTTTCATTACACATGTGTGTGTAGTTCTGTGGTAAATTATACCATCCAGTAAGTGAAAGCTTCCTTCATCATATGATTTATTCCATACTTCATCTGAGCATGTATCAAGGAGTGATCTTTACAGTTCTCATTCATTAATTGGCATAATATGCTACAATTCTTATCCTGAGTATAACTGTTCCTTACTTCTTCAAAGAATGTGGTGTTCATATCTGTAACACTTATTCCTTCTATTGGTATCTGTGGGGAAGCTTCTTCTGGAACATAAGCAGGATTATCAATGTTATTTGCTAATGGCCATCTGCTTAGCCCATATGGACTTTTGTGAATATTCCCATCTTTGTAACCAATAGTCATATTACCCCTATACTCTTGTATGGCTATTTGTCATGTGAGCATATGTTTGTTATGTGGTTTCATGTTCAAAAGTGATTTCACAGCAGTATGATTGATGATTACTTCAAAAACACATCCTTCCAGAAATTAATCAAGCTTTTCTAATGCCCAGAAAAGGCATAAACACTCCATTTGACTTGCCCCATATCTGGCTTCAGTTTGTTTTATCTGCCTAGATATCAAACATATGGGCCCTTCTACAGGTTTGTCATTTATAATTTGTACTTGATGATGTGCAGCACCCAGCCCATCTCCTGATGCATCAATTTAAAGCTTAAAGGGCAGCTTAAAATCTGGCATCATTAAGAGTGGATCAGTGGTTAAGGCTTGTCTTAAAGACTCAAAGGCTTTGACTCTGTCAACAGTCATCTCAAATACTGTGTCTTTGTTTCATAAGCTATAAATAGGTGTTGCTATGGATGAAAAATCTTTAATATGCTGCCTTTAATATCCTGCAAACCCCAAGAATGACTGAATTTCTTTCTTGTTCTGAGGCATAGGTTTCAGTAGTACTGCTGAAACCTTATTTTTTACAATCCCAAGGGATATACCAGATCCTACATGTCGCAGAACGTTGAGTTCTTTGAATCCAAAATGACATTTCTTTATAGAAATTTTCATATTTACATATTGAATTCTTCCCAAAACTCTGGATAATATGTAAATGTGTTCCTCCCACATCTTGGAACAGACAATAATGTCATCAATGTAAATGATTAACCATCCTTCTTAAAGTTCTTCAAGGAAGATTTCATTCATCATTCTTTGGAAGTTTCAAGGTGCATTTTTGATACCAAAAGGCATCCTTAAATATTCATACACCCCACAGTGGACAATCATTCTCAAGTATTTTCTTGCTCTTGGTGTGACCACATTTTGATGAAATCCCTTAAGGTACTCCATAGTGCTTGAATACACTGCTTGAGATATTTGGGTAAGGTAAATTTGTATTTTTGGTATTGGGTACCTGTTTGGGACAATGTATGTGTTAAGAGCTCTAAAGTCCCCAACCATTCTAGATTTTCCATTATTCCATGCCACTATGACTGGTTTAGTTATTTCTACTTCCTCATTGTGGCCAACTTACAGCAAGGTCTAGAATTCCTTTAATATGAAGCTCCAGAGCTTCTCTAGATTTTGGGCTTTCTGGATATGCAGGCCTTCTTAAGAGTGGTGGATAAGGTCTTTCAATATTGAGAATAATATCAACTTCATTTCCAATAATCTCCCCCAAAGTTTTTTTGTCTGATGCAAAGGCTTCTTTGTGGTCATATAAAAGGGCAGAAAGTTAACTTTCTTGTTCATCAGTGAGATGAATACTTATTTAAGCTTCATTTAACTGTTCAAGCTTGAATTTTTCTAACTCCAAGTTGACTTTTAATACTTTTCTTATTGTAATTTGTCTTTTCAATGGTAAAAAGGCAAATTTCTGATGTTTATTCTTCCCAATAGTAAGGTCTTTGTCTTCATTGTAATGGAAATCTATGCCATACATGATTAAGAAATGATTTCCCAATATAAAATGGGTACTATAGCAGTCTTCAATAACAAAAATATCAACAGTTATTCTCAAATTTCCATTGATATGTGAAAATATTACAGTAGCTTCAAATATTCCCAATGCTTTCATAGGATTAGTTGAACTACTGAATTTTATGCCATCAATTGGTAACAATTGGTCTTCAAAATTTGGTACACAAGCTTTAAGAAAAGATTTTCCAACACAAGAGCAGAAGTCTCCTGGCCCAAGTAGAATTTCAGTGGGCTCATTATTAATTACCACTTCTGTTATACAGAAATTACCAGCTGTATAACCTTTACCTCTGTTTGGTTGGGTTTTCATAAGTTTTGCATCTTGAACTTTTGACAAATCAAGTTGACCTTTGCTCAATTGTGGGAAGTGGTAATAAGATTCCATAATTTCAAATGTGACATTGATATTTTCTCTATTGTTTGAAGATTCAGAAAATATTGATGATTTATCATCTGAAGTATCTTTGATTACATCATCCTTTTCAATGTCAACTTCATTGATTTTCCCCTTCCTAGGACATTCATTAGCTAAATGTGTGGTGCTTCAACAAATATGGCACTTTCTGATTGCATCTGCAGATTTATACTTTATATTATTAGAATTTTCTTGAAGATTTTTGTCCACAGAATCTTTCCAATATTTATTAAATCTTGTTTTGAGATTCACCATACTAGAACCAATTCTGGTTCTGGTGGTTACTTCTTCTAATATATCAATGATATCTTCTGCAGAAGATTGTTCAGTAGTCCTGCCTTTAGAAAAATAACCTCCACATTGTCTTAGAATCTTTCTGTGAATCATAAAATCTGACATTTCAAGATATAATGCTGTTAATCTGTCTTTTTGTTGGAAAAACCATGGTAAAGCTCTACAATTTTCAGCATTTAATTTGGAAGATTCAACGGCTGTTTCCACCTTAAATCTCCAAGCATCATTGGCCCATTTGTTGATAATTTGGGTTTTCCACCAAGTTGAACTTTGGTGTTCATGTGCTTGCCTTAATTTGATATACCATCTGTGAGCTGATCTGGTAAACAAGGTGTTAGATCTTGCTGTTACCAATCTGTCTGATAATTCAAAATCTTCTTTAATCATGTCAATACCCCTGATTAATTACACATGGTCATATTCTCCTTCACCACTGAAGTGAGGCCATTCTTTAAGTTTTGGTACTTCTTCCAAAAGTGCTTGGCCCATTGATGGGTCCAAGGTTGGGAAAGAGATGGAAAATTGATTCTTTAGTTGCTAATTTTCCACATCCAATACTTGTGGGTTGGAAATTCTTGTACCCTCATTTTGATTCAGAGGTGTAGTGTCCGTAATTGTTCAATATCACTCATTTTACTGTTGCTACACCTTTGCAGATTTCTGAGCTAATGTTGGAAGCGTTTTATTGAATTTATTACTTCAATTTTATACATACCTTCATTATGTGTTAATTCTTGCCATAATTCTGTCTATCTAGTATTATCCAAAATCACTTGATTCAACTTCATTGTTAAGTTTGATACTTCTTGTTGTGAGGTTTCAAAACACTTTTTCAAGGCAATTGTATACGTCTTTTCTTCGATAAATGAATTTGAAATATGATCAAGGACTTTGTTATTATCTTCTTGAATAGTATTTATGGCTTTTTTTATTCTTGTTTCAATTATGTCATCAATATTGAATTTAGGATATTTGTCTGTAAATTCTTCAATAATGGAAGATTGTTCATTTAACTTTATCCAAATGAATTTTCATTATTAAAAGTCTTAATTTTTTTTAAACCTTTTTCAAAACACATAATTGTCTCATTGATTTGGCTCAGAGCTAAGTCATTTGTTTAAAGATCGTTACAAATGGACAAATTCTTATCAGAGATATGAATTTTTGCATCATTTATATCTATGTAAAAGTTTGTATGCCATCCAGAATATCTGAAATCATTTCTGATATTTTAATCTGGCTTCCTCCCTTTTCTGTAATTCCATCATTCTTCTGGCCATCTGAAAACACGGATTAATAAGAGTAAGAAAATATGTCACAGGTAAAATATCATGGCTGGGCCTCCAAATGTAAGGTGTGGATATGAAACTTTGATAAAATATCAAGTACTTTTCCTGTCCTCAAAAGTTGTATAAGGTAAAATTATTCAAAAATAGTAAAAAATAGTATCTTTCAAGAGAAAACACACCAATTTTATTTTTTTTAACTTTTTAAGTATAAAGCAATAATATAATAAATATTTGCTTGTTTTACCAACAATAAAGATTAATCCAAAAATGCTCTACAAGAGATATTTAAGGCTAAAAAAGAAATTTCTTCAAGAGCAATTTCAATTGGAATTAATTGAGCTAAGAACTGAAAGCAATTAATCAAAGAACAAAATCTTTAAAAAGATATTTAATGAGAAAAAGTGCCCAAAAGTGACCAGAGTGAATTTGGAAACAAAGTGACAAAGTTAACAGTGATGAAAGATGCTTTAATTCACTTTTGGGGTGGTTCAGGGGTAAAAATGATTATAAGAGTTACAAATTATGATTATAATGATTTTTCACGTGGTTAAATGGTCTAAAATGATATAAAAAGGGTGATCGGAATATTTTATTGATTGGTTTAACAGTGTTTTGAACTAATTATAAAAGTAAAAGATTCTAACATGAAGAGAAAAGTGGGGCAAAGAAGACATTCTTTTATAGCCATCACTTTTCTTACTCCAAAGGTAAATTTTACTCTTTTGAGTCTTGGAAAAAACTCTGACAACAAAAGACCCAATTATGGCATCATTGAACCCTGGTTTAGACCAAAAAAGGGCTGGTTTTAGCCATTTTAGACCCTTAAATCAGCCATTACTATAGTAATACCTGGTCTAGAGCCTTCAAAACAAGTCAGAATGTGTGTAAGAGTTGTAGAAACCAGTTAAAACTGTTTTTACTATGATGCTTCTAACTTAAGGGTAGTTTTACCCTCTTGGCAACAGTTAAAACTGCCCTGGTTGGTATCAAAACCTCATCATCAATCGAGTCACAGACCCTGTGACTCAATTCCAGGCCAAAAGTGATGGACTTTTGCGTGGATTTTGACATCTCACGCCAGTCAGCAAGGACTTTGGGGGTCTGGCTCCCCCTTAGAGCTGGAATTCCTTTCCCCCCCAAATTTAATCTTTCCAATTTATGTTTCCTTTAATTGCTCATCATGTATTATACTTATAACTTACATATGTACTTCAATTGAGTTTCACAGCTCACTACTGTAATAATTGACACCTCATATGTAAATCAAAGTTCACTTATGTAATACACACGCACATTTTGACAATTCAATTGAATTCAATTGAAAATTCTTCTATTCCTCAAAGCTTCTAAACTATACAAAACACCTCAATTTTAACACAAAAATTGATTGTTAACACCACATGTGGTGTTAATTAAATCAAGGCTTTGAGGATTTTCAACTTTTGTACTGAAAATACTGAAAACTTAATTTAAGCTTAGCTAGAGATGAGTTACAGAAATTTCACTCAGAGGTGACCCCACCTAATTTTTTATAAGGGATCCAATGGTGAAATAAATTTTATATGTTTATTTCTTGGATAAAATGTTAGAATAAATTTTATTTAACTTCTTTCCAAAATTACTTTTTTGTGGGTGATTTTTGTTAAAAATTCATTTTGACTTAAATTTTTCAAGTAAAAATGTGTTTTTACAATTTTAAAATTTAATGTATTTTTGTTTTTAAATTATAATTTAATTTTTGATTTTGTATATAAACTTATATTCATATTTCAATTTTTTTTGTTTTAATTAATATAAATAAATTTATTTCATTTATATTTGTATATTAATTTTTGTTTATGGTCTTTTGGATATATAAAAATACCTCTAAGGCTCACATTCCCTCCCCCTCAAAAAATAATATTACTTCGTAATATTGTTATTTCTAGCATGTCTGAGCCTTCTGAGAAGTTTAGTAGCTTCAGGTATGTCCTTTTCTGCCAACCATTCATCTTCACAAGTTGGGTCACTGTACCTAACAAGGTATTCCCTTGCTTTCTTGGTTCTTAATTTTCTTTCTTTAAGAACTTTGGTAATTTTCTTAATACCAGATGTCCCAATAGGAGGTATAGCTTGGGGAGCTTTACTCCTCAATGGAAAACTTTCAGAATCACTAGACTTATATGGCTTCATAAAGCTCACTGGAAATGTAGGATGCTTATTACTAAGTTCTTCAGATAATTCTACTAATATTGTTATTTCTAGTATTTCTGAACCTTCTAAGAAGTTTAGTAGCTTCAGGTATGTCCTTTTCTGCCAACCATTCATCTTCACAAGTTGGGTCACTGTACCTAACAAGGTATTCCCTTGCTTTCTTGGTTCTTAATTTTCTTTCTTTAAGAACTTTGGTAATTTTCTTAATACCAGATGTCCCAATAGGAGGTATAGCTTGGGGAGCTTTACTCTTCAATGGAAAACTTTCAGAATCACTAGATTTATATGGCTTTATAAAGCTCACTGGAAATGTAGGATGCTTATTACTAAGTTCTTCAGATAATTCTACTTCAATAGCATTTTCGCCATGAAGGGCGTTGGCAACAAAAGGTCCTGAAAATGAGTCTTTGATTCTTTTACATCCTTTGATGTTATTGAAGTTGGTGGTGGATACTAGTACTAAATCCCCCACTTTGAAATCTGGAGTGGCATGTGATTTGTCCCATTTATCTTTAGCATATACAAACAAGTCTTCCATGCATCTTACTGCATGCTTTCTAGATTTGTCTAGCATTCCTTTGAAGCTAGTAGCTGTAGGGTGTATTTCAACCAAATCTTTTCTTAAAGAATCTTGAGGCAACTTGGGATTCCCTCCTTTTTCTAGAATAGCAGGAGTTTAATTGGTACTGGCATGAATTGATGTCTTATATGCCAGCTCTAGTGCTGGTAAAAGAGTACACCAATAATGAGTGAATCCATTTCAATCTTTGAATTCAAGGCCATATGCACAAACCCTTCTCACCATGTCTTCTAAGGTTTGTATCATCCTTTCAGCTAGACCATCAGTTTGTGGGTGGTAGGCTGTAGAGAAAGATAGTTTATTCCCAAATAATTGGTGAAGATTTGTCCACAGTGTTGAAGTGAATTTGGGATCCCTGTCACTAATGATATTTGTAAATATGCCAGTCCATGACACTACTCTATTCCATATCAGAAGAGCTGTATCCATGGCTGTATCATCTTTTTTACATGGTAAAAAGATTTGAGTCTTACTGAATCTGTCTACAATCACTAGGCAAGCATTATAACTTCTGTCACCTCCTGGTGGTAGGCGAGTTTCCCAATCCATATGGACAATCTCCCAAGGTCTGCCGGGTTCTTCAGTTTTGATCATATTTCCAAGTCTCTTGCCAGTGGATTTATTTGCTTTTTGACATCTGTCACAGGTTTTGCAGTACTCTGCAACATTCTTCTGCCACATTGGCCACCATATGCATGTTTTTACTTTCTCTCTTGTTCTGTCTTCAGACAGATGTCCTGAAAAGGGGCTGTCATGGCATTCTTTCAATACAAGATTGATTAATGACCTGTCCACAACTGTCATGAAACATGTGTGCTTGGTCCTGTGGTAGAATATACCATCCAATAGGCAAAATCTCCCTTCATCATAGTATTTCTTCCATACTTCATTCAAGGAATTCATAAGAGAGTTGTCTTTACAGTCTTTGTTAAGTAATTGGCATAAGATGCTACAATTCTTATCTTGAATGTAGCTGTTTCTTACTTCTTCAAAGAAGGTGGTGTTTAAGTCTGTAACACTTATTCCTTCTATTGGGATCTGTGGGGAAGCCTCTTCTGGCACATAAGCAGTGCTATCAATATCATTTGGTAATGGCCATCTGCTTAGTCCATCTGCATTTTTATGAAAATTCCCATCCTTATGAACAATAGTCATATTGATAATTCAATTGAATTGAATTGAAAATTCTTCAATTCCTCATAACTTCTAAGCTATAAAAAACACCTCAATTTTAACACAAAAACCAATGGTTAACACCACGTGTGGTGCAAATTAAATTAAGGTTTTGAGGATCTTCAGATTTTGTACTGAAAATACTGAAAACTTAATTTAAGCTTAGTTAGAGTTGAGTTACAGAAATTTCACTCAGAGGTGACCCCACCTAATTTTTTATAAGGGATCCAATGAAGAACTTAATTTTATATGTTTATTTCTTGGATAAAAAGTTATAATAAATTTTATTCAACTTTTTTCCAGAATTATTTTGTTTTGGGTAATTTTTGTTAAAAACTCATTTTTACTTAATTTTTACAAGTAGAAATGTATTTTCATAATTTTAAATTTTATTGTAATTCTATTTCTCAAATTATAATTAAATTTTAATTTTTAAATATAAATTTGTATTTATATTTCAATTTTTATCTTTATAATATAAATAAATTTATTTCATTTATATTTGTATCTGTCACAGGGGCTCTAGTGGAAATACAAGAGTGGCCTGGCACTCAGCAATCAGGGAACTCACTTGGAAGACTCCAAAGGAATAAAGAATAGAAATAATAAGAATGTATTCCTCTAAAAGATATGCAGGTACAAGATGAGATGCAAAAGAGGAAAGGGAAGCCAAATGGCCAAGGAGCCAACCAAGTAAGTCCTTAATCACTGTTTCAACCTGCCAAAAATGAATAATGGAATTAGTAAGGATATGACCACCAAATATCCATTGACAGGCGGAGAAAGAGAAAGAGAAAAGTGCTAAATGACTGACTTAATAATATCAGTATTTGCTTAACTAAAAATGAAAAGAAAATAAAGATAAAATAAAGTCAAAGTATATTAATTAACTGGGGAAAAACCCCCCAGGGTGGAAAGGGTAGCCGGTATATGTGAAAAGTTGGGAGCTTGAGTTCTTCAGGCTGAAAACCAATCTGTATTGATCCTTGAGGCTGTATTGATTGTTTTGGGAATTGATACAGCTGGCTAATATTGAAATTGAATTGTGTTGAGTGAACTTCCCATGCTTGAAAATGAAATACAGTTCTTGATGGGTCCGGACTGTATTGAAATGAATATGGTTGCCAAGATGGATTGAGTGGAGCTTTGACACTTGACAACTTCTTTTGGCACTGCCTCTTGAATACACTTTGAGAATGAATTGACAGTATTCCATTGGAAGGAATACTTGGAGTGAGAATAACCAATGACTGCTTGATGGCGTCATTGGTCTTTGACGCTGAAACACTTGCTCTTGAGCCTTGATGATGCCTCTGAATAATTGGGTGCCTTGATGGCGTGATGAGATTTTGGAATGTTGAAATGACCATTTGATATTGCCACCATTGAGTTGCTGTTGAAAAAATGATGTACAATGATATATAACATCATTTATGGCATGTTGGTTCATTGGCAAGAAGATTACGTCCAAAGGTCTTGAGATAAAAAGGCAGAGGGGAAAAGGATGGATGTGATGGCTTCAGAGCTTGGAAAGGTGTTTCTGGGCCCTTTGGGGTTTTTGGCCACTTTTGGGTTCTGAGCCAAAACTGGCCCAAAAGGCGGGAAAGTGTCTTTTGGACACTTTGCGTCAAAATGCGCAAAAGTGCGCAAGTGCACGAAAATGCGCAAATGCGCAAAAGTGCGCAAGTGCACAAAAATGCTCAAATGCGCATTATGAGCCCAAATGGCCAAAAACAGCCATTTGGGCCATTTCCCCTGGTTTTGAGGGAAATGACCAGAAGTACCCATTTGGGCATAAATTGCCGCTATGGGTTCTGGATTGAGGTGAAGGGCCATGAAGGCTCCAAAACACAAATGGCCATAAAAGTTCCATAATATGATGACATGGCCATATTGGCCACTGGTGATGGATATGGCCAATTGGCCATAAGAGAACTATGGCTTGATATGCCATATGGGGATCCAAGGAGGTGAATTGCCATGGTTGTGACAGTATCTTAATTTCTCATTTGTGGTCTTTTGGGTATATGAAAATACCTCTAAGGCTCACATTCCCTTCCCCCTTTAAAAAAAAGAGTATTACTTTGGAATCTTGTTATTTCTAGTGTGCCTGTAACTTCTGGGAAGCTTAGTAGCTTCAGGTATGTCTTTTTCTGGCAACCATTCATTTTCACAAGCTGGGTCACTTTACCTAACAAGGTATTCCCTTACTTTGTTGGTTCTCAACTTTCTTTCTTTGAGAACTTTGGTAATCTTCTTACTACCAGATTACTCAATAGGAGGTATAGCTTGGGGAAATTTATTCCTCAAGGGAAATGTTTAAGCATCACTAGATTCATATGGCTTTATCAAACTCACTGGAAATGTAGGATGCTTATTGCTAATTTCTTCAGATAACTCTACTTCAACACCATTTTCTCCATGGGGGGCCTTAATAACAAAAGGCCCTGAAAAGGAGTCTTTCAGTTTTTTACATCCTTTAATGTTATTGAGGTTAGTGGTGGATACAAGAACTAAATCCCCCACTTTGAAATCTGGAGTTGAATGTGATTTATCCCATTTGTCCTTAGCATATGCAAACAAGTCTTCCATGCACCTTACTGCATTGTTTATAGCCTTGTCTAGAATTCCCTTGCAGCTAGCAGCTGTAGGATGTATTTCAATCAAATCCTTCCTCAAGGAATCCTGAGGTAATTTGGGGTTCCATCCCTTTTCTAGGATAGCAGGAGTTTGATTGGTACTGGCATGGATTGATATTTTATATGCTAATTACAGTGCTGGCAACATAGTGCACCAATCATGGGTAATGTCATCACAATCTTTGAATTCAAGGCCATATGCACAAACTCTTATTACCATGTCCTCTAAGGTCTGGATCATCCTTTCAGCCAGACCATCAGTTTGTGATTGATAAGCTGTAGAGAAGGACAGCTTAGTGCCAAATAATTGGTGAAGATTTGTCCATAGTGCTGAAGTGAATTTGGGATCCCTGTCACTAATTATCTTTGTAAATATGCCAGTCCATGAAACTACTCTATTCCATATCAGAAGCGCTGTATCCATGGATGTATCATCTTTGTGAAATGGTGAAAAGATTGGAGTTTTACTGAATTTGTCTACAATCACTAGGCAAGCATTATAGGTTCTGTCACCTCCTAGTGGTAGGCCAGTTACCCAATCCATATGGTCAATTTCCCAAGGTCTGCTGGGTTCTTGGATTTTGATCATATTTCCAAGTCTCTTTCCAGTGGATTTATTTGCTTTTTGACATCTGTCACAGGTTTTGCAGTACTCTGCAACATTCTTCTGCCACATTGGCCACCATATGAATGTTTTTACTTTCTCTCTTGTTCTGTCTTCAGACAGATGTCCTGAAAAGGGCCTGTCATGGCATTCTTTCAATACAAGATTGATTAATGACCTGTCCACAACTGTCATGACACATGTGTGCTTGGTCCTGTGGTAGAATATACCATCCAATAGGCAAAATCTCCCTTCATCATAATATTTCTTCCATACTTCATTCAAGGAATTCATAAGAGAGTTGTCTTTACAGTCTTTGTTAAGTAATTGGCATAAGATGCTACAATTCTTATCTTGAATGTAGCTGTTTCTTACTTCTTCAAAGAAGGTGGTGTTTAAGTCTGTAACACTTATTCCTTCTATTGGGATCTGTGGGGAAGCCTCTTCTGGCACATAAGCAGTGCTATCAATATCATTTGGTAATGGCCATCTGCTTAGTCCATCTGCATTTTTATGAAAATTCCCATCTTTATGAACAATAGTCATATCACCCCTGTATTCTTGTATGGCTATTTGGCATCTCGGCATTTGTCTGTTAGGTGTTTTCATGTTTAAAAGTGATTTGACAGCTGTACAATCTGTTATCACTTCAAAAACACATCTCTCTAAGAAGTAGCTCAATTTTTCCAAGGCCCAGACAAGGCATAGACATTCCATTTGACTTGCTCCATATCTGGCTTCAGTTGGTTTGAACTTGGTGAAGTGAAGCACCCAGCCCATCTCCTGATGCATCAATATACAGCTTAAAAGGCAGCTTAAATTCTGGCATCAGTAAGAGTGGAGCAGTGATCAAGGCTTCTCTTAGAGACTCAAAAGCTTTGACTCTGTCAACAGTCATTTCAAATACTGTATCCTTGTCACACAATTTATACAGTGGTCTTGCTTTGGATGCAAAATCTTTAATGTGTTGTCTGTAATATCCTGCAAAACCTAAAAATGACTGAATTTCCTTTTTGTTCTGAGGCATGGGTTTTAGCAATACTGCTGCAAATTTGTTTTTGTCAATTCCAAGGGACAAACCAGATACAACATGTCCTAGTGCTCTAGGTTATTTAAATCCAAAATGACATTTCTTCAAAGGGATTTTCATGTTCACTGATTGAATTTTTTTCAAAACTCTGGACAATCTGTACATGTGCTCTTCCCAAGTCTTGAAACAGACAATAATGTCCTCAATGTAAATGATTAACCATCCCTCTGAACGTTCTTCAGGGAAGATTTCATTCATCATTCTTTGGAAGTGTGAAGGTGCATTTTTGATACCAAAGGGCATTCTTAAATACTCATACACTCCACAATGAGCAATAATTCTCAGATATTTTCTTGCTCTTGGTGTCACCGCATTTTGATGGAATCCTTTAAGGGCATCCATAGTGGTTATATACACTTCTTGAGATATTTGAGTAAGGGCAATTCTGATTTTTGGTATTGGGTACCCATCTGGAACAGTGTAAGTGTTCAGAGCTCTAAAGCCTTTTCCAGTATGCCATGCCACTATGAATGGTGTAGTTATTTCTACTTCTTCATTATGGCCAACTTTTCTTATTACACCAATGTCTAGAAGTTCTTTGATATGAGCTTCCAGAGCTTCTCTTTACTTGGGACTTGCTGCATATGCAGGTCTTCTCAAGAGTGGTGGATAAGGTCTTTCAATATTAAGAATGATTTCAGCTTCATGATCAATAATTGCTCCTAGAGGTTCTTTGTCTGAAGCAAATGCTCCTTTGTGGTCATACAAAAGGGAAGCAAGTTTATTTTCTTGTTTATCAGTCAGATGAAGGCTTATTTCAGCCTCCCTCAACTGTTCAGATTTGAATTTTTCCAACTCTAAGTTGATAGGTGATACTTTATTTACTGTAATTTGTCTTTTAAATGGTAAAAAGGCAAATTTTTCACGCTTATTGTCTCCAATAGTAAAGTATCTGTCTTTGTTGTTATGCAAATCTATCCCATACATGATTAAATAGTCATTTCCCAATATAAAATTGGTACTAGAGCAGTTTTCCATAACAACAAATTCAACTGTGATGCTTAAATTCCCATGAATGTGTGGGAATATGACATTGGTCTCCAAAATTCCTAATGCTTTCATTGGATTACTTGCACTATTTAATTTTATACCATCAATTGGTAATAATTGGTCTTCAAAATTTGGTACACAAATTTTAAGAAAAGATTTACCAACACAAGAGCAGAAGGCTCCTGGGTCAAGCAAACGTTTAGTGGGCTTGTTGTCAATCACCAATTCTGTTATACAGGAGTTACCAGCTGTATAACCTTTCCCCCTTTTTTGTTTTGTTTTCATAAGTTGTGCATCTTGAGCTTTTGATACATCAAGTTGACCATTTCTCAATTGTGGCAAGTGTGAATAAGATTCCATGATGTCAAAAGTGGCATTGATATTTTCTATATCTTTTGAAGATTCAGAAAATATTGATGACTTATCATCTGAATTTTCTTCAATTATGTCATCTTTTTCAACATCAGGTTTCTTTTCAATATCAATTTCATTTATTTTCCCCCTTTATGGACAGGTATTGGCTAGATGGGTGGTGCTTTGGCAAATATGGCACTTTCTGACTGTATCTGCAGATTTATACTTATTATTAGAATTTTCTTTTGGGTTTTTGTCCACAGAATCTTTCCAAGGTGTATTAAACCTTGTTTTGAGATTCACCCTACTAGAACCAATTTTGGTTCTGTTGGCTACTTCTTCTAATATATTGATGATATCCTCTGCTGAAGATTGTTCAGTAGTGCTGCTTTTGACAGCATGCTCTAAGTCACCTCCACATTGTCTCAGAATCTTCCTGTGGATCATAAATTCTGAAATGTCAGGGTATAGTTCTGTTAGTCTGTCTTTTTTTGGAAAAACCATGGTAAAGCTCTACAATTTTCAGCATTTAATTTGGAAGATTCAACAGCTGTTTCCACCTTAAATCTCCAAGCATCATTGGCCCATTTGTTGATAATTTGGGTTTTCCACCAAGTCCAACTTTGGTGTTCATGTGCTTGTCTCTATTTGATATACCATCTGTGAGCTGATCTGGTAAACAAGGTGTTAAATATTGCTGTTATCAATCTGTCTGGTAATTCAAAATCTTCTTTAATCATGTCAATTCCTCTGATGAATTCCATATGTTCATATTCTTCTTCACCACTGAAGTGAGGCCATTATTTAAGTTTTGGTACTTCTTTCAAAAGTGCTTGGCCCATTGATGGTTCCAAGTTATGAAAAGAAGTGGATAGTTCATTTTTTAACTGTGAATTATCAGGATCCAATACTTGTGGATTTGAAATCCTTGTACCCTCAGTTTGATTAAGAGGTGTAGACATTCTTGGTAAGGTGTTCAGTATTTGTTCAATATCATTCATTTTACTGTTGCTACACCTTTGGGAATTCCAGTATTCATGTTGGAAGGCTTGTATTAAATTTATTACTTCAATTTTATACATTTCTTCTTTATGTGTCATTTCTTTCCATAACTCTGTCTGTCTTGTATTATCAGCAGTGACTTGATTCAATTTCATTAATAATTTTCATTCTTCTTCTTGTGAAGCATCAAAACACTTTTTTAAGGAAATGGTATATGTCTTTACTTCAGTAAATGAATTTGAAATGTCATCAAGGATTTTCTTGTTATCTGTCTTTATAATATTTATGGCTTGCTTAATTCTTGTTTCAATTATGCCATCAATATTGAATTTAGAATATTTTTCTGTTGACTCTTTAATAATGTCAGATTGTTCATTTATTTCATTGCCAAAAGAATTATCATTATTGGAAATTTTAATTGTTCTTAAAACACTTTCAAAACACATAAGTGTTTCATTAATTTGGCACAGACTCAAGTTTTTTGTTTTAATGTTGTTACAAATGGTTTCATTTTTATGAGAAAGATGTTTTTTCACGTCATTTATAGATTCATACAGCTCTGGGATGGAATCAAATATATCAGAAATCATTTCTGGAATATTAATCTGGCTTCCTCCTTCTTCTGTAATTCCATCATGGTTCTGGCCATCTGAAATACATTTTCTATGGCATCCTGCTGAATCTTTGGAATCCTGTATCCCTGG
Source organism: Austropuccinia psidii (assembly GCA_023105745.1). NCBI lineage: Eukaryota > Fungi > Basidiomycota > Pucciniomycetes > Pucciniales > Sphaerophragmiaceae > Austropuccinia > Austropuccinia psidii. The sequence goes on along the minus strand of JALGQZ010000008.1, from coordinate 48,780,870 downwards.
CTGTAAGGCTTTGGGGCTGGTGCCTTCCCTTTGCCCTTGTTTTGAGCTTTTGGCTGCTTTTAAGCATTGGAATTTCTGCTGCTGGCCACTGGTGCTGGTCTTACACTTGCTTTGGTGGTGGAGGGTTGTTTTTCCTTCATTCTTCTGTTAAAAGCATCATATTCTTCTTTTCCATCATTGGATGCCATCCATTGAGTAACTTGCAAGTGTTGGGATGACCCAGGATTTTTCTTACAGTCAGGTATGAGTTCATGCAGTTTTTCCACAGATCTGCAAGGATCTGGTACTCTTTGTGCTGCAGTGCATTGTTGTAAGCCTTCTGTCTGGCTTTGTAAATGTCCACTGATGCTTCCTGTGGCAGTGTCAGCTCTTTTTGAGGGTAAAATAGTGTCATCAGCTTCAAAATTGGATAATTTATTGTTGTGGAAGTCTTTTACTGACCCTTGTCCTTCTGTATCTGATTGGCTTCTGCCATAATCACGTCTATGACCTTTTTGGGAGCTTCTTGAGGGCTTAGAGCTTGCTCCTGATCTGGTTGAAGGCATTTTTTGTGATTAAAAAGGTTTAAAATAGTAATTTTACGTCAAAAACTTATTCTTTGCCAAATTTTTAGCTTTCTGAAGAGTATTACTGGTATCCAAGTTGATCAATTCAAAAGAAATTGGCTCTTCTTGGTTATTCTGAGTTATAATAACAGTGCTATTATGGTCAGAAATCACAGTGCTTGCAGGAATAATGCTAGTAACTGTTGAGGCAGTTTCAATATTTTCTTATCTTACCATGCTGTCAGACACTAAAATTAATGAAAAAAGCCAATTAATTAAGTAAAAAAAAGGTTTTTCAAAAGAGAAATAAAAAATAAAGCCTCACTTATAATTATAAAAAGAAATTATTTTCAAGGATTTTTTTTGAATTATAAGTATTTGTTATATATTTTTAAATTTTCCAATATAAGAAAAAAGATTAAAAAAGTAAGAAAAATTATGTCACAGGTAAAATATCACGGATGGGCCCCCAAATGTAAGGTGTGGATATGAAACTTTGATAAAATATCAAGTACTTTTCCTGTCCTCAAAATTTGTATAAGGTAAAATCATTTGAAAATAGTAAGAAATAGTATTTTTAAAGAGAAAACACACCAATTTAATTTTTTTAACCTTTTAAGTATAAAACAATAATATAATAAAAATTTATTGTTTTACCAACAATAAAGATTTATCCAAAAATACTCTACAATAGATATTTAAGGCTACAAAAGAGATTTCTTCAAGAGCAATTTCAATTGGAATGAATTGAGAAAAGAACTGCAAGAAATTAATTAAAGAAAAAGGTCTTTAAAAAAATATTTAAAGAGAAAACACACCCAAAATTGACCAGAGTCAATTTGGAAACAAAGTGACAAAGTTAACGGTGATGAAAGATGCTTTTATTCACTTTTGGGGTGGTTCAGGGGTAAAAATGATTATAATGAGTTTTTCATGTGTTTGAAAGGTTTGAAATTTTTAAAAAAGGGTGTTTGGAATCTTTTATTGATTGGTTTTAACAGTGTTTGAACTAATCACAAAAGGAAAACATTCTAACATGGAGAGAAAAGTGGGGCAAAGAAGACATTGTTTTATAGGCATCAATTTTCTTACTAAAAAAGTAAAATTTACTCTTGTCAGTCGTTAAAAATAGTCTGACAACAGAAAAGCCAATTATGGCATCATTGAACCCTGGTTTAAGCCATTTTTTGCTATTTTTAGCCATTTTAGACCCTCAAATCAGCCATTACTATAGCAATACCTGGTCTAGAGCCTTCCAAACACGTCATGATGTGTGTAAGAGGCGTAGAAACCAGTTCAAGCTGCTTTTACTAACATTGTTTTAACTGAAGAGTAGTTTTACCCTCTTTGCAGCAGTTAAAACTACCCTGGTTGGTATCAAAACTTCATTATCAATTGGGTCACAGACCCTGTGACTCAATTCCAGGCCAAAAGTAATGAACTTTTGCGTGGATTTTGACAGCCCATGCCAGTCAGCAAGGATTTTGGGGGTCTAGCTCCCCCTTAGAGCTAGAGTGTCTTTCCCCCCCCCAGAATTAATCTTTCCAATTTATTTTTTCTTCAATTCCTCATCATGTAATACAATTATAATTTACATATGTAATTTAATTTAGTTTTTAATTACACATCTGTAATAATTGATGCCTCATATGTAAATTAAATTTCACTTATGTAATACACACGCACATTTTGACGTTTCAATTGAAAATACTTCAATTCCTCATAGCTTCTAAACTAAACACAACACCTTGATTTTTTCCACAAAAATTGATGGTTAACACCACATGTGGTGTGAATTAAATTAAGTTTTTGAGGATTCTCATAACTTTGTACAAAAGATACTAAAAACTTAATTTAAGCTTATTTAGAGTTGAGTTACAGAAATTTCATCCAGAGGTGACCCCACTTTATTTTTTATGAGGAACCCAATTGTGTGATAATTTCTTTATGTTTATTTATTGGATAAAAAGTTATAATACATTTTATATAACTTTCTACCAAAAATATTTTAATTTCATAATTTTTATTAAAAATTCATTTTTACTTAATTTTTACAAGTAAAAATGTATTCTCATAATTTTAAATTTCATTGTAATTTCATTTTTAAATTATAATTGGATTTTTATTTTTAAATATAAATTTTCATTTATATTTCCATTTTTATTTTTTTAATATAAATAAATCTATTTTATTTATATTTTTATCTTAATTCATCCTTTGTGGTCTTTTGGGTATATTAAAATACCTCTAAGGCTCACATAAGGCATCAGTAGAAGTGGAGAAGCTGTTAAGACTGGTCATAGGGATTCAAATGATTTGACTCTTTCAAAAGCCATCTTGAATACTGTGTCTTTGTTACAGAATCTATAAAAAGCTCTTGCTATGGGTGCAAAGTCTTTGATGTGCTTTTTGTAGTGTCTGGAAGATCCTAAAAACAACCATATTCCCTTTTTGTTCTCAGGCATAGGGTTCAGTAGTACTATTTCAACACTACTTTTTTCAACTGAAAGGGATGGACAAGATACCAAAATTCCTAGGGATTTAAGTTCCTTGATTCCAAAATGAAATTTCTCCCCAGAAATTCATATGCTTACAGAGTGTATTTTTCACAAAACTCTGTATAATCTGTACATATGTCCCTCCCAAGTCTTGGAAAAGACAATAATTTCATCAATGTAAATAATCAGCCATTCTTCTGAAACTTCTTCAGGGAAGATTTCATTCATCTTCCTTTGAAAGTGTGAAGGTGCATTTTTGATACCAAAAAGCATCCTTAAATATTCATACACTCCACAATGAACCATAAGTCTCAAACATTTTCTAGCTCTTGGTGTCTCTAAATTTTGGTGGAATGCCTTTAGGGTATCCCTAGTGCTTTTGTATACTTACTGAGATATTTGAGTGATGGCAATTTAGATATTTGTTATGGGATACTTATCTGGGACAGTGTAAGTGTTTAGAGCTCTAAAGTCAGCAACCATTCTGGATTTTTCATTGTGCCATGCCACTATGACAGGTGTAGTTATTTTTACCTCTTAATTATGGAAAACATTTATTATTACACCAAGTTCCAAGAGTTCTTCAATTTGAAGCTCAAGGGAATCTCTTTATTTTGAGCTTTCTTGGTATGCAGGCCTCCTTAATACTGGTGGATAATTTCTTTCAATGTTCAAAATAATCTCAACTTCATGACCAATAATTTCCCCCAATGGTTTTTTATCTGAGGCAAAGGCTTCTTTGTGGTCATATAAAAGGGAAGAGAGTTCATTTTCCTGTATATAAGCAAGATGAAGACTTATTTCAGCTTCATTCATTTATTATTACTTGAGCTTCTCTAGCTCCAATTTGACTGGTGATACTTTATTCACTGCAATTTTCCTTTTGAAAGGCAAATAGGAAAATTTCTGACACTTATTTTCACCAATACTAAAGTATCTGTATTTTCTAAAAAGTAAATCTATTCCATACATGATGAATAAATCATTTTCAAGTATAAAATAGGTACTAGAGAGGTTTTCCATGATAACAAATTCAAAATTGATTCTTAAATTTCCATTGATATGAAGAAATATTAAAGTGGTTTCAAATATTCCCAATGCTTCCATTGGGTTTATTGCACTGTAGAATTTTATATCATCAATTGGCAAGAATTGATCCTCAAAATTTGGTACACCTTTCTCAATTAAAGCATTTCCAGCACAAGAGCAGAAGGCTCGTGGGTCAAGTAACACCTTGGTAGGGTTGTTTTCAATTTTCACCTCTATTGTACAGGAATCTCAAGCTTTGGAACCTTTCCCCTGTTTTGTTTGGTTTTCATAAGCTGTGTATCTTGAGCTTTTGATAACTCAAGTTTACTATTGCTCAATTGTTGTAAGTGGGAGTAAGATTCCATGATGTAAAATGTAAAATTGATATTTTATATATCTTTTGAATATTCAGAACATATGGATGATTTCTCATCTGAATTTTCCTCATTTACCTCATCTTTTCAAAATCATGTTCTTTCTCAATGTCAATTTCATTTATTTTTTGTCTTTTTGGACATGTATTAGCTAAATGTGTGGTGCTTTGGAAAATATGGCACTTACTGATGGTATCTGCAGATGTATAATTCATATTAATAGAAGTTTCCTTGAGGTTTTTCTCCACAGAATCTTTCCAAGGTTTATTAAACATTGTTTTAGGATTCATCTTACTAGAAATGACTTTGGTTCTGGTTGTTGCTTCTTCCAATATACTTATGATATATTCTGCTGAAGATTGTTCAGTAGTCTTGCTTTTTAAATCATGTTCCAAGTCACCTCCACATTGTCTCACAATTTTTCTAGGGATCATGAATTCTGAAATGTCGGGATATAATGCTGTAAGTCTGTCTTCTTTTGGGAAAACCATGGTAGATATCTGTCTTTTTCTGAATTGAGATTTGCAGATTCAAAGGCTTTTTCCACTTTAAATCTCCAAAATTTTTTGGACCACTTATTAATAATTTGGGTTTTCTACCAAGGCCAAATTTGGTATCCATGTGCTTGTCTTATCTTGATATACCATTTTTGAGCTGATTTAATAAAAATAATTTTAACTCTTTCTGTTATCACTCTTTCTGTTAGCTCAAAGTCTTTTTCAATCATGACAATACCTTTGATGAAATCCGTATGGTCATATTCTCCTGAACCACTGAAGTGAGGCCATTCTTTAATTCTTGATACTTCTTTTAAAAGTTCTTTGTTCATTGATGGTTCCAATTTATGGAAAGAAGTGGAAAATTAATTCTTAATTTGTAAATTCTTTACATCCAATACTGCTTGGTTGGAATTTCTTCTACCCTTACTTTGATTCAGAGGTGTAGAAATACTTGGTAAGGTGTGCAGTAATTGTTCAATTTCATTCACTTTACTGGTATTAAACATTGTGGAATTTCTGACTTCATGTTGAAAACCTTTTATTAAGTTGATCAACTCAATTTTATCCATTTCTTGTTCAATTGTTATTTACTTCCATAATTCTGTTTTTCTAGTATTATCAGAAATAATTTGATTCAATTTTATTGTTAATTTTAATACTTCTTCTTGTGAGCTATCATGACACTTTTTCATAGCAATGGTATTTCTCTTTACTTCAGTAAGTGAATTTGTAATATCATCAAGGATTTTCTTATTATCTTCTTTGATAATACTTATGGCTGTATTTCTTTGTGTTTCAATTATGTCATCAATATTTAATTTAGAATATTTATCTGTTAATTCCTTCATAATTACAGATTTTTCACTTATTTTGTTTGCAAATGAATTGTAATTATTTAATGTTTTAATTGGTCTTAAATCTTTCCCAAAACACATAAGTGTTTCATTTCTTTTGCTTAAACTCAGGTTATCTGTCTTAAAATTGTTACAAAGAGTTGAATCTATATCAGAAATATGACTTTTTATGTCATTTATGGTCATATACAAGGCTTGAATTTCATCCAAAATCTCAGAAATTATTTCTGATATTTTAATATGGCTTCCTCTCTCATCTGCATTTCCATCATGGCTCTGGCCATCTGAAACAAATTTTCCATGGAATCTTGTTGAATATTTGGGATTCTGTAGCCCTGGCTGAATGGTTTTTGGCTGGTGCTTTGCCCTTGCCCTTGTTCTGAGCTTGTGGCTTCTTTTTCATGTTGGAATTGCTTCTTCTGGCCACTGGGATTGGTTTTGGTTCCTTTTTGGATGTTCAAGGGTTGTTTTTCCTCTATTCTGATGTTAAAAGCATCATGCTCTTCTTTTCCATCAATGGATGCCATCCATTCAGTAACTTTCAGGTTTTGGGATGGCCTAGAATCTTTCTCACAGTCAGGTAAGATTTCTTTTAGTTTTCCAAAGGTCCGCTAGAATTTGATACTCTTTTTGTTGAAGTGCATTGTTGTATGCCTTCTGGCTGGCTTTTTATATGTCCACTGAGTCTTCTTGAGGCAGTGTCAGCTATTTTTGAAGGTAAATCAGTTTTATTAGCTTCAGAATGCCATAATTTGTCCATTTGGGATTCATTGAATGACCCTTTTTCTTCTGAAACTAATTTTCTTCTTCCATAATCACATCTATAACCTTTTTGGGAGATTCTTGAGGGGTTATAGCTTGCTTCTGATCTGGTTTAAGGCTTAAAAATGGTATTTTTATGTCTAAAAAACTTCCAGTTGGCCTGATTTCTTGCTTTTTGGGAGTATCGCTAATATCTAAGTTGATTGATTGATAAGAAACTGGCTCCGCTTTATTATTCTGAGCTGTAATAGCTGTGCTATTATGGTCAGAATTGAAAGGAATTTCGTGAATAATTCTAGTGGCTGTTGATGCTGTTTCAATATTTTTTTGTCTTACCACATTGATGGAAACTAAAGTAAATGAAAAAGGAAATAATTTGGGTAAAAAAAGTATTTTTCAAAAGAGAAATCAAAAATAAAGCCTCACTCATAATATGAAAAGGGGCCATTTTTATGAGTTTTTGTTTTAAAATTCTGGAGATTTTTGCTGAATTTTCAAGTTTTTCATTGTAAGAAAAAATATTAAAAAATTAGAAAAGTTATTTCACAGGTAAAATATCATGTCTGGGCCTCCAAATGTAAGGTGTGCATATGAAAGTTTGATTAAAAATAAAGTACTTTTCCTGTCCTCAAAACTTGTATAAGGTAAAATCAAATTGAAAATAGTAAATTTTAATATTTTTAAGAGAAATAACACCAAATTTGTTTTTTTTTTTTTAACTTTTTTAGTATAAAAATATAATATTATAAAGATTTACTGATTTACCAACAAGAAAAACATATCCAAAAATACTATACAAGAGATATTTATGGCAACAAAAGAAATTTCTTCAGGAGAAATTTCAATTTGAATTAATTGAGAAAATAACTGAAGAAAATTAATATGAGAGAAACATCTTTAAAAATAATATCAAAGAGAAAACATTCCCAAAAGTGAACAGAATGAATTTGGGAACAAAGTGGCTAGGGGGAATTTGAAAACAAAGTGACAAATTTAACAGTGATGAAAGATGCTTTGATGCACTTTTGGGGTGGTTCAAGGGTAAAAATTATTATAATAATTTTCCCATGTGGCTAAAAGTTTCAAAAGGATTTGAAAAATATTGTTGGAATATTTCATTGATTGGTTTAACTGTGTTCAAACTAAATATAAAAGGAAAAGCTTCTAACATGAAGAGAAAATTGGGGCAAATAAGTTATTCATTTATAGTCACCTATTTTCTTACTAAAAAAGTAGTATTTATCTAATCAGGCATTAAAACCACACTGAAAATAGAAGATCCAATTATGGAATTATTGATCCCTGGTTTATACCAAAAAGGGCTGATTTTAGCCATTTTTGGCTATTTGCACCCATTTGAGTACCTTAAGTCAGCCATTTTGGTGGTAATACTTGGTTTCAAGCCTTCAAAACACATAAAAATTTGTTTAAGAGACCTCAAAGCCAGTTAAAGCTATTTTTACACAGATTTCTTCAACTTAAGGGCAGATTAACTTTCTTGGAAGCAGTTAAAACTGCCCTGGTTGGTATCAAACCCTCATCCTAAATTGAGTTACAGACTCTGTGACTCGATTCCAGGCCAAAGGTGATAGTTTTTTGCATTAATTCTGACATCCCATACTTGTCAGAAAGGATTTTGGGGGAGTCTGGAATTGTTTGAGCCAAGATTCCTTTTCCCCCAAAAAATTAATCTTTCCAATTTATCTTTTCTTAAATTCCTCACCATGTAATATACTAGAGATTTAAATATGTAATTCAATTGTAAATTTTCAGTACAAAAGTGTAATTATTGATTCCACATATTTAAATCCAACTTCACATATGTAATACACATGCACATTTTGACATTTCAATTGAAAATACTTCAATTCCTCATAACTTCTAAGCTACAAAGCCCACCTCAATTTCACCACAAACATTGCTGGTGAATACCACATGTGGTATGAGTTTAATTAATTTTTTGAGTATTTTCATATTTTCATACAGAAAATACTAAAAACTTAATTTAAGCCTATTTAGAGTTGGGTTACCAAATTTTCACTCAGAGGTGACCCCACCTGATTTTTTATGAGGAATTCAGTTGTGAAATAATTTTCATAGGTTTATTCATGTTTTTATATTTTTTGTCAAAATTTATTTTTACTTATTTTTTTCAAGTACAAGTGCATTTTCACATTTTTGAATTTTAATGTAATTTTAATTTTGTGTATAAATTTTTATATTCATACTTTAATTTTTGTTTGCATAATAGAAATAAATCCATTTATTTACACTCATAACTTAATTTTGTTATTTGTGGTCTCTTGGGTATATGAAAATACCTCTCAGGCTCACATGTATTCAGAGTGCACAGTTGTGCTCTTAAAGGAAATAAGGGACAACCATTCAGCACATCATCATTCCCACTCATGTTTTTCCCTGATTTCTATGGAAGCATCTTGATGACCCAGGCCTATTTTTAGGCCTCTTCAAGAATTTTGTTAATTGGGTGCTTTCCACTACATCAAGTTAATAAACCTTTTTTAATTCTCCTCTCCTTTTCAGAACCAATTGATTTTTTGTCCTTCTCTCATTGTTCTTGGGGTAAGTCTTCAGGAGGCTTCTTTTCTTGATTACCACCCTTTGCCTTCTACCTCTCATGGTACCTGGTATCAAACTCCAAGTTAATTCCCATGAGTTCTTGAAATCTATCAAAATTACCAGGGACAGAAGCCAATTGGTCCAACAGCCTTGATGCCAAGCCTCTTCTATACATAGTAATATAATTCCTTTCCCACAAATCTGCAAATACCCAATTCTTGAAATCACACTTCTCAAATATGTTACATACAAAGAGACATGACTGCTTTACTTCATCATTATATTATTCAACTCTTTTTCAGCTTTCCTTACTTCATTGAGATCTAACTGGGCTTTAAAGAACTACCAGTTATTAAGGATATAGGAAGGGTCTTTATTGGAGATATTTTAGAGGTATGGTCCAATCCACTTTCCAGCTCTACCAGTTAGAAAATACGCTGAGTAAATAGCCTTCCTCCTTTCAGAGAAGAAGCGTTCTGGGTCATAATAAAAAATTAATTTACAATATTTCATATATCCTATCAATTTATTAGCTTGAGTACCATCAAAAAAATCAGGTGCCTTCTTGGATAGAGTCTTTATTAATGTGTCTCTGTGATTGTCCCTTTGGGAAACTGCTTGAGTGAGCTGTCCCATTAATTGAGTAATTTTCTTCATCATCTTGAGAAAATTTGATTTGTCTCAAGAGACCAGAGGTTTATTAGTAAAGGCTATGTTTTGGGAACATTCCAAGTCAGCTTCCACTTCAGTCTCTTCAGAATCTTCCTCTTCCTCCTCTGCTTCCCCCAATATACTCCTAGGCCCTTGATAAATGCCAGGGTAGCCACCTAACAAGCCAGAGAATTATCTTCCTCATCTGGGCTCAATACCTACTCTTCTGGATGGTTCTGCTCCTTCCATTAATGGTACTTGGTTTATTAAATTATGGTTTTCATTCAAGAGGAGCCCTTTCTTTAGGAGTTATAATGTCTTTTTTTATTTGAGATCTTGTACTCTTGGCTGAGGGCTATTCTGAACTGTCATAATATTAAGAATAAAAAATAAAGTACTAGATGATACTTGGATAATGAATAAGAATGCTTGACAAAATCAAATAAAATGAAAATCATGATTAAAACTTGAGGGATCAATCAAATCTTGAGGTTAAATCAATTTCTTGAAGAATATAAAATCAATTTCAATCAATTCAATGAAATCAAGTCAATTCAAAATCAATTTCAATTATGTCTTGAGGAATTCAACAAATCAGTAAATATCTTCAGAAATCAATTAAAAATCTTGAGGAATCAAATCCAATCAATCAATAAGATCAAATTTTCAGAAACAATTCTTCATCTTGAGGAATAAAATCAATTTCAATGAAATCAAATCAAAATTCTGAAACATAAACCAATTTTCCTGATGAATCCCAATCACAAGTTAACAAAGCAATTGAAATAAAATGAGATGTTCAGAAATGATTAAGAAATGAGCAAAAAGTCAATTTTCATATGAACAAAATGAATGAGATGAAAATTGATGAGAAAATCACAAAGTCATAAAAATCATAAAGAGGTCATGATTGATTAATTAGTGAATGATTTCATGAAAAGAAGAGACAAAGAAGAAGAAATTATGGGCTAATTAATGAAATTTCACAGGGGCTCTTCCAAGTGAAGAGCACCTGACACTCAGTAAACCATCACTAACTTATAGAGGGCTCAGAATTGGGTAAGAAAGAATACACTTAAAATTGTAATAACAATGGGATTTCTAATAAAAATAAATATATGAAAATCAGCAGTAGTACATAGTTAATAGTGATAAGTAAAGGATCAAACCACAAAAAAGTCCAAGTACACTGTTTCAACCTGTTAAAAAAGAAAGAGAGGGGTTAATAAGGATATGGTCACCACAACTCCACTGAACAGGTGAGAAAATGAAAAGACAAAGTTGATACCAATCAATAAGATATTCCAAAATAATAATAAGAATATTTATCAAATAGTAAATCAAATATATTAATTAAGTGAAGAAGTGTCCCCAGAGGGAAGGAGAGGGGCTGGTATTTGTGGGAATCCACCAGCCCTGATCCAAAGAGTAAATTCGCCTGAGAAGAATCTTGATAGAAATGATTTGGGTGATACAGCCCCTGTATCAATGTACAAGGTCTTTACAAGAGGGGTGGTAAAGCTGTGTTATTGTACATTTTCAGACTTATGTATCCAAAACTGTATTTGGTGAACACAGGCTGTATTGGGGATTCCAGACTTTATTGAGCTCTTCAAGGAAGTTCCTGAAGCTGAAGGCTGTTTGGTGCTACTTATTTGCTGGTCTTGTTGGTATGAGTAAATATAGGACTGCATACCATTTTCCCCTGATAGTAGATGTGACACAGAATGAAGGGGAATACTATGCAAAGTATCAGAGAGAGTAAAAAAACAAAATATTTTAAAGCTTTCTAATAGAAGTATTTGGAGTGCACAATTGTGTGGTTGAGGGAAATGAGTGAGATCAATTGAACAAAACATGTTCCCTAATCAGGCTTCCCCCTGATTGCTAGGGAAGCCTCTTGATGACCCAGGCTTATTTTGAGGTCTCTTAAAGCATTTTTAATAGGTTTATTTACACCAAAAAAGCTTCATAAGCCTTCTTAAATCCTCCTATTTCTCCAGCGCTAACTGATACTTTTTTTCCTTATTGAGGATATCAGAATGAGGTTTATCCTTAGAAGCTTGAAAGTTCTTCCCCTTATTCTTCTGGTGAGCCTTCTTGGAAGATAGATTTTGAGTATTCCCAAAGGAGTTGAAGCCAGAGACTGAAAGCTTCTTTTCTTGATTACCACCCTTTTCATTTGGTTGCTCATGTTACCTGGTTTCTAACTCCAAGATAATTTCCATAATACCTTTAATTCTATTAAACCTTCCACTATTAGAAGCCAATTGGTCCAAAAACATTCATTACAAGCCTCTTCTGTAAATATGCATATAAGCTCTTCCTCCCAATATCCAATTCTTTCCATCAAGCTTTTGAAATTATCTATTTAGAAGGAAAAATTACCATTTTACTTTGTCTTTTTTATTGTCAAACTCTTTTTTGGCTTTCCTTACTTCATTGCTATCACCAAACAGATTCTATAACTGGATTTCAAAGAGCTTCCAGTTATTGAAAATGTAATAAGGGTAATTTCAGAGATGAGGCTCACTCTACTTTTCAGCTCTTCCTGTCATAGATGGAGTTTTCTGGGTCATTACTCAACATTCATTGACAGGATTGGATCAAACCTCTCAATTTATGAGCTTGAGTACCACCAAGGGAATCAGGTTCCTGCATGGATAGAGTCTTAAAGGCTTAAGATTTCTATGTGTCTCCTTGTCAGACTTCTTGAGCTAACTGCCCCATAAATTCAGTCATCTGCTCCATCATGTTCAGCCAGCTTGGTTCAGCTTGAGAGACAGGAGTTTCATTATAAATGGGTATATTGGGACCCTCAGGATCTTCAGGAGCATCTTTCAAGGAATCTTCCTCTTCTGCAGACCCCTCCCCCTGTTCTTCTTCAGCTTCCCTCAATCTGCTACCAGGAACTTGAGGAATTATAGGGAAACTACCCAATAGACCAAAGAGTGACCTTGATCTTTTAGATTAAACAACCCCTATTCTTATTGTTTGTGTCCCTGCTCCTGCTGGCCCTTTACTCAAAATTTCACTCATCCAAGTAACTGATGGTTTTTGATTAAAAGGTACCCTAGTTTTAGGAGTCCAAATGGCTTGGTTTCAATGATATCTTGCATTCTTGCCTGGGGCTATGCTGAATAGGAATCTTGAAAGAGCTTAAAAATATGAACATTATAATACTAGAAAAGGAATAATTAATTATTGACCAAATCAAATTAGAATATCGAGTTTTGATGAAAACTTGAAGAATGAATTAATGAGCTTGAGATGAAATCAATATGAAAAATTTTTTAAGAGTTAAAATAGAAAATTCAAATTCTTATTAAAAATCAATTTATGTATAAGTTTCAAATCAATTCAAACCAATAATTCAAAAAATTGAATCAATTAAATAAACTTTAATCAAGTCTTGAGGAATTCAATCAATAAATCAGTTCTTTGAAGATTTTCAAATCAATTTATATTGAGTAACTCTAATAAAAAAACCAAGCCAAATCAATTTTTCTTGGATAATTGAAATGAAAAATAAACCAATCAAAGCCAAATTGTGAAAATATCTGAATTTTACATAAGAGAGAAGCTTTAGTAATTGAAAGAAATTTTAAGAATAGATTTAAGATTATGCAAAGAGTAATATTAAGAAAGAAATAAACTTTCAGATAAATTAAATGAATGAGATGAAAATTGATGAGAGAATCAGAAATCACAAAGTCATAAATGTCCTAATTGATGAATTAGTGAATGTTTATTGAGAAAAAATGAATAAATAAATAAGAAATTATGAGTTAATTAATATAATTTTGCAGGGGTTCTTCTAAGTGAAAGGGCCTGGAACTCAGTGAACTGGACTCACTTTCAGAGGGCTCAGAAAGTATAGAAAGAACACTTAAGCAGTTTAATAAAGGATGAGATTTCTAGTAAGAAAGAAAGAAATAAGGAAGTTTCAATAACATAAATAAATAAAAAAGAAGCCATAAGAGAGCTTACCACAAAAAAGCCCAAGTCCACTTTCTCAACCTCTCAGAAGGAAAGAAAGAGGTTGATAAGGATATGTCTATGGCATCTGCACTGAACAGGTGAGGAAAATCCCAAGACTCACTTAACATTTATAAGTAGGATATTCCAATGAGTAAGAATCAAATACTTAATAATAACACATAAACTATATCAATTAACTGAGGAAAAGGTCCTAGAGGGAGAAAGAGGGCTTTGTATATGTGAAAATTGACCAGCACCTATCCAAGGAATGAATTTCTTGAGAAGATTGATCTATTTTATTTATTTGGGTAATATAGGTCCTGTAAGCATTTACAGAGTCTGTGAAAGTGGTGTGGTAAAGTTGGGTTATCTTGTGATTCCGTATCAGTCAATCCAGCCTGTACAAGAAGTGAGAGGCTGTTTTAGTGAATACAAAGTGTATTATTGTTTAAAAAGAATATTTCTGAAAATTTATTCTAATACACATCAGTGAATAGCTGGTTTGGTGATTTACAGTGGGGATAATGTTGAATACCCCTTACACATAGTAGTGGCTGTGACATGTTAGTGGATTTAGTGCTTAAGCTTTTTCTGGAGCCTCAGGCTAAAAAAATCACTGTTGTTTTTGATTCATATAAGGTTTATTATTTACAAATTCATTTCATTTTCATATATCAATTTTTATTTCCAAATCACCAATTCAAAATTTAAACTATATTCTATAGCCACTTTCTCTTTTTTTACTTAATTCTTTATTAATATCTTATTCTCTGCAAACTTCTCTATATGTCTCATATTTCGATACAATTAATAGTATTCAATTTATAATTTTTAAACATCAATATATTTTTCATATCTGCAAAAGATAAACCATATTTATGGAGGCTAATATATGTATAATTAAATCTTTTGTCTTATTCAACCCCCTTCTGGTATTTATATCAGTATAAACTATATATATTTATTTTGAAATAAATTTTTCAATCAAAGAGTTTTTTGGTTGATTTTGAAAGAGAATATTGTGGTTTATAATGAAAAATCTCATTCAATTACCATATTATTAGTTCTTTCTGTTTTTAAATTCTTGACTATTTGAAACCCCAATATTATAGCTTGAAATATCCATTTGTATTTTTTGAATATTTCTTATCATTAATGAAAGATAATGAAATATTTTTCCTTGAATACATTTGTTCTCTTGGCTATTAGATATCATACTGATTAAATCAAATCATTGGAACAAATATTCATAATCTTATAGACACAAGAATAATTCTGAAATTATTTATTGATGAGTGATATCTCTCAGCTATCAGATATATTTATTGATTTTATATACTATGAAACATAATTAGTCTCATAAAAACCTCTTTCCAATAGATGTAGCAGCTGCTATCTTTGAAAAAAGATTATAATTTACTGTATTGCTGTAAATATAGGATTTTAAGCTCCTGAGCCATAGGTCCAAAGCACTTTGATAGCTCTTTTGATGATTTATGTGGGTGTGCCACAGGTCCAGGTGTTTTCTGTGGCCCTATCACCATATACTAGAGATAAAGATACTGTGTGACCAAAGCCTCCTTTACATAGGTGGTGTGTCCTTTATTTTTTAAAAAACAATAAAATATATTGTATGACAGTAAATATTGGCTCATATGCTCCTTGAATGCATGTTCAAGGAACTGCACTACCTGTTTGAGAGTTTATGCACCTGTTCTTCAGGTCCAGGTATTGTTTGTGGCCTAGTTATTTTTGAAAAAATAAGATAACTGTTCTGGCTTTCTTTAATTGACTATTAATACCAATTACTAGAAATAAAAGAACCTCATTCAAAGAAACTTATTATTTTTAATTTTTAATTTCTTTAATTTTAAACTTCAATTTTTTCTATAAATCTTTTCTTTAAAAAAAATATATCTTTAAGATGATCAAAATCTATTTTAGTATGAGTTATATTTTCAAATTATGAAAATCAAACTAAGTATTATTTAATAAGGACCTCTTTAAATCAATGAGAAAATTGATTTTTCCTCAATATAATGAAATTTTGGTTTCAAATTTTCCAAATTTTATTTTAAATTAAATTCAATTTTGAAATAAAAACAGTTTTTAAAAAATAAAATTTCTTTTAAATAATTTATAAATTCCATAATCTTATTTAAATTAAAAATAATCTTTCCAGAAAATTAATAAAATTATTCATAAAGAAGAAGGTTTTAAATGTTCTTTGGGAGGAATGAATTATTTTTTTTTATTTTTATTTGTCCTTTTTTTTTTTGTAAGGAATTTGGGTTTCCTTATCTTTTTATCCCAGATTTACAGATTCATATTGAAATTTTTTGATATTTTAAATTTTATTTAATAAATGACATTATTTTTTCCATAGAAAAAACATTTCAAAAATTTATTATTAAAATATCAATGTTTTTGTTAAACACAAATAATTTTTTAGTAAAAACATGTAAGCTCTTGAAATTTTTTTGCCAATCTTATAGTAAAACATAAACAAAAGAGTTTTTAAAAACAAAACCTCCAACTAATTTCAATAATATTATTCAAATTCATTATTATTTTTTTGTTTTCTGTGGTAGCTTCTCAAGCATACAGAATTATGCCATAGTTTTGTTCTATCATTTTTTTCCTAAATGATGAATCTGAAAAATATAGTATAATTCTGTGTTCTTTAGAAGCTATCAAAGAACAAGAAAACCAGAAAAAAACATTGAAATAATATCCCCAAAGTTAGCGGGAGGATTTTTTCAAAAAACCCTTTTTTCATGTTTTACCATAAATTTGTAAAAGCACATAAGAGCCTATATGTTTTTAATAAAACCTCGCATTTGTTCATCAATATCCAATATTAATTTTAATATTAGGGCTTCTCAAAACTTCCAAATCCAGAACTATCATGCCTTATTTTTTTCTTCTCAAATCTCATATTCAATTATTGGGATTTTGACCATCCAGCACCTCTTAAGTGGTTAAATTTCTGGTATTAAAAACCTATGTTTTTGGGAACTAAATCCTAAATTTTCTTCCTTAAAATCATCAATTTTTTTATTAATCAATCAAAACCAAATCTTAAATCCCATTTGCAATTTATTTAAAATTTAAAAATCAAATACTCATTTTAGGTTTTCAATAAAGCAGTATATATTTTTATAAAAACAGAAGCTAAATCCATTTGACTTCAGAATTCACAAAATCATTAAATTATGAAATATGTTTGCTTAATAAAAATTCAAAATACCAAGAGGATCCCTTTGTTTAATTTTTCAATAATCTAATTTATTAAATCTTCTCTTGAAAAAAAAATCGTAATAGCTATGAGCTTGAAATTTAAAAAGAAAAATTATTTTTTCATTTTTTTATACATTGAATTCAAATTATTAATAAGCTTGAGGTTTGAGATTCTCAACTATTTTCTTTGAAAAGGTCCCACAAATAATAACTTGAAAAATAATTTAATTAATTTGTAGTGATAATAATTCACTAAGAAATATCTTTCAATATATACAATTAAAAAACACTTAACACTATATGTTAATTTTTTAGAGGTAAAATCTGATCACCAAACTAGATTTTTTTATAATGATTTTTTAAAAAGATTATGTCAAAAACATGTCCTTAAGCTTGGTTTTATCAGACTGAGTCTATAAATAAATACAACTAAGACATATCAAGATAATTATAATTAAAATCAATTAATTTCAGATACACAGTCATTATAAATTAAATAGAATCCAAATTGATATGTTTTTTCAAGAATTTGAAGATTGAGGAGCTGAATGAGAAGTGGAGATGTGATCTAATGAGTAAATTTAAAATTTTTCAAGGTGAGAAGATTTTATTAAACTCAAAAGGGAGGCTTACAAGGCAGATTTTAGATAAATATTGAAAAAATAATTATTTCTCAAAAAGTGAGAATTGATTAAACTGAAAACAAATTTTTTAGGAATTATGAAAAAACTTTATAAAAAAGGATGGAGAGTTGTGGTTGAGTTAGTTTTTAAATAGAAAAAAATACTAAATTTTTAAAAATTGTTGAAATTCAATGAAATTGTAGGTGACTCAGTTGAAAAAGTCCAGTTTTTCCAACGAAAAAACTAGAGTGCTTGATCGTTACTTTTTCTTAAAAGATTGAATTAAATCAATGCAGAATTTGGTAGGTTTTAGTCCCCCTATTATTCATTTATTTATTTACTTTTTATCTGATAAAGTATTTTCATGAGAAAACTTTTCTAAAATTTGTTCACTTTAAATTCGAAAAAAGAAAATTTTTATGAGATATTAAATAATGCTCAATTTTTTTCATTTTCATTTCCACTCCAAAAATAAATCAAAAAATACTTGAAAAATTTGATGTTTGAGTAAATTAAAATAATTTAAATAATATTTATTAAGTAATCTTAAAAATTGATTCAATTTTAATAGAAAATATTTCATTTTTTCAGAAAACTAATTATTTTCTTATTAAAAAATGACTTTATTTCTACATGATGATAAAAAAGGAAAGTAAGAGAATTCTGAGAATTTTAAGTCAGAAATTTTAATAAACTGACTTCCTCCTTCTTTGTTTAAACTGAATTCAATTTCATTCTTAACTCATTAGCCCTCTTTTTATAAGTTATTTTCTCCACAAAGTGCACATACTAGCATGTTTGCGTTTGTCATTTCCTTGTACATCAAACATTTCCAATCAATATCTTGTCTCTTTGAGTGCATAATTTATGGAGGATTATAATTGATAATTTCAATTCAACAAATTCTTGCGTAGTCTTTCCATTTCAACATTTTATCCTTTGTTTTTATCCAAATATTATGTTTTTTACTTTCAAAAAATATATCAAGCACAATTTCTTAAACTTCATCAAAGAAATTGACTCTCAAGTAGCTAACCCCACCTTGTTTTGAGATAATTTCAAAGTCTTGCTTCAAAATAAATGCATTGGCATACGCAAGGAAGATATTTGATCTTTAGTGAAATAGAAAATAAATTGATCTGTCAAGTCACCTTAATTACCTTCTCATATCTCATTTTAAAAACTAGTTTGAGTTGGAAGTCTGCTCAATCGTTGGGCTTCATGGATATATGGTGACCACTCTAAACACGCTCAAATTCATTATTTCGCGGTTTGCTTTGATATGATATCTTAAATTCACCCCGAAATTACGTGAGCTAGGGTTTTTGCATGCTTTCTAGTTGAGGAATTGATGCTTGAAGCTATATGTTTGAAGGCAGTGCAAGGATATATTTCGATGAAAAAATCCAATGTGACTTGGTCTTAAGGCATTGCTACCCGTGGGATTCTTTTAAACTGCACAAAACATTCAATCTGAGCGCAAGCCGGACATGGTGATTTCTTCAAAGACGTCTCTATAGGCTTTTGATTGCAACTTCTCGAAGCCATCTATTAAGCAAAAGTGTTGATGGTTATTGAAGCAGAAAGAATTTTTTCAAGTATAGGGACAAACTTCAAGAAAGACCTTGACTCAAGTATTTTCTCCAAAAAACTTGATTTTAGACTGCATGAAGAGTTTATTCAGGCTTTCAAAAGGCATTTTGATTACTGATTTGTTTAACTTGGAATTCAATTATAGCGATTGAAGACTTGAACAAAACTTTATTTAGTACAATTTTTTTCTTTACGTGCTTCTGAGAGAAGCAAGAATTTGAGTGGAAAAACTATCGAATACAATGAGTCTACAGTCGGTAAAAAGTGATGCTGAATTGAAAATAACATAAAAACGGTGAAAAGCGGCGAAATAATTGATCTATAAAAAATATTATTCATTATTTCCTGCGTCAGATCAGATCTTTCAAAAAAAAAACCTAAAGTAGACAGAAAGGGAGAAAGCTGAATGAGTTAACCATTTCTTTTTTTCCTCCTTCATCTGGAGGTCTGACGACGAGCCCCATAAGATTCGGCTCCGCCGCCTTCTTTGGGTGCTTTGTTAAAAGCAAAGTAGCCAGCGGCACAAACTACTCCGCCTATAATCAAGGCCAAAGGCAAAACCGCAGGGTCCCTAAAGAGACCGTGGCATGGCTCAGTCTGTTTGATCTAATCTGAAGAGGTTACACTGTTGATATTCTCAATTATTTGAGCACTTACTTTCGTACGGCCTTGTTGAGATGAGAGGTGTTCGGCGCTCCGACCTTGCGTCCGATGCCACCCTGGAAAGTAGTAGTTGCTTGTGCATCAAGATGATTTAGTCTCAATATACTGGGAATCATTGTTAATTGGAAACTGTCTCAAAATTTTGCTGGGTTGAGAGTGAGGAAGACTTGAGCTGGATGGAACAAAGATAATCCAAAGATGGAGACTGTCGCCAAGCTGGTCAGCATGCCGGTCTACTTGTACCCTTTTCGGCTATGCCAGCCCTGATCGCATCGATCGATCGTCCAAGGCCGCACCAGCCCAATCAGCGGATGAGCGCATTCATGACGTCATCTCATACCTCGCCGATCAATGGGTTAGGCATGCTCATGACGTCACACTATCCTTGCTTTGGTGGGCAGCTGCAGCGTATTGGCCAGCTAGGCGCCGGACAAGGGATGTATTCAAGCGCGTAGCGTCCAAGAGGCTTGATGGCGTGGGTCAAGGTAAAATAAAATAGCAAACTTGGAGATTCCTTACGAGATCACCGTCATTCTCTGCGTGAGCCCCGACCTGGGCAAAAACCAGATTTCTTGCCTAAGATTTATTAGCGTACCGCATTGGGCTGTAAGGTAGCGCGCAAACACGACGAGTGCGTTGTGGTGGCCCTTGGGTTCAACCACAAGCAGGCAACTCATGCCATCCAAAAAGTGACATAGCTTCAGTTTTAGGGAACCTAGGCTCAAAAAACTCAAGGTACCCAATGATTATGACGGCAAGCCACATTGTCTGGACTTTCTTTCGTCTCATTGGTGTTTTTAACTTACAATATACTAAAGTTAATCCTTTAGAGCTATTGGGGGGTCTCAAAATACCCTTTTGAGTCAAGACATTGTTGAAATTTCATTTCCTCAGGGGCTATGCGCAATAACATCTGGAGTAATCAAGAGGGATTTTTCTTGGTGTTGGTTGGAGCAATCATAAAAATCCAAAACAACCAATCAATGGCGCAATTTGATATACAGTAAATGAAGAAAGTGCCAAGTTTGTCAAGCTGCAAGTAGATGATTTGGCTTCCAATGTTTTACACGAAAATGTGCCACGGCATCAAACCGGGCAAACAAAATTTTGATATTTTCTTAGTACCAAGGTTTACGCATTTTCATGGGCGCCTGCGCGCGGCGTCTCTTTCTTTCCTTCGCCAGAAGGGCTTTGAATGGTTGCTGCAGGCTCGTGGGGAAGTTGGGCATTAATTCCCATAATCAATGATGGAAAATCGACTAAACCTTGGTTTGATTTAAAGAGTTCTGCGCCTTCTGAGCTTGGTGGTAACTGGCTTGAGCTCATGCCTGGCTCCATCATGCTTGACGTACCATCAGCAATTTGGGCTATCATTGCGCTCAAGTCTAGAGAAACGCCCTCCAGGCTTGGCCCAAAACCAGACTGGCTAAGATTAGCGGTAGCGCCTGGATTTAAGTTAATACCTAACCCAATCAAATCCTTTGAATTATCGGGAGGACTCAGCGTAAGATCAATGGAGTTGGAGGTACCAGCCATGGCAAAGGAAGAGGTAACACCAGAAGTAACCAGGCTTGAGATGAAGTCTGATAAGTCTGTAGCTCTTGTAAGACCCTCAGCCCCCGGCCCATCACTACTATTTGTTGAAGATAGAATAGTTCCAAATGTTGGGGGAAAAGACGACATATTTGCGAGTGAATGACCAATTTCTTTTACGATGTCATTTGCTCTTTGATCGGTTTGAGCCTTGACTAGGAGATCAGTCGACTCCGGCGCCTCAGACTTCTCGATAGGTATCGAATTGAGGTTGAGTGAGGGGTCAAGAGGGGAGGGACCAGCTGAATCATTGTGACTGCTGCCAAAAAGGCTACCATCACCAAACAAATCACCATCGGTGTCCTCAGAAGCCAGCTTGGCTCCAGCAGGGGTTGGCTCGATGGTACTATTGCTGGAGACGGCAGCTGGTGTTGCGTTAGAAGCTTGTGAGTTCGGCCGCAGAGTATTAAGAGCAATTGAAGGACTAGAAGCCTGGCTATTCGGCGGGTCTTCCAAAGAGGTCGGCTCTGTCGATGAATGCCCTTCAACATCATGTTTCCTTGGAGGATTATTATTTGAGTTTTCTTCCGTAGTGCAAGCAATGGTCTGAGAATCTGAATTTTGCTCTGAAAAGACCTTAATGGGTTGCGACGCAGGTGGGTTTGAATCAATATCCATCGGTACTGGTGCCTGTTCAGGTTTAGGGGTGTTGATAACGAGGACTGGACTCTCAGATGTGTGTTGAACCATCTGAGCCGGATTTACCAAGCTTGCCAGTGGCTGATCGTCTTCAATCATAATGACTTCTTTGGTTGATTCAGCACTCTCCTCAGGAATCGGGGATGCAGGATTTTTTGCAGTCTCAATAATATCCACCTGCATCATAGAAGCTTCTTGAGCTTTGCGCAAATCGCGCTGAGCGATCGCAACTGCCCAAGTCTGCAACCACCCAAACAAGA
The DNA here is from genome assembly GCA_023105745.1 of Austropuccinia psidii. Taxonomy (NCBI): domain Eukaryota; kingdom Fungi; phylum Basidiomycota; class Pucciniomycetes; order Pucciniales; family Sphaerophragmiaceae; genus Austropuccinia; species Austropuccinia psidii. The sequence goes on along the minus strand of JALGQZ010000008.1, from coordinate 48,758,485 downwards.
TGTAGAAAAGATTTCATGGATTGGTCAATCAAAGTCAATTTTTGCGGTTGAAAAAGACCTCCCAGTATCATTCAAAGAAAAGTACAAACGGTAAGTTTTTCAGCATTCTCAATAGTAGCATCAAAATCCGCAATGCTACGTCTCAGGCTGTCTCGAAGATCCTTAGGTGGCAAAGATGAGTCAAGATAGGGCGTGAGCTTCATTTTCTTAACTTGAAGGTTATATTTCGCGATGGCAGCAATCGAACGAAATGTGCTTTGAAGTTGACGCTCGATTGCATCGATTTGCTCCGAAAGAATCATTTGAGAACCTGAAGGAGCGTTGGGCATGGTTTTGTTGGACTTGATGCTTCACAGAAAATGATATTCCAATAAAGCGCGACAATCCTTGATTAATAAATTGCACCCTGCATTTCTGGGAACTTCGACTTGGGTTAGACAGCCAAAGTTGAAAACCCCGAGGGTGATTTTTGTGGATTTCAATTTGGGCCTTGCTTGACCTTCAAAAAAAGGCATGTAAACCAGCATACAAGAGCAGCTTTTTCATGAATAAGTATTTTAAAATGTTCTGGATCAATTTCTTAGTGGCTGGAGAAACATTTGATCGATTTTTTTATGTTGAAATGTCTTTAACACGAATACTTTGACTTCAATGTATATCCATGAATTGAAGTTGCTAACAAAAACCCACTTTAAAAAGTAATTTAATGAAGGAAATTCAGACAACTCATGGTAAAAAATGAAGAAAATGGAATCAAGTAATAATAAATTATAGCATTTTCATTAAAATAAGTGCTTAGGCTCAGATTTTTATCATTGAAAAGCAAAAAAAAAGATATAAATCCTGCATTTTTGGGACACTAAAATCCCACTTTTAGCCTCATTAAAAGCCTCATCTTTGATACACACCTCAATAAGTGCATGTATGATTACATAAAAGGTCTTCCATCTTGCATAAAATATAAATAAAATAGTAATACCTTGGAGTATTGTTTTTTTTATTCTCATCATCTTCACACATTCTCATCCATTATAATTTGAAAAGCATCCAAATAATGACCTTTACCTCAGACTTTAAAGTCATTTCAGTTTATCAATGCTTTCAGCTCTGATATTAATTCAGATATTCAAGATTATATAGCCTTATTTTATATAATAACAACACAATGATACATCAATCCCTGTGCAAGAAATCTTTCACCTTACATGTATAGCTTTCATGACTTGAGAACCTTGTCATCTGATAAGTTTCAAAAACTTTGTTGCACCACACATGATTTCTTCAAAAAATTGGTTACATGGATTCAAGAAAATGAGTAATTTCAGAATTACACACATAAAAAACAGTGGGATAATTGGCTGTGGCACTATCAAGGTTAGGATATAATGGAAATGGGGCCTCTTTGGGGAAAATTACAATATCATTTACAGTTAGGCATGGTGCTATTGTTTTGTGCATGCAAAGGGTGATTAATATATTAATTAATTACAAGAGAATAATAATTTTTTGGCCAAAAATTGAACAAAAAAGATATATTTCATGAGTTATTAAGGCTTAATTGTCTCATTGGTACATTGGATTTATTGATGGGAGTTTCAATGTGTCAAAGCCACTATTCATGGGTAAGGGTATTCAATATTAACCCCACTCAAACTCATCAAACCATAAATACAGTATGTGTATCAGTAATTAGTTTCAAAAAATCTTCTTGTTGAAACATGCATACAGTCTTGTTCATCAATATAGCCTGTCAACACTTGTACAGTGCCCTGCCATAAGTATGCAAACAATTTAAAAAAAAGTGTGCTGTATTTTTTTTGGCTGCACAGCCAAAATTATCACAGGAAAAAGTCAAAGTAAATATTTCAATTGCCAAAAAAAAAACACAAAAAACAATGAGTAAAAAAACAATATTCATGTAAAGAAACCTTTGTCTTTGGGTTTCTAAACAATACATGAGGGTAAGAAAAATAATTCATAATGAAAAATTAAACAACATGAAAAACAAACTCATTAACTAAAGTAAAGTGAAATAAGCTATTAGAGAAAGAGAAAACTGACCATATAAGTATTTTTGACCACTATTCTGTGAAATTACCATTTCCATTTGCCATTGCATGGAGAGTAGCAAGTTGTCCAAATTTCCACAAGGAACATTGCCCCATTCTGATTGGATGGCAACCCTTAATTAATCAATTGTTTGTGGTTGATAGAGTTTGCTGATGGCACTCTTCATGATTTTCCAAACATTCTCTATTGGGTTCAGATTGTGTGAGTGAGAGGATAATTGATTTTTTTGGATTCCATGTTGTTGGCACCATTGATTTCTGAGAGTTGCTGTGTAGATTGGGGCATTGTCTTCCATGACAAGAAACTAGTGTCTTCCCATTATACAGGGTTCTTGCTCCATGTGGCTGATGAAAGGAAGGAGAACTGGTGAATAATTCTGTTGAATGAGTTGAGCCTATGTCATTTATCCATTGATAAAAGTTATTCTCAATCATTTGGCCACAAAAATTGCACCCCAGACCATCATTGTTTGATGTCCAGAGCAATGATTAATGGCTAAGTTCTCCAAATGCCACTGCTCTTCAGAAGTGTGCCATATGTGGACTTGGTCAACTTTCTTGCCTAGCTCGAAAGCTGATTTGTTGGTCCACAAAACCTTTTCCCAATTGTCAATTCCCCAGTGCACAAGAGTTTGAGTGAATATCAGTTGGGCTTGAAGAGCTTGTGGTCAAAGGTAAGGCTTTCTTGGTGCTATTCTTGATTACTTGCCTAACTTGTGGATCTCTCTCTGAATTGTTCTGGTTGAAACACTTTCAGTCATCAAGTTTGAACCTGAGAAACAGTAAGAAAATGGAAACAAGTGATGATGCAGCTAAGCTGATTTTGGTCACAATCCTTTAAGATGGTAGGTTTTCTGTTTTTTTTTTGAATTTGCACTGTGCCAATTTGTTGATACTTTGAGATGTTATCATAGATTGTTCTAAGAGGGACCCCAGCTAATTGGGAAATGGCTTGATACAATAACCCTGCTTCATGCATTCCAACAATTTGTCCACAAGTTTCAACATCAATATATGGCATTATCTAAATTAAAAAAAAAGTCAAGTGGAAAAAGAATAAACACTTTGACAGTTATTGGTTGGGTCTTTGCAAGGGATCAGGAAATGGTCTTTAAATGTTCCAATATCCATGGTTGGACTATTTGTTAAAGTGAATTGGGGTGTGATAAAAAGAAGAAGTGAGAAAAGACAAAAGAAAATGAGATTGAATAAGAAAAAAAGAAATTGCAGAAAAAAAAACAAGTCAAGAAAAGAGAAGCACAAGTAGAGATAAGGTGGGACAAATAGGATGGCAGGAAGTGCACATGCTATGCCCAGCCATGTATGCGCATAGGCCCTGACTTCTTTTCATACTTTGGGAGGGGCACTGTACTTGTTCCCTGTATGGCAGTATTCAACCTGTACAGATTCAAAGTGATATAAACTAAAAAAAGAACAAAAATTCAAAAGGAAATAAAAAAAGATTAAACATTGAAAAATTCAAAAAGAATAAGAGGGTTCAGGAGTGCTGAAATGTTTAAAAATTCATGAGGAATTGAGAAATTAGAAAAACAAAAAAACTCAGAAAGAAAAAAAAATGAAAAAAAAAATGAAAAAAATTAAAAAAATTAAGAAAAATTAAAAATATTAAAAATATTAAAAAAATTTAAAAAATTTAAAAATTTAAAAAAATTAAAAAAAATTAAAAAAAATTAAAAAAAATTAAAAAAAATTAAAAAAATTAGAAAAATTAAAAATATTAAAAATATTAAAAAAATTAAAAAAATTAGAAAAAGGGCTTTGGTAAACCCACATAAGCAATTTGGTAAAAAACATAAGCCCTTAGTGTTTGTGGCATAAATTTGTAAAAACACATGAGAATTTCTATGGGACCTCTTTTGATGCCATAAATGGCACTGTGAATGCTTTTTATGGTATTGTTGATTCCATTAATGTCATTTATGGCATTTTTAATTTCAATAATGTTATTTAGTTCATTTTTATGCCATCAAAGTCATTTATTTCATTTTTGATACCATCAATGATATTTATGTCATTTTTGATGCCATATTGTAAGATGTGACTATGAAACTGATGATAATATTACTATTAATCAACAGTACTATGTCTGTTCTTATGAAATATAATAATAAAATATCATTATAACCACAATTAAATAATTAAATAATTATTTCTTTCACGTGTTAAGCACTACTAGTGATTTTAACAGTGAGCAAGTAATTGTCTACAAGAATCAATTACAAGAAGAATTTAATAATAAAAACTTCTTTTATTAAAATAATAAAATTATTTTAATATATAATTATCTTTTGCAAGAATAATTATAAAGATAATCCTTGAAGAAAACTATTACTAGAGAAAAACTTTAAGAATTAAAGATAAATGACTCACTAATACTCCAAAGAACTTATTGATAGATAAAAGTAGAGAAATTTGACGTAGAATTGTGGATTTGAGAGATCAAAATGATTTATAGCAGGATTACAACAATATATAGTTGGATTCTATGATTTCACGTATTTCTGATTGATTCTGAAAGATTAAAACACTTAAGAATACTTTAACTAATACTTACTTGTTGGTAACAATGATATAAAATGATAATAAGATGATGATATGGAAAAAACAGCAGGAGAAGGCCTCTTTTAAGTCAACAACAGCTCACAGAGGCGTTCCATGGAGCAAACTGAAAAACCAGTGAGTGAGAAAGCATTAAACCCTTTTGGATTAGTACTTACATCATCTGTTGTCACGTAAAATTGTCATAATTGCTTAATTGATGCTTTTACGTGACTACCAACCCCAATATGGTTAAGAATAAAAGGAGTAACATGTGTAAATCTTCTTTTATTCTAAAGTAATCATTGATTTTCCAAAGTTATCAATGTTATTGACAATTTCATCACAGGTTGTATTTACTGTGAATTTTTGAAGATTCAGTGTTTCATGTAGAATAATCAAAAATGGACTGTAAGTAAAACTTTTAATTTTACTAGTAAAACTGTAATTATTGTTGGTTTTACCATAGATAATACAGTTCTCAATTGGTCCTGAAGCTTTCAGAAAGATTCATTAAGATTTGTATTTTTAATGAATTTTTGAAGTTTTTACCTCATTTCTACGTAGAATTGCAAATATCAGTGTTTGACTGGTTGTTATGAGGTAAATCAATGGATACTAGTCCAAAAAGGGTTTTAATTACTCTTTTAGGGTTTATCCATGGAAAGTCATTAGTAATTGACATGGTTACAGGAGTGTAAGTAGCTTTTTACCTCCTTGGCACGTCAAAATAGCAGGTTATTTGCTATTTTCTGGTGTTTTACAGTAGTTGTAACTTGGTAACCAAGTTCTCAAAGAGGTTTAGTTTACCAATTGGGTCAAGATCAGCCATGGAACCAAGCTTTGGAGCTATCCACACCTCTGGGCCCTCAGAAGTTGGGTACCCTGGCTCTCTTTGATGTCTTTTGTCCCCCTTGCTTATTTTTCACGTAAAAATAGAATTTTAAGCTTCAAGTGAGATATCCACTATGGGTGTACCAAAAGTGCATGTAAGAATACCATAATATTAAGTGCTCAAAACATGTATAACACTATTCTTAGTGTATATGTAACATGGGATTTCTCACTTTCCCATTATTTTGGCGTAAAATCAAGAAAAACAAAAATTTTCACGCATCTTTTATGTGGTATTAATGATGTGGTGTTGAAGTATTTTCCATATTACCACCCCAAGGAGTTAATTTGAGCTTATTCACTCTATGGAGCTACCCTAGGTGAATTTTTGTGTAGAATCCAAATCTGGCCTTAAATCCATGGATTTACTTACTCAATAAAAAGTTATTCATCTTTTCTGAAATCAAAAATGATGAATTTTGAATATATGCATGATTTATGAGTTATGTATAATTCAAAATTTCTTTTTAAGATAATTGTGGCCTATTTGGGTATGTAAAATATACCTCAAGGCTCACATTCCCTCCCACCAAAAAATAAAATTGTACTAAAACTTTATTATTGATAAAAGAATAAGGCCCCAAAGGGGGTTAATGTCCACTGTCCAACCTCTTTACATCACTCAGATCAAGTAATTTAAAGCACATTTATAGACATATTCAGGCTTGTGGCATTCTTTCATGTCTAAATCTTCTTAAGAGTTTATCTGAGTCAGGTATTTCTGATTCTGCCATCCATTCATCTTCATGTACTGGATTTCTATATCTGACAAGATATTCTCTTTGATTTTTACCCCTAAGTCTCCTTTCTTTAATGACTTTCTTTATCTTTTTGTCTTCATTCTGTTCCACAGGTGGTACAGTTAAAGGAGTTGGGTTTCTTAAAGGAAACAATTCTTTATCAGCTGGTTAATAAGGCTTTATCAAGCTGACTGGAAAGGTGGGGTGTTTATTTTCCAATTCACCACTCAATTCCACTTGAACTGCATTGGTTCCATGTAAAGCAACAATAACAAAAGGTCCTACATAAGAATCTTTAAGTTTCTTTGGGCCTTTGATATTATTAAAATTCAAGGTTGAAACTAAAACTAAGTCCCCTACTTTGAAGTCTGGTACTTTATGACTCTTGTCCCACTTCTGTTTTGCATAATCAAAAGCATCATTCATACTTTTTTTGCATGAAGTCTTACTTTATCAAGCATTATTTTGAAGCTGGAAGCTGTAGGATGAATGTCAATCAAGTCTTTCCTCAGTGTGTCTGCTGGGAGTCTTGGATTCTATCCTTTCTCTAACATAGCAGGAGTTTGTCCTGTGGAAGAATGGACTGATGTCTTATATGCCAATTCTAATGCAGGTATCAGAGTGCACCAGTCATGGGTAAAGCCATCTGAGTCTTTGAATTCTAATCCATAAGCACAAAATCTCCTGATTATGTCCTCTAAAGTTTGAATCATCCTCTCTGCTAGCCCATCTGTCTGAGGGTGATATGCTGTAGAGAATGATAACTTAGTCCCAAACAATCTATGAAGATTGGTCCAAAGTGCAGATGTGAATTTAGGATCTCTGTCACTTATGATATTCTTAAATAATCCTGTATGAGAAATAACTCTACTCCATAAAAGAAGAGCTGTATCCATAGCAGTGTCATCTTTATGACATGGTAAGAATATGGGAGTTTTGCTATATCTGTCTACTATGACTAAACAAGCATTATAACTTCTGTGACCACTTGGAGGAAGTGCTGTCACCAAATCCATGTGAACAACTTCCCATGGGGATTTTGGTTCTTGAATATGGATCATAAGTCCAAATTTCTTGCCTGTACCCCTGTTTGCCTTTTGGCATCTGTCACAGGTATGGCAATATTCAATGGTTTCTTTTCTCCAAGATGGCCACCATGCACAGTTCTTCACTTTTTCAAGTGTTCTGTCTTCTGAAAGGTGTCCAGAGTAGATACTATCATGACATTCATGAAGAATGGTATTGATAAGTAATCTACTGCACAATGTCATAACCCAAGAATGTTTTGTTCTGTGGTAAATGATCCCATCAAACAAGTGAAATCTTCCTTCAGAATAGGAATTTTTCCAAACTTCATCAAGTGCATTAACTAAAGATGTATCCTTGCAGTCTTTATCTAATAAAGAAGTCAAGATATGGCAATTCTTGTCTTGTTTATAAGATTCTCTGACCTCCTCAAAGAATTCAGTCCCAATATCAGTTATGTTAATTCCTTCAATTGGAATCTGTGGTTCAGCTTCCAAAGGTACATAAGCTGGGTTATCAGGAGTGTTGGCTAAAGCCCATCTACTAAGTCCATTAGCATTCTTGTGAATGTTTCCTGCTTTATGAACTATAGTCATGTTTCCGCTATATTCTTGAATAGCTATTTGCCATCTCAACATATGTCTGTTGGGAGTTTTCATGTTAAGAAGTGATTTTACTGCATTACAGTCGGTTATCACTTCAAAAACACTGCCATCAAGGTAATAGTGTAATTTCTCAAGTGCCCATACCAAACATAAGCACTCCATTTGGCTTGCACCATATCTGGCTTCTGTTGGTTTGATTTGTCTTGAGATATAACAAACTGGTCCTTCTGTAGGTTTGTCATTAATAATTTGGACTTGATGTAGGTCTGCCCCTAATCCATCTCCACATGCATCAATGTACAACTTAAAAGGAATATCCCAGTCAGGCATGAGGAGTAAAGGTGCTTCTGTAAGGGCTTTCTTTATTTCCTCATAAGCTTTAACTCTCTCCTGTGTCATCTCAAATACAGTCTGTTGATCACAGATTCTATAGAGTGATTTGGCTAGAATTGCAAAGTTTTTTAAGTGTTGCCTATAGTAACTAGCAAATCCAAGAAAAGACATTATTTCCTTCTTATTCTGGGGTATTGGCTTAAGTAGCACTACTGCCACTTTATTTTTGTCAATACCAAAGCTCAAACCAGAAACAACATGTCCTAATGATTTAAGTTCTTCAAAACCAAAGTTGCATTTCTTAAGTGAAATTTTCATATTCACTTCTGCAACTTTGTGGAGTACTTTTGAAAGTCTTTCAAGGTGCAAAGACCATGAGTCAGAACATATGATAATATCATCAATATCAATGATAAGCCATCCTTCAGACAATTCTGTGGGGAAGATGGTATTCATCATTCTTTGATAATGAGATGAAGCATTTTTAATGCCAAATGGCATTCTAAGATACTCAAAAATACCACAGTGAGTGATAATTCTAAGTAATTTCTTAGCTTTAGGCATCAAAAGATTCTGATGGAAACCTTTTAATGCATCCATTGATGCTATATACTTGGCTTTAGATAATTGAGTCAAGGTTTCTTGGATTCTAGGGATTGGATACCTATCTGGAACTGTGTAGGTATTCAAAGCTCTAAAATCTCCAACCATTCTTGACTTATCATTATGCCAAGAAATGATAACAGGTGTTGTCACTTCAACCTCCTCATTATGGCCTACTTTCCTTAGTACACCAAGTTGAATTAACTCTTGGATATGTTTCTCCAAGGCTTCTCTAGCTCTGGGACTGGCTGGATAAGCTGGTCTTCTAAGTACTGGGGGATATGGTCTGTCAATACTAAGAGTAATATCAACTTCATGTCCTCTTATAGCACCTAATGGTTCATTATCAGAGGCAAATTCAGTATTGTACGTGTATAACACATCAATAACTTCATTCTTCATTTGTGGTGACAATGATGGATTAATTTGTGCTTCAACAAGTTGTGTGGGCACAAATTCTTCTTTATAAGTATCTTTCTCAGAAGATACTACTGATATTTGCTTTGGCATATTGGAGAAGGCAAATTTCTGTCTTTTGTTATCCCCAATTGTGAAATATCTGTCTTTATGGTTATTGATGTCAATACCATAAATACTTAGGTAATCATTTCCAAGAATGATATGTTGAGATGTGCAGTTGTCCATTACTACAACCTCAGCTTTCATTCTTATACTTCCTGTAGGATGGGGAAATACAAGAGTAGTGTCTAGTATACCCAAAGGGTACATATTGGTACTGGCACTACTAAATTGTATACCCTCTATTGATAATAGATGGTTTTTACATTCAGGAAGTATAGCTTGGAGATAATCTTTTCCTACACAAGTGCAAAATGCCCCTGTATCCAAATTGACTTTGGCTTCAACATTATTCATTAAAATTGATGTGATACAAGATGCTCCAGCAGTATAACCTTTTCCTTTAGCAGGTTTGGTTTTACACATTCTGTCATCCTGAACATTAATAAGGTTGTAGCAATCTTCACTATACTGTGGCAAGTGGGTATGGACTTCAGTGACTTCAAAGAAAGCTGTGATGTTTTCAATGGGATAGTCCTCCACTGGTGTATCTTCAGAGATTGCAGAATCTTGATCAGATTCTTCCTTCTCTTCAGTACATTGAACTTCTTCAATGACTTGAACTTCATTGATTTTTGCCTTTTTGGTGCATGTGTTGGCTAAATGTGAAGTGCTACCACATTTATGACACTTTAAGACAGGTTTTTCTGGTCTTTTGTCCTCTCTGGGAATCTTGGAGATAATCTTAGATTCTGTTGGGATTTTAGACCAAGTCTTACCAATTCTTGTCCTGGCAATGATATCTTCCATAGCATTAATGTAGTCTTCTGTTGAACAGGGTTCTACACATCTGCTTTTGATAGCATGTTCTAATTCTCCTCCACACTTTCTTAATATTTTCATATTAATCATAGTGTCAGACATATCTGGTTGTAAAGCAGATAGTCTGTCTTTTTGCTTGAAGAACCAAGTAAGTGGTTTATCTTTCTCTGAGTTAAAAATGGAACTCTCAAAGGCATTTTCTATCTTAAACCTCCAAGAATTGTTGGCCCATTTGATGATCACTTCAGATTTCCACCAGGACCAATCATGTTTACCATGATCAATCCTCAATTTGTAATACCATTTCTTTGCAGTTCTGGTAAATAGACAATGTAATTTTCCCACTATGATTTCATCAGGTATATTAAAGTATTCCTGCAACATATCAATAGTCCTGATTAATTCAATATGGTTGTATTCTCCTTCACCAGAGAATGTTGGCCATTCTTCTATTTTGGGAATATCTCTTGCAGAGTAGGCATTTTCTCCCAAGAATGGGGTGAGACTTTCTTTAACAGAAAGTTTTTCTTCAGTTAAAGGTGTAGAATGTCTTGGCATATGTGGTTCATGATTCTTATGAATTTGTTCCACACTTGCAATTATTTCATTCTTCAACTTCTGCCTTTCACTGTCACTTTTTGATAAGTGTATAGCAAATTGATTGGTATTCTCAACTATCTTCAAGACATGGTCTTGCAGAGTCTTAAGTTGATCATTCATTTTAAAAATGGAAAGATCTTCCATCTCCTCATGCTGAGCTTGGAACATGTTTTCAATTCTTTTTCAAGAATTGGTAATTGAGTCAAGTTTGGCATTTTTCACTTGGTGCAATTCAATGTATTTTTTGTCATTTTTCTTTAATTCAACTATATCTGATGCAATTTTAGTTAACTTGCCATCAAGTTTACCAATTTCTACATTAATACTAGTCTGTACACCAATTATTTCCGTGGAAAGTTTCTGTTCATCCTTTCCTGCTCTTTGGCTGTGAATTCCATCAGAGTCCTGGCCATATTGAAGACACTGTCCACAGCTGAAGGCTCCAATTTGGGGATCCTGTGCCAATTGGCTTTGCCTTTCCCTTTGCCTTGATGGTTCTTGGGAACTTTCTGCTTCTTCTGAGGTCCCTTGGGCTTGTCCTTGGACACTTCTGGAGCTGGTTTGGAGCTGGTGGACGCCACTGGTGCCTCTGTCTCCAAAGCTGGAGTCATTTCCAATTCTTTCTTCTGGTCTATGGATAAAAGACTTTGGTTCTTCAACCAGTTCTTTATCTTTTTGACCTTGTCTTTGCAAGACAGGGGGCTCCAACCTCCTAAGAGTTCTATGGTCTTCTCCTGACCCAGAAAGCTCTTGATGTGTAAGTAGGAGTTCATGGCCCCCTGCCAAAGGCTTGGGCAGATTTCCCATTCTTCCTCCTTGGCTGCTCTGAACCAATTTTTGTACTGGCATTGATATATTTCTATTGCTGCCACTTGGAAATGGTTCAGCCCTGGAAATAATATCATGAATTAGTTCAGGCTCAGAATTCATGTCAAAATCTGTTGGTACAGACCTTGGGGAATGGGGGGCAACTCTGGCATCCTCCAGATGTGTCTTTCTTGTGGAAGATTTGGCACTTCTGGATTTGTTCTTGCCTCTTTCTTGTCCACATCCATCTGGTTGGACTGAATAGTTGCTTCCATTTCTGGTATGCACCATTTTTACGTCAATTTAAGGATAAAGAGTAAATTTAAAGATAAAAACACACCTTTTGGTGGTAATTTATTCTTTTCTGAATTGAATAAGGTGCCTCTTTTAGCAATTTGCACCTCAATACTTTCTTCAGATTCTGCTTCTGAAGATTCAGGACTAGTGATATATCTTTTACTGAGTCTGTTTCCAGCTGCACAGTATTTGATTAAAGACACTTCAAAGAGAAAATATGATAAAAGAAATTATTTTTTATGATTTAAGATATTTTAAAAGATTTTTTATAAGTTTTATTATTTTTTGGATATTAAAAAAAAAAATTCTTTTCAAAAAAAAAGTGTTAAAATTTAAGAATTTGAATAAAAAATTAAGTCAGAGTAACTCAAAGAATAATTTTATAAGTTTTTGGATGTGAAAAAGCCATGTGTAAAAACAGTACAAAATTAAACCAAATTCCTCAATGAAATAAGATTTTAAGACAATTTCAAAAAATAAAAATAATTTTTTCTTTGAATTGAAGAAAAAAAAATGTTAAATTAATATCTTTTAGAACTTAAAAATATATTAATTAAGGGTACAAGGTTCAAAAAAACATGGCCAGGCCCCCAAATGTAAGATGTGGCAGGTATGGTGGTTTTTTAGAACACAAAAATGAAGTCTAGAATATGATTATATCCAAAACTCTGGTTACAATCACGGCCAGGCCCCCAAATGTAAGATGTGACTATGAAACTGATGATAATATTACTATTAATCAACAGTACTATGTCTGTTCTTATGAAATATAATGATAAAATATTATTATAACCACAATTAAATAATTAAATAATTATTTCTTTCACGTGTTAAGCACTACTAGTGATTTTAACAGTGAGCAAGTAATTGTCTACAAGAATCAATTACAAGAAGAATTTAATAATAAAAACTTCTTTTATTAAAATAATAAAATTATTTTAATATATAATTATCTTTTGCAAGAATAATTATAAAGATAATCCTTGAAGAAAACTATTACTAGAGAAAAACTTTAAGAATCCAAGATAAATGACTCACTAATACTCCAAAGAACTTATTGATAGATAAAAGTAGAGAAATTTGACGTAGAATTGTGGATTTGAGAGATCAAAATGATTTATAGCAGGATTACAACAATATATAGTTGGATTCTATGATTTCACGTATTTCTGATTGATTCTGAAAGATTTAAAACACTTGAGAATAGTTTAACTAATACTTGCTTGTTGGTAACAATGATATAAAATGATAATAAGATGATGATACGGAAAAAACAGCAAGAGAAGGCCTCTTTTAAGTCAACAACAGCTCACAGAGGCGTTCCATGGAGCAAACTGAAAAACCAGTGAGTGAGAAAGCATTAAACCCTTTTGGATTAGTACTTACATCATCTGTTGTCACGTAAAATTGTCATAATTGCTTAATTGATGCTTTTACGTGACTACCAACCCCAATATGGTTAAGAATAAAAGGAGTAACATGTGTAAATCTTCTTTTATTCTAAAGTAATCATTGATTTCCCAAAGTTATCAATGTTATTGACAATTTCATCACAGGTTGTATTTACTGTGAATTTTTGAAGATTCAGTGTTTCATGTAGAATAACCAAAAATGGACTGTAAGTAAAACTTTTAATTTTACTAGTGAAACTGTAATTCTTGTTGGTTTTACCATAGATACGACAGTTCTAAATTGGTCCTGAAGCTTTCAGAAAGATTCATTAAGATTTGTATTTTTAATGAATTTTTGAAGTTTTTACCTCATTTCTACGTAGAATTGCAAATATCAGTGTTTGACTGGTTGTTATGAGGTAAATCAATGGATACTAGTCCAAAAAGGGTTTTAATTACTCTTTTAGGGTTTATCCATGGAAAGTCATTAGTAATTGACATGGTTACAGGAGTGTAAGTAGCTTTTTACCTCCTTGGCATGTCAAAATAGCAGGTTATTTGCTATTTTCTGGTGTTTTACAGTAGTTGTAACTTGGTAACGAAGTTCTCTAAGAGGTTTAGTTTACCAATTGGGTCAAGATCAGCCATGGAACCAAGCTTTGGAGCTATCCACACCTCTGGGGCCTCAGAAGTTGGGTACCCTGGCTCTCTTTGATGTCTTTTGTCCCCCTTGCTTATTTTTCACGTAAAAATAGAATTTTAAGCTTCAAGTGAGATATCCACTATGGGTGTACCAAAAGTGCATGTAAGAATACCATAATATTAAGTGCTCAAAACATGTATAACACTATTCTTAGTGTATATGTAACATGGGATTTCTCACTTTCCCATTATTTTGGCGTAAAATCAAGAAAAACAAAAATTTTCACGCGTCTTTTATGTGGTATTAATGATGTGGTGTTGAATTATTTTCCATATTACCACCTCAAGGAGTTAATTTGAGCTTATTCACTCTATGGAGCTACCCTAGGTGAATGTTTGTGTAGAATCCAAATCTGGCCTTAAATCCATGGATTTACTTACTCAATAAAAAGTTATTCATCTTTTCTGAAATCAAAAATGATGAATTTTGAATATATGCATGATTTATGAGTTATGTATAATTCAAAATTTCTTTTTAAGATAATTGTGGCCTATTTGGGTATGTAAAATATACCTCAAGGCTCACACATATATTACATTTATGTAGTTTCTGATGCCATAAACAACATTTATGTGATTTTTGATTCCATGAATGACATTTGTAATTGACTTAAAAACATGAACAAAAAATATAAGAAAACATTTCTTGGGCCAACAATTTCCCTACCCAAGAATTTTTCAAAACTATGGTCTTCTTGCTTTTGATTCTCAAGATTGATCCTTTAAATCTTCAAAAAAATAAGGAAATTCATCAGTGGGAAGTTTTTTAATTAATTTTTGAAAAAATATTTGTCATTTTTACAAATTGGCCAATTCAGAGAAATTTGGGAAAAAATATGAAAAATTTGAGGATCTTGAAATACCACAATGGAAGAAATATGGCCAAAAATAATTGGGAAATTCCTCAAAGCATTTCATGACAGTTTTTACGTGTTTTTACCAAAAAATGATGTATTTTTGCCATAAATTGGTAAAAACATGTAAGGGCTTACATGCTTTTACCAGAACCCTAAAAAATTAAAAAAAATTAAAAAAAAGAAAAAAATAAGTCAGTGAAATAGAAAGAGTTGGATAAATTTCATAGATTCAATAAATACAAGGAATTGAAGAAATTACATACAGCATAAATATCAAAAAGTTTGAAAAAATTGTAAATTTCAAAGAAAAATAACAAAAACATTTAATAAACAGTTCATAATAGTTCATTTAACTCAAAAATTAAATCAAAACTGGTAGATTGGGTTAAAAATACAGAAAAAACAACCAAATATTGAATATTAACAAAAATTAACTAAATAAAAAGATAAAGGACAGGATAATGGAAAAAAAGCTACAAAAAATTATGAAAGAAATAAGGGGAGGAAATATAGATAAGGTAAGGAAACTATCAAGGAAAAGATAATGAAATGAAACTCCTAAAATAGCTGAGCTCATATGAGAAAGATAGAAAAATTACAAGCTTCTCTGAGTTTTGAGAAATTTGGGAGTTAAGAATCTTTTTTTTAATAATGCTTAAGTATTAATTTCTTTCACTTACTCATTTTAATGAAGTAGTTTTCTTATACTATGAAATATTGTAAAAGAAGTTAGTAAGCTTCTTTACTTAGCTATAGAATAGAACGGGAAAATAGAGAAAACAAAGTTGGTTGTAGGTCCAGAAAGGTTTTAAACTGATCTCCTCTTGGGGGATCTTCAAATTATTTTCTTAACCCACATAATGATACTGTTGAAGCAATTTTCAGAAACTTGAGATAAAAATTGATTAAAGCTGCTGTTAATAATCACATTTTCCTTGAATTGAGAAAGAACATAAGTGACAGAAACTCAACATGATAAAATGAAATATATATTTGAGGATATTTGATGGGATTTTTTCTATAATATCTAAAATTATTAAAAAATTTATGAGTCGTAATCTAAATATTATTCATAAGGACTACCTCCTTCTTGGCAAATAATCCTTTCAAGAGTTCCTTTTCTTCTATTAATGAGTTTGATATCTTTTGAAACTTGTTGAAACATGGTTTTAATCCATGCTTGAGGATTTTCTGAATTTTGGTTGGCCACATCATCAACTCCCATCTGTGTCCCATCCAGAAGAGCTTATTGGAATGTATATACTTTGAATTTTTCATTATGAGGATATTCCTTTAACCTTTAAGGGCTGAGTCCAGAGCTCATTTTCTTGAACATTTGTCAAATTCTTATTTGAAAATATTTCATAATATTATATGTATGCTCATGAGGATAGAGAATGAGTTTCAATTCACTAATAGCTATAATCCTCTAGATCAATCCTGAATATATAGATCTTTATCTGTCATAATTTCACATTTTATATAATTGCTCTATCCTTCAGATTAATCCTTATTATTTCATATTCTCTCATATTGCATTCTAAGCTTGGAGCTCAGCTTACAACAGTTTTATACTATTTTACATTCTTTGGTGTGAAAAATCAATTCTTTTGTGCTATTATTTCATCTTTTCCTTTTTACAAACATAATATACATATTGAGATAATTTTCATGTTTATTTTTTTCACAATAAAATAGATATACACATTTCTCAAAATAAAAAGTAAACAAATCAAGAGCTTAGAAAAAAATCATCAGAGATACCAAATCGCTAAGATATTAAGATTAGTAGATTGCTTTAGATAATTAATTGATACCAAGATTCATGGAGAAATAGGAGGTATATTCAAAAATATTTTAATTTCTAAAGAGGACAGAATTCAGAATAACTCCAAACTTCCATTTTTACAAATAATTTCCCAAAAACCAAAGAGCCATCAAGAGTATGTGAAACAAACTTTGAAAAAGCTACAAATTACTCATTTAAATCAATAAAAATAACCATCTAATTTCAAGGCCACAAATTCTCTTTCTATAAAAACACATTGAGGACCCTTTAAGATGAATCATCTACATATTCTCACTGAAAAAATAATTATTTGCCTTCTGGTGGCCACGTAGTATTTGGCTCATATCCTAAGCAGCCCTCAAATTCTCTGAGCAAGCTTTTCATATAGTATTAAGCTGGGAAATTTGGATTTTAAGTAAAAGTAATACATTTGGAAAAGAAGACAAATGTTAAGAGGTACTAACAATATTTTTATTTTATAACTTTCTAAACGCTTGCGCTTGAATTCTTGAACAATTTCTTGAAAATAAATATCTGAGGCCATGGAGCAGTATAAAAATATATCTCATATAAGATTAATTCAATTTTTATATAAAATATTTCTGTTATTACTTCTTAAGAGTAATTCTGATTTCTCATCTTTTTTTTTGAGTGTCTGAATCTAGTCCTGAATTCTATTGGACAGTATAATAATGGGATAACATTGAAGCTCACCTTACACATAAAGTTATGGTTTATACACGCTAAAAAAAAGGTTGGGTATTGGTTCTCTTGGTAAAAATTTATTACAAGGAGATATTAATGCTCAAAATTACAAAGTATTTTCTTGGAGTCATTCAGGTTTGTTCTCCTATGAAGATCCTACGTCTCACGAAATGAAAAATCTCCATGAAATTTATCGCAAAAAAGAATCATATAGCTAGTAATTTTCTTTAAATGATAGATGGTTTAATACAAAACATTTTAATTTACTCCTAAGATACCTCGCATATTCAGCTTGAAAGGAAGAAAAAACATAAAAATGAACTATTTTCTTGTTAATGACAGTAAGAAAAGTCCTTTTTCACATTGAACATACTTCTTTATAATATTGAATACTTTTTTTTTCAATTTGAGAAACATTTCAAGATTTCTCCTCATTGGAATTTTTGAAATATAATGAAAAACAATCTCCTGGGTTTCAGGGAGACTTTACTTTTTAAGTGTTGAATTCCTTAACAAGAATTTATAACAGAAATTTTTGGAGGTGAAATAGATATCTGAATAAAAAATAAATGGCTCGTGATATCGCTTTAAGAAGAGACATAGGTGAACAGTTTCTACTATAATACTATTTTGAAATAAGCGGAGAATTACAAAATTCAGTAGTTTCCCTTTTTCAAGAAATTTGTGGGTTCTCATCTTTTGAAATTTAGTATTAAGAGATAACGTATTATCAATAATATCTATCCCTTCCAAATATCATTTTCAATAAACTTTACAGAAATTTCTCAAAAATTTCTTGAAAATCTTGATATCACAGTATTTCCCATGGAAATAAATTATTAAAATTTGAATCTTATTTTATTATTTTCCAGGAGAAGAATTGGAGATACAATATACTGTAGGATAGCTCAATTTTAATTTAAAATTCATACTTCATTTCACTCTAATCACTCTGTAGCTCATTAAGCTCCTATATTTATATATTTAATAGAGAAATTTGTAAGCATATGTAGGATTGTTTCAAAATGGACTTCATAGAGATATGATTGATATATTCTTCTCACTTTGATGTTCTTTATAACTTTAAATCTATAAATTCAACACTTGATTTCTTGGAAAATGCTTAATATTTGACTTCTCATATATTTGAGAATTATTTTCATTTGATTTCAAAAAGGAAGAACACTTTTTTTAATCTATATTCTGAGAGAAAAATATGGGTGAATTTATTCTTGTAGATATAAAAAGGGTAAGGAATTTTTTAGTACTATTATAAGAGCTCAGCTAAATTATAAACCACTATCTCTAAGCAAATTTAAAATGCAGTAACTAGTTCGTTAAATTATTAAGAATATGTTATGGGTGGAAACCCATTGGTGGCTTCAAAAACTTACACTAACAATTTGTATCTAGCTTTCCTTAAAATGATGTGCTAAAATACCTTTCTATCAATGAAGAAAAAACCTCTACCTAATTATTTTTGCCATTTTGGGGTCTTATTTACTTATTAGAGTTGAATAATCCTAATATTTTCTAATTATATATAAACTCAACTAAGATCTATCTTACATGAACGTATCCCTGTTACTTTCTAAAAAATGACTTCAGCTCAAATCTCTGTGTTTGAAAATGTTTTCATATTTAAAAAGAAAGTGATTTGATGTATATTTATATCAAAAACTGTAATGTTTGACTATAAAACAATAGGTAAATATTCCCCACATTTTACTTATTGTACTATGAATTTCCTTGCTAAATTAATATATTATCTAAATAATAACTATAATAATAAATAATTATTGTAATTATGGCATAAAATGTTCATATTATTACATAAACAAAATGATATAATAAGAATAAATATATTAATATTTAATAATTGATATATTTATGGAGCCTTATTATTTCTACAAACAAATAATAAAGGCATAAGAAAATTCATTTGATAATCAAAAACAATATATGACAATAATATTACTAATATTGAA
Source organism: Austropuccinia psidii (assembly GCA_023105745.1). NCBI lineage: Eukaryota > Fungi > Basidiomycota > Pucciniomycetes > Pucciniales > Sphaerophragmiaceae > Austropuccinia > Austropuccinia psidii. Next base: position 48,739,179 of record JALGQZ010000008.1, on the reverse strand, counting down.
CTTATATATTAACATAGATACTATTTATATTAATAAAAGAATTATTAAAAATAATAATAAAAGTAAAATTATTATAAAAGATGAAAAGAAACTACTTTTTACACTTAATATAACAATTTTGAATTAATTTCTTCCTAAAAATGTAAATGAAACTTATTTAAATTTAATTTACAATTAAAAATAAAATAAATTACAAATATTCTTGTTTTTATGTGGAGTTAGAGGTTTATAGATAAATTTAACAAAAACAATTGAAAAATTGACCTAATCATGTCAATATTGATTATCAAAATGAAGATGATTGTTGGTATTTAATAATATTATAGATTTATATATAAAGAATAAACATATTACCTTTTGATTTAATGTTTTAATATTTTTGTTGCATCTTAGGGGGAAATGGAGGTAAAAAGAGCTCTATATATAGTAAACTCCTCCCTCCTGGAGTCAAGAAGCCTTCTAGTAGATGTTTAGTGATAGTATCCACTGGATTTGATCATTGTTTTAAGTTTTATTGATGATTACATCATAACTAAACCATCTTATCTCATTATTATTCCATTATTTAGAGTTATCACTGTAACCCTAAGCTTGCTGACATCATAGGCTTGGAAGAAGACTATGATTTGTGTATTTCATCATTTTAGATCATAATAAGCTAGTATTCACCACTTCAATCACTTATATGACCATTACACTTGAATTAAGATTACAGTGAGTGATCATAAATGTTCAATTTTATATTTAAACTTTGATCATTAATAACTTTTGATTTGTAGACATTACAGCCATTCAGAGAGTGAATTCTGATAGATTGGCATTTCATTATCAAAAGTCCAAGAGAATTTCATTACATCATCAAAACGCTACTTTTGATGATTTTTCTTTTAACTCTTCTTTTCTGTCAAAATTTACTATTTTAAACTTTAAACCATGATTTCAAGGGGTGATAGCTTGAATACAATAAGAAAAATTACACCATTATTCAATTAAGAGCTATTATAATCTGAATATCCACCTTTCTGAAGCTTGGACCACTTTCACAAAAAAGTGGTCAACAGCTATAACAATTTTGTTCAATAAACCCTTACAAGTTATAACCTTTTTTATAAATTTTCAAAAATAATTTTATATCTGTATTGGTACAGTAGTTGGAAGGTAACTTTATTTTTTGGTTAATCTCTCTGTCATGTATACTTAAAGACATATGAGCTCAAAACCATGAATATATGCACTCACCATAAAAGTGCATATATTCAGGTTATTTCCTTAAGTATTTACTTTACAGATATGAAATGAAAATGTTATATGTGCATGTTTTGATGGGGAATCCAATGGTGCAATTTATTTCACATGTTGATTTATTTCTTTCTGATATAATCAAGTATTTATTCCATTTTATGGCATTTTTACTTATTGCTCAGTAAGTGTTGTCTTTATAGATATGAAACAAGGATTTTATATGTGTTATACCATGGTGAATATAATGGTGCAATTTATTTTAAATGTTTCTTCATTATATTAAGAAATAATTAAGAATCTATTCCTTTTTGTGGTATTTTTATTTATTTTAAGATAATAATTTTAATTCTTATTATTAGAATAAATATTGAAAAGTTTTTGTGACCTTTTTGGATATGTGGTCATATGTAAAAGGCGCAAATTCCCTTCAAAGAAGAATGATTGTAACAAAATCTGATATAGTTAATTAGGGTATCATGCACTGTCCTACCTCTTTATTAGACTTTATTAGTCTTAAATATCAATAATGCTTGACTTTTCTATTTTTTAGGTCCTATCTCATGTCTGAACCTTCTTAATAGCTTATCAGAATTAGTAATATCTTTCTCAAGTATCTGTCCATCTCCTTGAGCTGGTTTTCTATACCTTATAAGGTATTCCCTTTCTTTAAGGACTTTTACAACTTTCTTTTCTTCTCCTTCTTATAGAGGGGGAATTTCAAATGGTGGTTTATTTCTTAGGGGAAATAACTCTTTATCACTTGAGCTGTAGTGTTTTATCACACTTACAGGGAAAATTGGGTGTTTATTCATTGATTCGCCTGTGGATTCTAGCTGCAAAGAATTAGGGCCATCTGGTTCTCTTATCATAAAGGGTCCTGCAAAGGAATCTTTACAATTATTTGAGTCTTTAATGCTATTAAAGCTTAGAGTTGATACTAATATCAAGTCTCCAATTTTAAATTCAGGTGACTTATTACTTTTGACCCATCTTTCCTTTGCATATTTGAAAGAATTTTGCATACATCTGTCGGCATGATGTCTTTCTTTGTCAAGAATTATTTTGAAGCTGCTTGCTTTTGGGTGTATATACACTAAGTCCTTTTTGAGAGTATCATAAGGAAGCATTAATTCCAAACTTTTTTTGACATTGCTGGTGTTTTTCCAGTTGAAGAATTAATTGATGTCTTATATGTCAGTTCAAGAGCTGGTATTAAGGTAAACCAATCATGGGTAAAACCATCAGAGTCTTTGAATTATAGGCCATAAGAACAGAATCTTCTGGTAATGACTTCTAAAGCTTGTATCATTCTTTCTGCTAAGCCATCAGTTTGAGGGTGGTAAGCTGTTGAGAATGATAACTTTGTTCCAAACAAGTTATGGAGATTTTTCCATAATGCTGAAGTGAATTTTGAATATCTATCACTTATGATTTTTTCGAATAAGCCTTTATGACTAATGACTCTATTCCATATCATTATTGCTATGTCCATAGCTTTTTCATATTTATTAAATGGTAAGAAAATTGGGGTTTTTCTTTACCTTTCAACTGGTAATAGGCATGCATTAAAACTCCTGTCTCCTCCTGGAGGTGATCCTGTTACCCAATCCATGAGAGCTATTTTCCATGGGAATATTTTTTTTAAATTTGGATTATCATTACAAATTTTTTTCCTGTGGCTCTGTTTGCTTTTTTACATCTGTCACAGATTTGGAAATAGTTTTGCAATATATTTTGTTTTGAATTTGGCCACCAAAAGAAGGTTTTAACTCTCTCTAGTGTGCTATCTTCTGAGAGATGTCCAGATACAACACTATCATGGCATTCATGTAGTATAGTGTTTATCAGAGTTCTATCTGTCAAGGTCATAACACATGCCTGTTTAGTCCTATGATAAAGAATTCCATCAAGGAGGTGGGATCTTCCTTCATCCTATTCTTTTTTCCATAGTTCGTCTAGTTTGGAGGATAATGATGTATCTTTGCAATACTTCATTAAAAGATGGCATAATATATGAAAATATTTTTAAATCTTGTAGCTTTCCTTGAATTTATCAAAGAATTCTGTTTCAATATCTGTAACACATATGCCTTCTATATTATGTTCTCCTTGTGGTCCCCATGCTGGGTTTTCATGTTTATTGGCTAAAGCCCATCTGCTAAGACCATCTGCATTTTTGTGAATATTTCCATATTTATGAACTATGGTTATATTTCCTCTATATTCCTGGATAGAAATCTGTAATATCAGCATTTGTATATTTAGTGTATTCATTTTTAATAAAGATTTTACAGCATTACAGTCTGTGATGACATCAAACACTGTTCCATCCAAGTAGTGGTGTAATTTTTCTAAAGCCCACACTAAGAAAAGAAATTCCATTTGGCTTGCTCTATATCTTTCTTCTTTTGTCTGAATTTTTTTTTAAATGAAGCAAACCGGTCCTTCAAAAGGTTTATCATTGAGCATTTGCGTCTGGTGTAGTGCAGAACCTAGTCCTTTTCCACAAGAATTGATGTAAAGCTTGAAAGGTAGTTTTAATCTGGTATTAGAAGAGTTTGGTCATTTGTGAGGGAATTTTTTAATTCCTAATATGCTTTAACCCTTTCTTCAGTCATTTCATAGACTGTTCATTGGTCACAGAGATTATACAAGGACTTGGAAATTCTTTCAAAGTGTTCAATATGCTGTCTGTGATATCCAGAAAATACTAAAAATTATTGAATTTCTTTCTTAGTTTAGGGCAGTGGCTTCAGTAGTACTTCTATTACTTTGTTTTTGTATATTCCCAAGCTTAATCCAGATACAACATTTCTCAGTGCTTTTAATTCACTATATACAAAATGGAATTTTTTCAACAAAATTTTCATATTTACTTGAACTATATTTTGTAAGACTATTTCCATTCTGTTGAAGTTATTTTCCCATGGGTCTGAGCAGACTATTATAGCATCAATAGAGATGTTTAAACATCATTCTGATAATTCTTTAGGGAATTTGGTGTTCATCATTCTTCAATAATGGGAAGGGGCATTCTTTATACCAAAAGGCATCCTGAGGTATTCATATATTCCACGATGGACTATTATCCTTAGTATTTTTCTTGCATTGTCTATTGAGATATTCTGGTGGAAAACCTTTAGAGAATTCATGGCTGTAATGAACTTAGCCTGTGACAATTGTGTTAATGTCTCATGGATTCTGGGTATTAGTTACTTTTCAGGGATATTATAGGTATTTAAATCTCTAAAGTCTCCTACCATCCTTGATTTTCCATTGCACCAAGTTATAATGACAGGTGTAGTGACTTCTACTTGTTCATTATTCCCTACTGCTCTTAATACCCCAAGGTCCATTGATTCTATAATTTGTACCTCTAAGGCTCCTTTATCTCTTGGGCTATCTGGTTAAGCTCATCTTCTTAACAGGGGTGGGTAAGGTTTTTCCATATTAATAGTAGTATCTACCTCATGTCAAAGTATAGATCCTAGTAGTTCTTTGTCAGTTTCAAAGGCACTTTTTTATTTAAATAGGAGATCAATCAATCTTTCATTTATTTTTTCTGTTAGCTCTTGATTGAATTTTGCCTCCATAAGTTGCGCATTTAGAAATTAATGTCTTTTAGTGCTTATCTCTTTATTTTTTATAACGGTAGTTTGTTTTTCATTGCTTAAAAACCAAATTTCTGTGTTTTATTGTCTCCTATGGTAAATTCTCTGTCTTTCTGGTTAGAGATATCTATACCATAAACTCACAAGTAATAGTTTCCTAGTATGAAATGGTTCCTAGTACAGTTTCCCATTACAGCAAACTATACTTTCACTATTATACATTGGGAATGGTGAGGAAAAATTAGTTTCAAGTCAATTATTCCAAGGAGCTTCATTCTTTCACTTGAAATATTAAATCTTACCCCCTGTATTGGTATAGTTTTTCTTCCCAATCTGGTATAATTTTTTTCATATAACTCTTACCAAAACAGGTGCAGTATGCTCTTGTGTCCAGGTTTACTTTTGCCTCTTGGTTTTCAACCACAAAAATACTTATACTTGACTATCCAGCTGTATATACCATTCCTTTTTCAGGTTTGGCTCCATGAAGTTTGGCATCTTGTAATTTGTGAGGCTTGTATCAGATGTTCCAACTTGTGGTAAGTTTGAATTTGCATCTAGTACTTCATATATTAAATCAATATTATTAATTTGTACCTTAATTATATTAACTTCATCACTTTCAGAAGTTTCTGACTCTTCAGTGTCTTTTTCAGAATCAAATTCATCTTCATTATCATTGTGGTCTTCCTTTTCCACAATTTCATTGATTTTTTCCTTTTTTATACAATTATTGGCTAAGTATCCAATACTACCACATTTATGGCATTTTTGTTTCTAATTATTGCTGGTTTTATTGTATTTTAAAGGTTCTCTTGGTTTTTTGGGACTCTTAATATCAAATTTTTTCTATCTTCTTCCTATTTTGGTTCTTGTAGATATGACCTCTATTTCATCAATGTACTCCTCTGTGGAACATGGCTCTATGCACCTGCTTCTTAGGGCATTTTTCAGTTCTCCTGAACATTTTTTTGAGTATCTTCATATGCACCATTTTCTGTGAAGCTTCTGGGTAAAGTGCATTTAATATTTCAACTTTGTTTAAGAACCAAGTCAAATGTTTATCCTTATCTGGGTCAAAGAAGGAATTTTCATTTTGTACCTCCAGGCATCATTTCTCCACTAAGACCTGGTATTTTTTCTATTTGTTTGTCTTATGCGATAATACTATCTTTTTTCAGATTCTTCAAATAATGAATATAATCTTGCAGTGATTAATTCATTTGGTATAGAATAATCCTCTTGTAACATGTCAATTGTTTTAATAAATGACATATGGTCATATTCACCTTCACCTGTGAATTTTGGCCATTCTTTTAATTGAGGTTCTTCCTTAATTAAGACTTTATCATTGTCTTGATGGATTAAGTCTGTTATTAATAGATTTGTTATTCCCTCTTTTGGTTTAACAGGACTTCTTATTTCATAAAATGGGGTTGATAACTTTGGCATATTTGAGTGAGTCTCATTTCTTTTATCCATTTTCTCAGTAATATCTCTTATTTCACTTTGAATGTCATCTTTAAGATTAATTATTGCCTAATCAATATTTTATACATTTTCTAGAAGTAGTTTTTGATGTGATGAAGTCGTGTCTTCACATTTTTCTACAGAAATACTTAATTTGTTTATTTTTATGTCAGATTTTTAATATTCATATCATAATTGATTTTCAAAGTCTTTTCTTTGATATCTCTTATGTATTTATACAATTCCTGCTGTCCTTGTATCAATTTCTGAGTATGCTCAATTAAGAATTTTGGTTTATTATTTTCAACCATAAATTTAATGCTGTCTATTTTTTTTATTTTGTACAACAATTTTATTAAAGATAATAAGATACTATTTATTTCTTGTAAATATAATAAAGTATTTTTAATGTCTTTCAGAGGTAAAATACTATTATAATGTTTGTTAAATTATTTAAAACATCAGGATACAAAGTTATCTCTTTGGGAAACGGGGTTGTCTCATTCTTTTCTTCTCTTTTTCCTTGAATTCCATCAAGTTTCTGGCCATGTTGAAGACATTGTCAATGGCATCTTTTTGGATTCTTGGAATCCTGTAACTTGGGGATTATTTTTTCCTCCAATTATTTTTCTTTTTCTTCTTCCCTTCTTGGGGAGGTTGACTGACTTGAGGCTTTCCAATAGAAGCTACTGGGGCTTCTTCCTTGCTTGCCTCCCTCTTTTTGGAATGGCACTCCTTTATTTTTTTTATTTGAGACTTGTATGATAGTGTCTTCCATCCATTGGAGTATCTCACTATTCCTTTCTCTTGGAAGAACTTTTACAGGATTTCCAGGAGTTAATCACTCCTTAATGGATTTGTGGCAACATTTCCCAATCCTTGTCCTTGTACACTATGTAGTACTGCTTGTACTGGCTCCTTCATATGTCTATCTGAGCCTTCTGAATTTGATTTTTACCTGTTGAAGTTACTCATACTTAGTTCCAACTCTTCCTTAGATATTATGGGCATTTCTGGGACTTGCAGTTGGGATATGGCACTTCCTTGTGTGGATTCTGTTAAAGTGGGGATTTTTACCTTTCTTTTCCCTTTTGAGGGATCAATTCTACTTCTTAGTCCAGCTCCATCTGACTGGATGGGGTATTGTGATCCTCTTCTAGTATTAATAATTAAGAAATAAGCAATAAAAATATCTCAGAACACTAAAAAAGTCTTTTTATGGAAATTCAGGAGAGGTGGTCACCTTCAGAGTCCTGAATGGTGGGTCCTGGAAAAACTAATTTCTTGGAATTTATTTTATTATTAACAAAAGGGTTTGGAGAACTTTGACAAGTTTCTTCCACCAATCTCTCAACAGTGGTCTGATTGTCCTCTCTTGGATTGTCTTCAAACACCAAAAAAGACAAATATATAAGTATTTTTATAAGAACTGCTATGTTTGATAATATATGGCAGTCTCCACATAAGAATTTCTTTTATATCTTTTCGGATAATTGAAATGAATAAAAAGGAATAAAAAGTATTTTTTATATTTTTATTTTTTGAAGAATAAAATGGAATTAAGATGATTCTTTTTAAAATTAAATTATAATACAAATATATTTTTCAATCACTAGAGTCACTCAAAGAAATTTCTTGCAAGTATAAGGATTTGAAAAACCACATGTAAGACAGTAAAATTTCTTTCCAAATGCCTCAATAGCTTATGAAATTATTATATAATTTTATGATTGTAAACATACTTTTTTATTGTATAAATCCAATTCAAATCTTTTTCAAAGTTCTTTTAAGTAAATATCACATCCAGGCCCCAAAATTTAAGGTTTACTATGAATGTCCTTATTAAATTAAGGAATAAGATGAAGAATTATTTTCATTATGGTGTAAAATGTTTAGATTATTAAATACATAATATAATTTAATAAGAAGCAATATTTTAATATACTTATGGAGCCCTATTATTTCTACAAACAAATGATAAATTCATAAAAAATTGTTATTTAAGAACAAAAGACAATTTATAACAATAATATTATAATATTCAAGCTATATATTCATATAAATACTATTAATATTAATAGAAGAATTATTTTGAAAGCTTAAAACAACCTACTTTTGACACTTGATTTGATATTTTTAAATTAATTTACACCTAAAGAAGTAAATTAAACTTATTTTAATTGTATTTACAATTAAAATTGAAAGAAATTACAAATATTCGTGCTTTTACATGGAATTAGAGATTTATAGAGAAATTTAACAAAAAAAATTGAAAAAATATTTTACTCACATCAAGATTGATTATAAAACAAAGGATGATATTTGTTCTTGAATAATATAATAGATTTATATATATAGAATAAAGAAATTACCTTTTTATTTAATTCTTTAATTTTTTTATTACATCTGAGGGGGAAATAGAGGTAAAAAGAGCTTTATATATAGTAAATTCTTCCCTCCTAGAGTCCAAAAGGCTTCTAATAGAGGCTTACTGATGTTATCCACTGGAATTAATAAGTATTTTAAGGCTTAGTGATGATTAAATCATAGCCAAACCATCTTATCTGATTATTATGCCATTATTTAGAGTTATCACTGTAACTCTACATTTTATGAAATCATAGGCTTGGAAGAAGACTAAATTTTGTGGATTATATTAGTTTTAATCATGATAGACCATTATTCACCACTTTTATCACATATATGACTGTTAAACATGAATTAAGATTACAGTGAGTGATCATAAATGATCTATTTCAAGCTTAACCTTTGATAATTAATACCTTTTGAGTTATACAGGCTAAACCCATTCAAGCAGTCAATTCTGATATCTTGGCATGTCATTATGAAACTTTTAAGAGTATTTAATTACATCATCAAAACTCTGATTTTGATGATTTTTCTTGTAACTCATCTTTTCTGCTAAAATTTACTATTTTGAACTTCAAACCATGATTTCAAGGGGTTATACCTTGAATATAATGATAAGAATTACATCATTTTTCACTTATTAACTATTCAAATCTGAATATTTACTTTTTTTAAGCTTGGACAACTTTCACAGCAAAGTGATCAACAGCTATAAAAATTTTGTTCAATAAACCCTTACAAATGATAACCTTTTTTATAGCTTGTCAAATAAAGTTTATACCTGATTTTTTACACCAACTACAAGGTAACTTTATTTTTGGTTAAACTCTCCATCATGTATATATCAATAGATATGAGATAAAAACCATGAATATATGCACTGATCATAAAAGTGCATATATTCAGGTTATTTCCTTAATTATTTACTTGAAAAATATGGAATAAAAATTTTATATGTGTAATCTTTCAGGGGGAATTCAATGTGGCAATTTATTACACAAGCTGATTTATCGGGTTCTGATATGATGAAGGATTTATGCCTTTTTATGGCATTTTTACTTATTTCTCAGTAAGTATTTTCTTTACAGGTATTAAATGGAAAGTTTATATGTTTGTTTTACCATTATGAATATGATTGTTCAATTAATTTCAAACTTTTATCCATTAGATCGAGAGATAAGAAATAATTAATGCCTTTTTATGGAATTTTTATTTATTCTAACATAATAATTTTTATTCTTATTATCACAATAAATATTGTAAAGTTGTTTTGTGACCCCTTTGGATATGTGGTCATATCTCAAACTCTCACACAAAACTCAAAGGTCTACAGCTTCTAATACAAATTTACAAAAAAGAGATTTTTCATATAATATACAAATAAATTTAAAATAATTTTTTACACAGAAACAATACTCTCACATTCATTGACCAATTAAACTATCACATAAAAGCACTTAACTTGAAAAATTTAGATGGAATAATATGATACTGAAAAAAGATCCAATTATTTCTGACATTGTCATACAATAACTAATTGAGTTCTAGTTTTTATATCTATTAATAGTTTATGAATTTTGTTCTTTGGGAAAGTCAGGGTTTATTGCACAGGAATTTCACAGAATAAATGGTAGCCATTATTTTTAAATAATGAATTGAGCTTCCTTATTCAAAAGAAATAAGTGAAATACTTTCCTCTTCTTTAGTCTCATAAGCACTATCCACAATTTATTTGTGTCACAACCATGGAAATCCACCCTCTTGGACCTCAATATGGCATATTCATGCCATATCCAATATATGGCAATTTGGCCATATCCATAATCATTGGCCAAATTGGCCATTGTCATGTCTTATGGCCTTAATGGTCATTTTATCATCTGGGGCTAACCTGGCCCCTTCACCATCATCAAGCCATTCTAGGCTGTCTCTTTACTTTTGGGCATCTTGGGTATTTTCCATACAACAGGGAAAATACAGCCCAAAATCCTGGATTTGGACATTTAAGCTTTAAATACAGTTTGTGCACTTTTGTGCATCTTGCGCATTTGGCTGTATTAAGCCACCTAGTCCATATCTCTCATGTATTATGTGAAATATGCCCAAAAGGCCATATCAGGCCTTTTAGGGCTTAATTTCCAGTTTTGTGCATTTTGTGCACTTTGTGCAAATACAGGCTTTAAGCTGTATTAGCTGTATTTGGCCAAATACCCCAAAAACCACTTTGTCACCTCTGAAGCTTCCAAAACCCAAATTTCATTCATATCCTCCTGACATCACCTCAAAAAACCTTTGGCCCATTTCAACCTTCAATAACCGAAAGTGCCATATATGGTGTTAGACACCATTATGCATCTTTTTTCAGCAGAAGTCCAATGGCGGCAATTTCAAATGGTTATTTCAACTTTTCAACAGGTCATCAAGGCACACCTTCCAGAGGATTCATCAAGGCTCAAGGGCAAGTGTCATAATCTCAAATACCAATGACGCCATCAAGCAATCAATGGTTATTCTCACTCACAGTATTCCTCCAAAGGAATACTGGCTGTTCATTCTCAAGGGATATTCAAGAGGCAGTTCCAAAATCAGTTTTCAAGTGTCAATGCTCCATCCATCCTACTTGGAAACCACATTCATGTCAATACAGTCTGGATTCACCAAGACCTGTATTTCAATCATACATCATGGGAAAATCATTTAACACAGTTCATTTCCCAATCTGGCAAGGTATACACTCCATCAGACAATCAATACAGGACATTGCTAGCCTGAAGGAGTAAAGCTCTCAGCTTTTCACATATACCAGCCTCCTTTGACCCTGGGGGGTTTTTTCCCCCAGTTAATTAATATATTTTGATTTTACTTTATCTTTATTTATCTTACCATTTGTGTTAAGTGAATACTTATATTATCAAGTTAGTCATTTAGCACCTTTTTCTCTTTTCTTTCTTCTCCTGTCAATGGACATTTGGTGGTCATATCCTTACTAATTCCATTGTTCATTTTGGAAGGTTTACATAGTGATTAAGGACTTACTTGGTTGGCTCTTTGGCCATTTGGCTTCTCATTTCTCTCATTGCATCTCATCTTTGTACTTGCATCCTTCTTAGAGAAATTTATTCGTTTATTTTATTTTCTTTATTCTTTTGGAGTCTTTCAAGTGAGTTCCCTGATTGCTGAGTGCCAGGCCACTCTTGTTTTTATGTCCAAGAGCCCCTGAGACATTATATTAATTAACTCATAATTTCTTTTCATTCTGTTCATTCTTTCTTTATAATTTCATTCACTCATTTCATTGGAATTATGACTCTTTAATGCTCATGAACCTTATGACTCATTGTCACCTCCCAATTTCCTTTCATTCATTCTTCATTTTGAAAATTGAAAGCTGACCCCAATTTTATTTTTTGTTTCTCTTTTTTGAAATCTTATCTCAAAGCATTATTTTTCATTAATTCATAATTCAGGCATCATCTTAATTTTCATTTGATTTTCAAATTTTTCATCAAGTTATTCAGACACATTCTTCACATCAAGATTCATATTTGATTCATTCTTCAAGAATTTTGATTTTTTAAGAAGAAATCACTTGATTTTGATTTGATTGATTGATTTGACATAAATTGATATTGACCTCAAGAAAATTGATTGAGCTGAAGATTTCATTGATTTTGCTGATTTTTCATATCAAGAATTTTGACAAAAATTGATTTTGCCTCAAGAATTCATTTGGATTGATTGATTTTCTGCAAGATTTTTATTTTGATTGATTTGAATTATTTGATTCATTAACTTCAAGTTTTCATTTGATATTTAATTGATTGATTTACCTGAAGATCTCATTTGATTTATTGATTTTTATTGATTTTCTTCAAGATATTGATTTTGACTTTTGACTTCAAGCATGATTTCCAATTGCCTCAAGTTTCATCTTCAAATCTTGATTCTTGTTCATTTTATTTCATTGTATCCTGAAATCATGCCCATCCAGCACTCACCTCCTTCAAGGCAGACAGGATCTCAGGCCAGGACTCAAGCTGTTCTCACTACATCTCCAAGGGCTCCTCTTGATGGTACCCCAGCAGTTTCTCAACTGAGGGCCCATTTAGACAGAGGACCAAATGTGGAAGGAGCAGCACTGTGCAGTAAGGAAGGAAGAGTGCCAAGAAGATCAAGCTCATTCTCAGGAGTAGTTGGCGGATTCCCAGGAACTTCAAGGACCATTTTCAAGGGTCCAGGTGAATATGGTGAAGAGGAGGAGGAGAATTCTGTGGAAGAGGAAGAGTCTGATGGTACTGAAGGTGTCCCTGCTCCTGTGGAGGCACCCCAAGGTATTGGAGGGCCAACTCTAGCCAAGTCTAATCAGTCTGAACCATCTTTATTGGCCATTATGCAGAAAATGACTCAGATTATGGCCAATCTTCAAGCAGCTTCACCCTCTGAAGCATCAAGACCACCAGCATTCAAGACTCCATCTATGAAGGCACCAGAATTCTTTGATGGGACTCAACCCTTCAAAGTTAGAAGCTTTATTCATTCTTGTCAACTGATTTTTCATAATGATCTGGCAAACCTCTCTCAAGACAGAAAGAAGGTCCTTTATGCCACTTCATTTCTCATTGGCAAGGCTTCAAAATGGATTGAGCCTTATCTTTCCAATCTCACCAATCATGATCCAAATTACCTTCTCAATTAATGGAAATTATTTGAATCTCAACTCTTCACCCTATTTGGGGACCCAAATGAAGTCAGAAAAGCTGAATCAGAATTGGATTCTTTAAGAATAAAAGAAGGTGGGCATGTATCTTTATACATTGCTGATCTCAGAAGTCTTGTCTCAAGAATTGGAGATTGGGGTGAAAGAGCTCTTATCCATCATTTCAGGAAGGGATTGCCATCCAGGATTTTGGATAAATTGGCCTTCCATTATTCAAGAATTGACTCTCTTCAAGACTTAATGGATATTACCCTGGAGCTTGATACCAGGTACCATGAGAAGCAAAATGGAAAGAGTCATCATCAAGAGAAGAAGCCAGAAGCCTCAAAGTCAAATTATTCTCCTCCTCAAAGTTCTTCAAGCTCAAGTCAAAAGAAGAAGAATTTTCAGAAGAGGGACAAGCCCCATTCTTCTTTATTTAATAAAGATTTAAAGCTGATGAATTCTGAAAAAGAAAGAATAAACAAGGAGGGTCTATGTACCTATTTTGGTGGGAAGAATACTCTTGAGTCCTGTTTCAAAAGGCCTCAAAACAAGCTTACCCAACCATCAGGCAAATTTCCCAGCCAGGGAAAAGCCTGAGTGAAGATCATGTTGTGTTCAATGGTCTTCACTGTTTTCCATCCAGAGGACAACTGTGCATTCTGAATACTGGTTTCAAAAACTCTCTCAAATTCTTTGTTTTCTCTTCTCTCTCTGATATGTTTTACAGTATTCTCATTGATTCTGGTGCTACCAACTCATTTATTGCAAAGCAGTTTGTTCACAGGTATTCTTTGACCATGTCAGAACTCCCAGATAAGATTCCCCTTATCACTCTTGACTCCTCTGAGTCTCCTTCTTTATTTGTGACTCACCATACTAAATATATGGTTGAGCTCCCTTCTTTCCCAAGCTATCAATGGAACTTTTTAGTCATTGATACTCCCAAGGGAGAAGACCTCATATTGGGCTTTGACTTTCTCAATCCTTTTAATCCATCTATTGATTGGAGGCAAGGGCTGATCACCTTTAATGCTGATCATAAGGACTATTATGATCCTTCAAAATCTTTCAGTAATGACTTTTCTTCTGTCAAACATGTGCAGCTCTGGTCGGTGATTCCAGAACACCATCATTTCCATCTTATGTCCATATTCCTTCCCTTAATTCTCATCAGTCATTACTATCATCTAGAGATGAAGTCTTCAAAGAGATTCAAGATGTTGGAGAAGATAATTCTGTATCTTCACTTCATCTCTTCTTTGGGAATATGGACCTTCCTCTTTCATATTATCATGACTCCCTGGAGGAGCTGTGGGATGAAGAGGAAGAGCCAGAAGGAATAGAAACCATGATGAAGGTTGTTCCTGCTGTTTATCACCAGTACTTGGATGTATTCTCCAAGGTTAAAGCAGAGAAACTTCCTCCTCACCGCACCTGTGATCATCATATCAAGCTGGAGGGGTCTCTACCTCCATTCGGGGTGATCTACTCTTTATCAAACCAATATTCAGATACACTCAGGGCCTACATTTAAGAGAATGTAGAGAAAGATTTTATCCAGCCAAGCTCCTCTTCAACAGGAGCACATGTCATCTTTGTCAAAAAGAAAGATGGTGGCCTCCGTTTGTGTGTTGATTACCACAAACTCAATGTGGTTACTAGGAAGAACAAGTATCCTGTTCCTCCTATGAATCATCTTCTTACTGTTCTCAATGGTTCTTCTATCTTCTCCAAGATTGATTTGCGTGGTGCATGTAACCTGCTCAGAATCAAGAAAGTTGATGAACATTTGACATTTTTTAGAACTAAATATGGCAGCTATGAGTATTTGGTTATGCCATTTTGGCTCACCAATTCTCCTGCCTCTTTTCAAAACCTTGTCAATGATATTTTTTATGATCTTCTTGATATTTATGTTGTGGCTTATTTGGATGACATTATGGTCTTTTCCAAATTTGAAGAAGAACATTTCACTCATGTGTCCACTGTTCTTTCCAGACTCAGAGCCAATAACCGCTTTGCTAAGGCTTCCAAGTGCCTGTTTCATATTTCTAGTGTAGAGTATTTGGGTTATGTTGTTTCTTCTGAGGGCCTCAAGATGGACCAAGAAAAAGTCCAGCAAATTCTCAATTGGCCACCTCCAAGAAACCTCAAGGCTCTTAAATCATTCCTTGGCTTTGCCAACTTTTACCGCCGTTTCATCAAGAATTATTCAAAGAAGATTAGTTTACTCACAAGTTTCCACAAGAAAGATTCCTGTTTTCCCCTCAATGAGAAAGCTCTTAGAAAGTTTCATCAACTCAAAGAGGCATTCAACATTGCTCCAATCCTTTCTCACTTTGATCCCTCTCTACCCACCATTGTAGAGACTGATGCATCAGATTATGCCTTGGGTGCTGTACTGAGTCAGATTTCTGACTCAGGAAAACATCCCATTGCATTTGATAGCCACAAGCTTCTCCCAGCTGAGCTCAATTATGAGATTCATGACAAGGAACTCCTTGGCATACATGCTTTCAAATTTTTTCATTTGAATGGGACACATAAATCAAAAGATTCAAAAATTAATCTTCAGAAATATTTTGAATAAATATATTTAAAGTTGAGATTTAACATGAAAATATTATCAATTAATTATTAAGGATATTTTTGGTAAAGGCCCCAGCCTTTATTAATTGGTAAGAATTTAATGAAAATTCTTACAGCTCATTTCTCTGCCTTGAAACATAAATCCATTAAGAAGTTTTTTTGAGGAAATAAAATTTTCAATTATGGATTTTCCTAGTATTTAGAGGGACACATTTTTTCTATTTTCAATTAATTCAGAATACAGACTTTGCTGTCTGAGATATCCCATTTTTCAAAAAATGGATCACTCTAAATTGCAATAAAAGGCCTTATTTTATTATTATTTTTGTTAATACTGGTAAAAAAATTACCTGGCTCCAAAATATAGTAATATAGTGTTTTTGATTTTTTAAATCACAAATTGGAGACTGGACAGATTATAATAAATTATATAAACAGAGGTGTCTTTCTTTGTATGGTAGGGCTTTTAACTTTTGGATTTCTTTGTAACCAGAAAGCTGAATATGTTCAAATAAAAAGAAAAATCTTGCCTTTTTTTTTAATGAATACTCATAAGAATATTGGATTTGAAATCTTGTATAAAAAAAATTGAAATTAACCTTGGAGATACTAATTTTATCTTAAATAACTTAATTTCAGAAATGATCAAATAATCAAATGAATTGAAAAATTCTTTATTAATCCCTTTTGTATGAAAACAAAATAAATATATCTCATATTTAATGCAAGGAGATAATTGTTTTGTATATATTTATAATAGGGGGTGTCAAAGTTACCAAATCCCACATTAATTTTGTGGGATTTCAGAAATCCCACACCTCAAGAGGTGTGGTATTTTAAGGTACAAAAACCCAGGTTTTTTGGTACCAAATACCATGTTTAAACACCAAAATCCCGCCTTTAGCTTCCCATAAAGGCACATGTTTAAAACACACAACTCAGTAAGGTCATGTTAAATTGCATATAGCTTTAGTTCTCTTGCATAAAATCTGAATACACTCATCATTTATTAAAGTATTTGATTCTAAATTGCATTTAATACAGGCCTTTTCTTCATTTACCATGCCCAAGGCATTGCAAAGGCTACCTTTATGTCAGACATTAAACTTACTGCAGCTCATCGATGCACTCAACTCTGATAGTGATTCTGATATCCAGGAAAATATAATTTTATTAGATATGATAACCTCACAAAGATACATCAATCCTTGTAGAAGATGTCCATCACATTACATGTATATGATGAATGATTTACAAACATTATCATCTGAAAGGTTTTGACAGCTATGTAGGACCACACATGAATCATTTGAAAAATTGGTTGCACAAATTCAAGCTGATAAATCCTTTCAAAACTTATCACAAAACAAACAATGCAATCCTGCCATCCAATTGGCTGTGGCATTATCAAGGCTAGGATCAAATGGCAATGGGGCCGCTTTGGGAAAGATTGTAATGTTGTTTGGAATTAGCCATGGGGCTATTGTGTTGTACACACAAATCGTCATCCAGATATCAATGAAGTTGAAGCGCAAAGTGATTGTGTGGCCAACAATAGAACAACAAAGAGAGATGTCTCAAGTAATGCAAGCAGAGGGCTTCCCTGGGTTCATTGGGTTTATTGATGGGAGTCTCATACCATTATCACAATCTCCTCCCAATGATGGTGAAGCCTATTTTGATTGCAAAAAAGGTAAGCTGTTGAATCTTTATTCTTTATTTCAATCTTACTGATGGTTTACATATAAGGTATTCTATGTCAATACAACTGGTTTGCAATATCAACAAACAGTTCACTGCTCTACATGTTGGTTGTACTGGGTCACTTCATTATTCAACTGTCTATTAACATATGAGAATAGCACAAACACCTCAAGAGTTTTATGAAAAGGATCAGTACTCACTTGCAGATTTGGCATATGCAAGCTCTCCTTGGGTTGTTCCAGCATATAAGGGAGTTGTAGCACAGAATTAAGACAACCATTATTTCAATTACTGTCTAGCAAGATCAAGGGTCAGAATCAAGCATGCAATCGGAATTTTGAAGGGGCGGTGTTTTTCTCTAAGGGAAATTCAAGCTCAAATGAGGGATAATCATGAAATTGAATATTTTGTTAGTTGGGTTGTGTCTTCCATGATTTTACATAATATGTTAGCACAAATTGGTGATGAATGGTTTGATTTATATGAAGATGATGATCCACCACATGCAGAAAATCTGGCCAACAACAACATTGGGGAAGATGTGGTAAATATTCATGAAAAAACTGAACCAATCACATTCAAATGGAAAAATAGTCAATTTTAAATTTCATCAGGACCATTGATTTATTTACTTAATTTAATGGCATACAACGGAGTGGAGATGTTATTCATAAAATAATACTATTTACAACTAATATTTTTTAGTTCTTTTTTTATCCTGCATATTTCTTTCAAAGTACCCATTGACTCTTGAATTAATTTTGGTGGGTGTCATTTTCAAGAATTTGTCACCTACATTAAATAATTTATGGTTTATTTGAAAAGAACATCCAAAATGAGTTATTTCATCATGATTGATAATTTCTGGAGGTGTGTTTGTTGTATGATGAACCATTGTTGATGTCTTCCAAAGAATTTCCATGATTCCAGGTTTTTTTGAAAAATAGATCTCCATTTTCAATTTGGGGAAGTGCAAGCCATGTCCAGAGGGGGTGAGGACAGTTGGAAGTGGATGGAAATCTTTTTTTTGATACAAAAGAAAATATACCATAAGTCCAGGCATTGAGATCATTCAAATCTTGGTGTGGCTTATTGAAAAATCTATCTTGGGTGACAATGCCATTGGTAAATGATTTGAATTCTTCCTTGGGATTGGCAGAAGTCCATTCAAACTGACTGAAATTGAGTAATTTGGCTGCTTCCATTAATTATTGATTTCCATTTGCTGCTAATTTTGAAAAATTGGAGATTCTTGAGTAAACAGATTTGCCATATTGATGAAGCTTGATCTATTGATTATCATCTTTTTCAATTTGATGAGGAGTTATACCTGGTTTTCTGGAGTAAACACCTAATGATTTTGTAATTAGTCAGTAATTATTAAGATAATAAGCCAAAAATATTGCACACCTGAAGATTTTCCAGAATCTGAACCAGGACAAAACCCAATACCTTTCATAATGCCACCTTGGAGTTGCTTGTTGATTTTGAGATGAGGACATTAATTTCATGATGCGGTTTTGCATCATTTGAGAGTGTCCAGAAGAATTATCAAAAGGGGTTATTTCATATATGATGACAGGGAAAAAGGGCTTTGTTGTTTTATCAATGAATATATAATGATGGGGGAGAGTGTTGATTGATGGAAGTTTTAACCATGAGGCATTGGGAGATTTCTTGTCAATCAAAATGGTTGAAAAATTTTCAAATTCTTTGTTTGAATGGCCAAGGTGAGACATGATTTGTTTTGAATCATGGATGTGTTGTCTTTGGCTTTGGGTGAGCTTTCTTTTATGATTTGATTTGGTATTATTATCCTCATGATGTTCTATATTTGGTTTAGTCCTAACCATGACATCAAGAGGAGCAATAATAGCTTCATCATCTTCCAAATCATTCTGATGATGTGCTGAGTCTGGTTTAGTCCTAACCATGACATCATCAAAATGATTTGAAGAATGAGAGAGAGGAGGAGCATTTTTTTTGAATTTTAAGGATGATGGAAGGGGTGTGAAATTAAATTACATTGCAAAAGAAACCCTTATAATTAATCCTCCCCTATATGAAGAAATAAATAAAAAGTTTAAACAAAAATTAAAATAAAAAATCAATTATTGGTCAGTAATGATTATAATCCAAAGAAAAAACATCAGTTCAACAGGATTATGATTGGAAAGAAAAAAGGTCAAAAAAAATAATAATAAGTGATGGATGATGATCATTATAAAAAAAATACAAGGTCAGTAATCATCATGAATGAAAACAAAAGAGTAAGATTCATTAGCATTTCAAAAAAATAATAAAAATAAAAAAACATCATGAGTGATTCATCATGATGATAGAAAAAAAGAAAAAAAAATATTCATAGATCAGAGTATGATATTTTTAAAAAGTAAAAAAAACAACATCAGTAATCAATCTTTCAAAAAAAAAGAAAAATCATGATAATGGCCTCTGGGGGCCATTAGCATGAAAAATAAATAAAAAGACTCCAAATCAATTCGGAATTGATTCAGAAGTACTTCCAAATTGATTCCAAATTTATTTGGAGCGATTTGAGGTGCCTAGGCCCTGGAACCTCCCAGGAGCCTATTTGAGAGGTTCCAGGGTGAGTGGGGTGGAGTTATGAGATGGGTGCGGGGTTTTAGGAGGTGGATGGTGATGGGTGGGTGCCTTTTGGAGGGGGATGGTGATGGCTGGGTGAGTTTTGGAGGTGGAGAAAATCAAAAAAATACCTATGGAAAAAAAATCAGGTCGGAAAAAAATCATAGTGGTGAAACAAAAACAAGAAAAAATAACTTACCTGAATTTTAAAAAAAATGGTGAATTTTTTTTTAGAGGGAGGGGTGAAAAGTAAAAATAAAAAAAAATAAGTTGAAAATTAAGAATTGAAATTAAAAAAAAAATTAAAAAAAATGGTAAATTTTTTTTTAGAGGGGGGGGTGAAAAGTAAAAATAAAAAAATAAATTGAAAGAAATTAAAGAAAAAAATCAACTATAAAAAACTAAAAAAAAAAAATGAAAAATTCAAAATTAAAAATCAAAAATCAAAAATACAAGGAAAATTTCCCAATTAAAAGTTGAAACAATTCAAAATAAAAAATAAAAATGAACCATTAAATTAAAAAAAAAAACATATAGAAAAAGATGAAAAAATTAAAAAAAAAACAATAAAATGACATTAAATATCATTTCATAAAAAAGGAAAAATGGTGTCATCAACTTTTATTTTTGAACAGACTTCAAATAAAATCTTGATGCAAAACTTGCCCAAATTTTCAATTTTGTCCTAAATTGCACATAAATGTCATACAAAATTGAAATTGCAAGTTGGTGCCCCAATTACGCATAAAAATTGAATTTTCCATTTGGTAATAAAGTGCAGTTAGATTTCATGACATAAGATCAATAATTAAACATAAACATCACTTTTATTTAACAAATAACCACATATAAACTGATCACATGATGTATACCTAATATTTTATTTTTTATTGATTAATGTCAGAATGTGTTCCAGCTCCCCAATTGGCCTGCTTGATGACAATGCCACTATAGTGAGATCCATCTGGCATTGCTTTTCCTTCAATTCCAATTCACAAATCCACTTTTCTTTTTCAAATTCATATTTTGTCATATGTTGCTTCTCCTCAAACTCCATTTGCTTTTGCAACTTGACTTCTTCAAACCATTTCTTTTCCATGTTGCTTGCTTTCTCTTCATTCCACCTCTCCCTGTCCCACTCCAAACAAGCATGTTCACTGGTTTCATGGGCTACAAATCATGCATTTTGTCAGTAGGATTTATCTGAGTAACCATAAACCCAAAACATACCCTTTTGCCATGATTCCACCAAATTTGCATATTCTGGTGCAAACATATCCCTCGGCCTTTTCCTAGAGCCACTCTTGTCATTCAAGTTGGGCATCAATTCTTGATGATGCTTTTGTATTGAATGCATTATGGATTTACTTTGCTGGTCAAAGGAGAAATAATCAACAATGGATTTCATAAGTATCAGGCTTAAACATACTTACTGATTCATCTTGGAGGCTTTCCACTTGAACCAAGTCATCATCATTATTAAGCAAAGGATCCAGAATGAGAGGTGAATCAAAGAAATCATTCACCTTTAACAAGTAAATGAGCTTTAACTATCACAGGTAAAAAGAGGAAGAGGCAATATCTTACCTGATCAAGCAAAACATCAACATCATCATCTCCATTTAATCTGTCTTTTTCTTGTGAATAATAGCTTGCAATGGGAGTGACATTGGGCTTGTGGCCAAAGAGCACATCCATTTAAAAATATCAAGGACACATACTTTCACACTTTTCACTCATTGACTTTATTCCTTTACTCTCATCTTCTTCCGTTATTCCAGCCCCAGTTGAATTTGCGAATTTTCTTGCTGCCATATATTTTATTTTATATGTTCACCATTGATCTTGGATGCTGCTTGAACTAAGGTTTAGGCAATTTTGTGATTTTTTGTTGACCTCAATGACCATAAGCTGAAATCAATGCTGCTTTTATGAAGGAGGTCTTTCAATAGATGTTGAGCCACTAGTACCAAAACATGACTTGAAATTGTATTTGACTGAAATCCAATTAATTATGATTAAATCATCTGTACATATTAAGTGACCTGATGGATGAGGCAGGCCAGAGGTGATCTTCATATCTGTCTTGATTTGTCTTGCTTTGGATCGACGCATTATTATATGGATGAAGAAGTATAAATGGACTGTAAGGTGTTTGGTCCAATTGTCCAAAATGGAGTGTAGAAGATTATGTTGTACAGGCATGAATTGTGAGTACTCATTTGGGTTAGGTTTCAAGCTGAAATCCCAGATGCATGGGATTTGGTCAAAATACCAGGGGACTCAGCTAAAAACTCATGGGATTTACACATAAAAAACCTGGGATTTGGTGACTTTGACACCCCCTAATATTGAGAAATATTTTTTTCTTCTTCCCCTTAGATATTTCAATAATGAAAGGCTTCTTGTAAGGTTTGACTATGCAACAGTAAGTAAAAATTACTAATATTTTACTTATTGTACTATGAATGTCCTTATGAATAAAAGAATTAAGATGAAAAATAATTGTAATAATAAATAATTATCATAATTATGGCATAAAAATGATTATATTATTAAATAAATATAATAATATAATTTATATTAAAAAAATAATATAATAAATGAATATATTAATATAAGATAATTAAAATATTCAAAAGCACTCTATTATTGTTGCCAACAAATAATGAAAGCGTAAAAAATTGTTTTTTATTAATAAAAAACAATTAATAACAATAATATTACTAATATTTAAGTTATAAATTAATATAAATACCATTTATATTAATTAAAGAATTATGAAAGTAAGAATAGAGAGAAAATTATTATAATAAGAAGAAATAACCTACTTTTAACACTTAATATAATGATTTTGAATGATTTTATGCCAAATAAATATAAATAAAACTTATTTAAGTTGTATTTACAATAAAAATCAAGAGAAATTTCAATTTATCTTGATTTCACGTGGATTTGAGGTTTTTTAAGAGAAATTTAAACAAAAAAGTTAAATAATTGAAGTAATAATGTCAAGAATGATGATTATAATAAGGATGATCTTTGGTCTTTAATAATATAAGAGTTTCATATATAAAGAATGAAGAAATTACCTTTTTGTTTTAATTATTTAGTGTTTTGTAAGCATCTGAGGGGAAAATAGAGTAAAAAGAGGTCCATTTATATTGAATAACTCCATTCTAGAGTCCATCAGGCTTCTAGTAGACGTTTACTTATACTTTCTACTAGAATCTATTAATATTTTAAGGTTTAGTGATGATAACATCATGATTAAACCATCTTACCTCATTATTACGCCATTATTTAGAGTTATCACTGTAGCTCTAATTTTGATGACGTCATAGGCTTGAAAAAAGCCTAAACTGCGTGGATTTTATTATTATTAATCATTGTCTAATAGTATTTGTAATTTTCAACTATATGACTGTTAAACTTAAAATCAAATTACAGTGAGTGAACATAAATGATCAAATTTAAGCTTAAATTTTGATCATTAATAACTTTTCAGTTATACATGCTACAGCTCTTCTCAGAGTGGATGATGATAGCTTGGCATGTCCTGATTAAACTTCCAAGGGAATTTCATTACATCATCAAAATTCTATTTTTGATGATTTTCCTTGTAACTCATCTTTTCTGTTGAAATTTAATATTTTAAACTTCAAACCATGATTTCAAGGGGTTATACCTTAAATATTGTAAGAAAAATTACATCATTCTTCACCAATGAACTGTTACAATCTAAATTTCCACTTATTTTTAAGTTTGGACCACTTTCACAACAAAGTGGTCATCAGCCCTATTGATTTTATTCAATAATCCATTACAAGTTTTAACCTTGTTTATAGCTTGTGAAATAAAGTTCATATCTGTATTCTTACAGTAATTAAATGGTGACTTACTTTTTTGGTTTATCTCTCTATCTTTCATATTTCAAGAGATATTAGCTAAAAACCATGAATATATGTGTTGACCAAAAAAGTGCATATATTCAGCTTAATTCCTTAAGTATTGACTTTAGAGATTAGCTTTATAATTGTTTTATGTGTAGAATTTTATGGAGAATCCAATGGTACAATTTATTTTACATTTTGTTTCATTGGTGTCTGACATAAATGAGTTTTTGTACCTTTTTTAAGGTATTATTATCTATACTTCAGTAATTATTGACTTTTCAGATATGCCATAAAAATGACATATGTTTATTTTACCATGAGGAATCTAATGGTGTAATTTGTTTCAAATTTTTATTCATTATATTCTGAGTTAATTCATATTTTGTAATTATTTATGGTATTTTACTAACTTTTGAGATAATTATCATAAGTATAATTATTACAGAAATTTTGCTGTGACCTTTTTGGATATGTGGTCATATCTCAAAGGCTCACACTTCTATATACCATTTATGAGGAAATTTTACCAAGAAACATTTTCCTCACAAACTCTCAAAAATATGAAGCTTCAGAATCATTTTATTCTGCCCTTTTTAATTTATCTTTATATAAACTCCTTCAAAAAAAAGACCTGTGTTTTCCTTTATATAAAAAAAATGATAATAAGTGTAAGTAATCATTCTTATATTGACATCTCAAATATTCTCAATGAAATCCTATTGAAGAATAGTCGAGACCTAATAATTAGGAGCTTCATAAGTTGAAAATTTAAATGCTTATATGTGGGGTTTCTTTGGCTTAATAGTAATAAATTGAATATTTCCATATTTAAATATTAGGTTGAATAAAAATAGAGAGGAAAAATCATAAAATTACTGTAATCCTAATAAACAATGAATTTGATAGCTTAACAAGGAAATTATTTATCTCCATCATATTTGGGATAGACATTAGTGAGGAAGTGGGAGTGATTTAGTAAGTCGCTTTCCTCAATTGAATAGATATATTTACTGGATTTATTTCTTGTGAGTCTTAGAGGTATTTTCATATACCAAAAAGACCACAAAGAATTAGGTAATTCATAATCAAAAAAAAATACTTTCATTTTTAAATATAAATTTCATAATCAGAATTTAACAATTAATTTACATTGAAATTTTAAAAATTTAAGAATATATTTTGACCTGAAATAATGAAGTAAAAACAAATTTTTATAAAAAAAATTAAAAATAGAATGTTTTTTGGAAAAAAGTTAAGAAAAATAATTATACTTTTTTTATAATAAATAAACATATGAAAATCATTTCAGAACTGGATTCCTCAAAGAAATAAAGGTGGGGTCAGCTCTGAGGTAAAATTTTGTAACTCAACTCTAAATAAGCTTAAATCAAATTTTTAGTATTTTATGTATGAAAATCTGAAAATACTCAAAGCCTTAATTTAATTCACACCAAATGAGGTGTTAATCATTAATTTTTGTGTTAAAATTGAGTTTTGGTGTATATCTCAGAGCTTATTAGGAATTTAAGTATTTTAAAATGAAATGTCAAAAGGTGTGTGTTTATTACATAACTGCACTCAAATTTTAATATGTGCAATTAATAATTACAGTTGTGTACTGTAGTTTTTCAATTTAGTTACATGTGTAAATTTTAATTATAGCACATGATGAGGAATTAAAGAAAAATTAACTTGGAAAGATTAATTTTTGGGGGGGAAGGAATCTTGGCTCCAAGGGTGCCAGACTCCCCCAAATTCCTTGCTAAAAGGTATGGTATGTCAAAATTCACACAAAGTTTTATCACTTTTGGCCTGGAATTGAGCCACAGGGTCTGTGACTCAATTGATGATGAGGTTTTGATGCCAACCATGGCAATTTTAACTGTTTCCAAGAGGGTAAAACTACCCTTAAGTTAAAAAACCATAGTAAAAATGGTTTTAGCTGGTCTTGAGGTCTATGACATGTTTTGAAGGCTAGAAATGAACTATTACTATGGCAATGGCTGGTTTAAAGGACTAAAATGGCTAAATACAGCCCCTTTTTGGTCCAAACCAGGGTTTAATCATGCCATAATTGGCTCTTCTGTTTTAATTATTTTTCTAATCACTTATTAGAGTAAACTCCACTTTTGGAGTAAGAGACTTTTTGTCTATAAAATAATTTCTTATTTTCCTAACTTTTCCCTTGATTTTATAATCTTTTCCTTTTATAATTAGTTCAAAACAATTTTTAAACCAATCAATAAAAGATTCAGACAACCCATTTTAAATCTTTTTAAACCTTTTAAACATGTTAAAAAATCATTATAATTTTTTTTTGTAACTCTTATAATTATTTTTACCCTTGAACCACCCCAAAATTAAATGAAAGAATCTTTCATTACTGTTAGCTTTGTCAATTTGTTTCCAAATTTTCTCTGGTAGCTTTTTTTCATGTTTTCTCTTTAATATACATTTTAGAGCATTCCTTCTGATATTAATTTCCTGTATTTCTTTTCTTAATTAATTCCAATTGAAATTTTTCTTGAAGAAATTTCTTTTTTAACCTTAAATATCTCTTTTAGAGTATTTTTTGAAGAATTTTTTATAATATTATTTTTTAATACTAAGAAATTTAAAAAACAATAATTTTGGAAAAAAAAAAACATCTCTTAAAACCCTTAAAACTACTATTTCTACTTAATTTCACCTTAAAAAAATTTTTGAGGACAAGAAAAGTACTTGATTTCAATTAAAGTTTAATATCCAAACCTTAAATTGTTTTGATTCATCAAATATTAAAAAGAATTCTCTAATATATCTTAAGTTAAGAATATTAAAAATTATTTCAAAATTAAATGATTTATTGGGTACACTATTATACCTAAGCCTCCAAATTCTAAATTTATATTTCATAAAACTTAAAAAACTTTGAAACAGACAAATTAAATGGACAATCTACAACAACAAATGATGTATATTCTAAGGAAAACTGAATTGAATTACATAATTTTCATCAGCTTTATCATAATCTGGATTACTTTCTTTCCTCTTTAATGTTCCCACATATTTGAAATATTATAGAGTTATATAATACCCTATTAAATGAGAAGAAATTTGAGATTCTGAATTTAAACATTGAATTTTTTGAAGCAATTTAGTTTTTTTTTTTGTCAAATTGATGGAAAATTCTCATGAATTTAAGCTTATTTCAATATCATCTTGCAAATTAAAAAAGCTCAATTATTATCCTTTTTTGTGAGAAATGTCATCAAAACTCCTAATAAAGTATAATAAGTCCTTTTTTTTTACTTCAAATAATTACAAACTTGAAAGTTCAGATACTTATATATGGTGAAACTGAGATAATCAGTTTGATTCCAAATGAATTATATATGGAATATGAAAGATTTTACACCAATACATGATTAAAATAATGTTGGTATTAATATTGCAAAAAAAATTAAGAAATTTTAACAAGGCAAAATAACAAACTTTCAGGTTTCAGGAAATATTTAAATATGCATAAAAGGTAAACAATTCTAGATTATATATTTCATTATTACAAATAAATTGAAATATTATCTCAATTTAAGTAAATAGAATTATAATTTATTATTACAGGAAGGATTATTATATAGTTTTTCAGCCTTGACTCAAAACCAGAGCACAAGCATGACAGTCAAATACCAAAAATCAATGGTAAAGCCAAAATACAACCAAAAAGTGGAGCTGAGCTAAATCATCTCAAAAGAAATCAAAAGGAAGAGGAAACTTGTCTCTTTCCAAATATACAAGTCCCATTATCATAGGAAAAATAATAACAGAGTTATTCCTGCTCAAAGTTGTTGCTGAACATAAACCTTAATTTTCACCCCTCATCTGAAATCCAGCGGAAGAGACTTAACCCCAGAAAATGAGTATTAAAATTGAATCTCTAAGTCAGGTCTATCCAATGGTACTAGCCAAATTGAGCTAACACCAAAATCACAGAAGTTTGGACCAAAATAAGGTCAAATAAGGGTGAACAAAATATTCACCTCTCATCTAGCTTCTACAATTTTAGTGTGAGATACTTAAGGTGGGGTCTTTTTCAAAAGGGCACAATCAGGGCTATCTGATGGTGCCATCCATTTCCCCATATCTCATCTAGAGAAAAAGTTATGGAGCAAATAAGCTCCATACAGATATTGAGAAAATCATATGTAGGAATAACAAAACTTGTACATGGCATAAATTTGCCATATTTAATGTTACCCATACCAAATGAGGTCCCATTGTGTATATCTTATCTAGGCCTACACAATGAGCCAGCTTTGAGCTCAATATCTCAAAAACTGACAAAGGTATAGCAGTTTCAAGGTTAAAATCACACAATTGGGACAATACACCTTTACTGTGGGATAATATCCCACAAACATGATTATGAGGTGTCAAACAGACAAAGAAGCATGTTTATACTTCAATACCTCATTTTTCATTCAATACTAGGGTCCCATATGGGTTTTGTACAGAAATTTATGTGTCATACACCTCAGAAGAGGGCTGTGTGGTCCCCAGATGAAAATTTTCACCCTGTATTGGTGAAATACTGCCCAGATGTGGTTTCAAAACAACATCTTAGCCCAATACAGCATATACAGGCTTTGTGGAAACCACAAGCCCATACCCAGAGGTGAAAAACTCTTCACTTCTTCTATGTGGATGGTCTAGAGGGCCATTCCATCCCATTTTAGGATAAAAGGAGGCCTTTACTCCACCAGAAAAGGTTTCCTCATCCTTCTCTTGAATTCCTACATAGTAAAATTATAAAGAACAGCTATACTCTTGAAAACAATCAGGTATAATTAAATTCTTAATTATTGTAGACTTTATTATAATAATCCAATTGGTAAAGCTGCACCCAGGGCTTTCAATAGCACTCACCATCACTAAAATCTTTTATCAAAGCCCTTAATTATCAATTAAAACTCTTTTATCACTATTTTATCTGTGTCAAAGTCAAATTTAAAGTTGTATAAACAATTATTATCACTTTATCATAGAATCCGCCTGAAATAGTTTTATATTTCAAATTAAAACAAAACCAAAAAGATATGTATTTTTTCTTTGGTATATTCTTGATAAAATTTCTTTAATTCCATAAGGGTCTGAATTGAAAACCAAAAAAAAAATTATAATTCTATCAGATATTGATATTCAATATAAAATGGAAATCTTATTTAGAATTAATTCAATCTTTTTGGTTTCATTAAAAATATTAGCTTTGGAAAATAAATATATAAAACATTTCATATTAAGACAAAATTTTATACTTATTTAAGGAAAATGTTATTAATAATGAAATATTTATATCAATAATATTTCATTTTATTTTATTGGACTGATAAGGCATGTCATTTTATTTCTATATGCACCTCTGTTCCTTTTTAAATTTAAATTTTATTTCAATATTATTATGAAAAAATTTGCATTTATATAATTATATTATGTTATTATTTGTTTGCTTAACTAATTGTAAAATCTATCTGTATTAATTTTTAGAAAATTATTATTCAAAAAAGAAGAAACTAAATAATGTGTTATTATTATTATCTTTTTAAAAATCTAGTTTATTTTTGCTGATAATATTGTCAAAAAAATATCAGGGTTGAATCCATTTTGAACTCATGTTTGATTGAGAATGGTACTCATCTTTATACAGGTGTTGAACCTGAAACACATTCCCCTAGTTCTTGAATTATTTTTCATGGTGTATATTTTACCCATTTCAATTCAATTCAAATAAATTACTAAGATCTATTAAAGGAAATTACAACATATTTTCCAAGAAGAAATTCTTTTTTCTTAATAATAATAAAATATGTCAAATTATGAATTTTTTTTTTTTTTTAAGGAAATTATTTCATCATCAAATTAAATTACAATAAAAATTTTCTAAATAATTTTTATTTAAATTTAAATTATTAATTAAAGAAATAAACAAAAAAATTAAATCAATAATTCCTTTACCTTTTTTAAAATTTAATGATTGTTAACTCAAAAAAAAAATAAAAAATTCTGTCTTTTCTCCACTTTCTCAAAAACCAAAAAAAATCCTCACCATCAAAGTTGTCTAAATGATATAATATTATTAGAAATCATTTAACTTTCCAAAAAAAAAAAAAAAGAATTCCTCACTTTCTCTGAAAAGAGAAACTTTCACTGGCTAAATTATCTTAATTATATCAAATGATTGTGATATGAAGGTCTCTCATAAAACATATAAGAAATTCACAAAAGAATTATTTAATTGGTGATAATTTTGATAAATTCAAATTAAAACCAAAATAAATAATAGTTATATATGATATCTCAATCTTATTGGTCAGAAACTGTGTGAAAATGTCACATTTCTAAATCAAAATATATTAATCAATAGCTAAAAGGTCTCATAAAAAAAACTTTTTTTAAGTCTCTATGTAGGCTAAAGAGATAAAAATGGATTTCCTCTCTTCCTCATTTTCCAATCATTATTGAACCAGTTATCACTTTCCAGGATCACATATCTCCTTTAACTAATAGGATATCTAGAGTAGTAGTATTTTTTTTTAGTCTTGAAAAGTTCAGTATCCTTTTTCATTTATTTAGTATCTTTTATCAGAATCTCAGTATTATTGAAAAATTAACTACTATTTAAAAAAAAAATTGAAAAATTATTCTAATCATTGAAATAAATTAATTTTATTATTATTATTATTATTATTATTATTGAAATAATCATTATAAATACAATAAAAATAACCCCCCCCCCCAAAAAAAAAAAAAAAACACATTAGTCTTATAAAATTTTTGTTATCTTATTAAAAATATCTTATTAATCTTAATTTACTTATATTTCAAAAAAAAAAAAAATAATAATAATAATTTATTTTATTTTAAAAAAGGATATTCTTACTACAAAAATATAAAAAAAAAAAAAAACAATATTAATCTTTATTTAATTTAAAATTATAATTTTAAATCAATTTTTTTTTTTTTTTAATTTTAATTTTATTGATAAGTTTTATTTATAGATTAATTAAAAAATTTTTTAATTTTTTTTTTAAATCCAAAAAAAACCTTTTTTTTTTTTTTTTTTTTTTTTTTTTTGATTCCCTTTATTCTAACTATTAAGTATTATTTTTTAGGTGAAGTTTAGTAGTATCTTGGAACCCATAATTATTAAAAAATTCTTAAATTAAAAACAAATTTATCAATAATTTCCCCTTAAAGGTAATTCCTTATTTTATCCCACAATATTTTCTGAACATCCCTTAATTATTGACTTGTACCTTTACTTATATAAAGGTACTATCTAAAGTAACAATGCACCATTTGAATTCATCATATTTCCTATTGTTTGATATTTCTTTTGGGATTAAAACCCCATTTGAATTCTGAACATAAGTAGGGTACAGGCCACATAGCACCTTCAATGTCATTTGAAAAGAATTTTGAATTGTATATTGACCCCATTGAAACTGTTCACCCGGTTTTCTGTTGATTGCCTATTTTTGATAATTTATAGAATGTGAATTACCTTCTCCTTTTCAGATATAAACTTGGTGTTTTTAATGAAGCCCCTCTCAATCAATTCACACACAAGCTATACAAAAAACCTTTTCAGGTATTTTAAGTACTTGTTAGAGTTTCTCAAATGATTCTTCCAAAGGATGTTGGACATATTCATTTCATCAAAGATAGGCAGTATGACCCTTTTTTTTTGAATTTTATTTGTTTTAGTTTTAATTTTATTATTTACCTTTTTTTTCAAAAAAAAAATCTGATTATAAATATCTTTCTAATCCAATTTAACAA
This sequence comes from Austropuccinia psidii, assembly GCA_023105745.1. Classification (NCBI taxonomy): domain Eukaryota; kingdom Fungi; phylum Basidiomycota; class Pucciniomycetes; order Pucciniales; family Sphaerophragmiaceae; genus Austropuccinia; species Austropuccinia psidii. Next base: position 48,707,173 of record JALGQZ010000008.1, on the reverse strand, counting down.
ATTTAATGAGATATATTAGAATTTAAATTAGAGGGTTAAAAAACCCAAATTTGTACTCACTTATCAAAAAAAAAAATATACATAAAAATATTCAAAAAAAATGAAAATAATTCAAATGACTATGGTTTTTTCATTTAATTAAATTTTGACTTTACAGATAAGTCTTAGATGTTGGAGTTGAGGAAAAGAAGTTTGAAAATGATGTAAGTATGAGTTGTTGAAAACTGAGAGTGATGGTGTTGAGGTGAATTGACTTTGGCACTTACTCAATTTATTTTTATTATTATTTTGAAATGTAACATCAAAACTTTCAGGAAATATGAAAGGATAAATGCTGATTTGATCAATTTAGATTATAACCTTTTAATGATGAATTTATAAATAAATTTAAGAAAAACCATCCAAGGACCTAGGCTTTTTGCTTTGCCTTGCTTGTCATCATTTAACCAAATGCTTCAGCCAATTGCATATTTTGGAAGATTGAGCCCATCTCCTGAAGCCATGCTTACTTAATTGCAAGATTTCCTAACTGCTGACGGCCAAGACCAACTTATAGAATTCTTACACGGCCATTGTGTTTGGGGTCAATTACTCCCCTGAGATTAGGCCAAGCCACCATGTACTGGCGTGACTGCGACTTCGTGGCTAGACGCTGCTGATTTGCAATGTTGATTGCGACCCAAAAATACTCATCTGATGAGAAAACAATCCCAGCTAGTTGGATGGAGTGAATATCATCTCAATTGAATAGCTCCAAGTTCATGAGCTTGACGAGCGAAATCCCAAGTATTGGGTACGGGCAGCCATTTAGCTTTTCAAGTCATTTTATCGACTAACTTGTTAATAAAAATCTATTTTAGCCACAAAGAATCTTTTAAAAAAACAATTTTCTCCCTTCAATACATCTTAACAAAAGGCGTCATAAAAAAACATTATTTTTCTACATAAATATATAAAAAAACATAAGGAACTATTAACCTTTGCGTTATAAATTTAACTGCGCAGTGCCTATTAACATTCTTGATAATCCACCTGGGCTTCAGTTGCGAAACAATCGTTTAGTTTTGGCAATTCATTTTGGCAAACCATCGACAAAAGAAAATAAACCGCGGGTCGTTCACTTTGTGACGTCAATTGTTGGCGTTGTTTTATACTCCGGCTGCCTCGCAAAAGATTTATTTAATATTCTTATTTTTAAGCCTGCGTATTTTGTTCATTGATAGCGAGGTTAAGGCGATTTGAAGTCTGAGCTTCACGTAGCGATCTTGATGAAGTAAATGTCCCATCTCCTGCTTTTAACTCTGAACTTGTCATTATTTTCAATTCCTGTTTAACCATCGACAACAATAAAAAAAAAGATTATTTAATTGGTGATTTTGATTTTCTTAGAAAGACTCAACGCAACTTTAAGCATGAAACTGAGCAAGGCTTCGTGAACAAACACGTATTGTCGATAATTGGCAACCATCGACATCCTTTGTTCTCTAAATTATTAAATGGCAGGTTTACCATTGAAACAAATAACAATTGATCAGTATACATATATATTTGCTGTTAAACAATTAATGCTAAGCAGCCTTTTTAAGACCAATCTGTATAGTGTGGCAAGAAAAATCATCGAGAAAGAGGGTCAGAAAAACCCCAAGTCCCTTTGGCCATAAACACTCACCTCATCTCATTAACCACTGCCATGACCGGGTTCAACTGCCAGATTGGAGCAACTCTAGCTTGATTATCACACAATTCACTTTCCAAGAATCTTGGTAATGTTTCATCTTTTTGCTTTTGATTACAGTCAACGTTTTTCTCCACGTCAGCTGGATCACAGCCAAAATAATTGATGTGATGGTTCGAGCGCTCAAGTTTTGAGGCGGCTTGATGGCTCGCTCCAGTCATTTCTTCTGAATGATTTTTTGCACAATATTGTGCCCTGAGTACTTCAGTCATTAAATCCAAAACAATGAAGCTTCCAGTTCTTCCAACTCCTGCAGAACAGTGTACAACTTGAGGTCCTGAACCAATTCCGACTAGTTCTTTAATTTTTTCTTGACTCTCCGCGGTTTGCTCACAATATTCTTTAATAGCGCGCTGATTAATCTCAGTGATTTGCTTAGCTGCTTTTTGGCAATGTTCGATTAATTCGAGGACTTCATTAATTGCTGGGGGGACATCAAAATCGGGCCAAAGCCGATACTGAATGTGAGCAATCTTGCGAGGTGGTAAATTTGGGTAAGACGCCCTGCTCAGTTTTACCGTCTTGTGAACCACACCAGTTAAAAAGGCAGAGTTGGATTTATTAAGTGAAGAATATGTTGAGGGTTTTGCATCACTTCCATTTGATAGCTTGGAGCCGCCGAAACCAAAAAAATCGCCTGTCTTTTCTCTTTCTTCATCATCTGATTCAACGATCTCATCTGATTCAACGCAAACTATCATCTCGCCATAAACTCCATTTTTTACGTAGTTGCCACACTTTTCTCTTCCAGCTTCATGCCGTCGGGTGATCATCACAATCAATCCTACATCCTCTTGACCTACTACAGACCAAAAGTCTTCAAAGGTTGAAGCCAAAGGTCCTTGTGTTGCAATGTATCTCCGTTTTCCAACGCCCAATTTTTCTAATTCTGACGGTGCGCCATCAGACCTAAAGCTGATCATTGAAGCGTTGACATAGTCGGTTCCATTCCTTTGAGTGGGGCCTTCACCAAGTCGAATCCTAGCATGTTCATAAGGCCAAATGTTTTTGTACCTGGATCATTTTAATCCAACATATTCCAAAACGGGAATAAAAGAAGACGCAATATTAAATTGCCACCAATTGAGGCGAGGTATAAACCCATTCAGTTTTTCTGATATTCAAATCTAATGCTAAGGTTTATCTTGATTTTCTTCAAATGCTCTAGACCCAGAGGGTTCAGGATATTCAAGGGGATCAAGACAAGACGAAAAAATAGTTAAAAAACTAACCGATTCTTGTATCCCAATTCCACGCCAGCGCTGATACTGAACGGATGTTGAGCAACACCTTCCAAGATGCCACCTTGATGTGAGAGAGTATGAGCATTGAAAGTTTTATTTGAGGGTGTAGTCAACAGTTGAAATGAGCTGGAATGAGAGAGTGAAGTGCCCCGGCTAGTTTCCCATTGCATGACATCCTGTAAACGACGCTGTTCGGCCATCTCGAGGTCATGAAACTCGTGAGCGAGTCGCTGTGCGCGAGCATGAGGGGGGTCTTGAAGCAGACGACGTAAAAAAGGAGGGAGACGAGTGAGGTCTTGAGAGGGATTGGAAAGGGTGGGAAGTTGAACAGGAGATAAATTGTCCAAAGAGCCCTTGAGCGAAAGACGTTCGTTGAGCTGACGAATGTTGTCAAAGAATGGGTTGACAAGACCTGAGGATGGACGTGATGGAAGAGAGAAGCGATTAGGGGGGTTAAGAGGGTTTTTAGATTTGAAATTGAGAGAATATTTTCGCATTTGATCAGGTTTCAAGGTAAAATTGGGAGACTGAAAAGCTGCAGGCGTAGAAGGAAGATGAGAAGAAGTAAGTAAATTGAAAGTCATGGCTGGTTGTTCTGAATGACCAGACCCGAGGCCATTTGAAGATTTTTCCACAGTACGCCATGAAACCTCGGAGGACTGACGGTGATGAGAAGAAGACAAACAAAGATTTGATTTGGGTGGTGAATCTGTCAAAGCTGGAGGCATGGACAAGGACATTCTCAAGCTTTTTGTTTGATTTTCTTTTAAAGACAGTTGGTTATTAGTTTGAGTCTCATTACTACTCTCCAGGATGGAAAGTAGCTCAGGGTCGTGACCTCTTTCTGATAGCAAGCCTTCAAAGCCACCACATAGCCAAAGCAATTGACCCAGGAATCCAACGCTTTCAAACTTTTTTAGAACAAGTGACAAAGAATGGGTTGGGGTCACTAGACGAGAGTCATGATCAAGGACAACAATATACTTGAGGCGTTCATTTGAATCTGATGGGAGAAGTGAGTTTGGCAGCGAAGTTTTGAATCTTGCAAAGCTTGACCGATCTTGTAAAGTTTCTAAACTTTCTTGAATCCTGTTAAAGTAGAAAAGATTAAAAATCAATGTTTCGAAAAACCATTTGGTATTTTGTTTGGTTTATAAAAGCGATTTTTTTCCACAATGAGAAATATTGATTGGTATGTAATGAGAAGAGGATGATTTCAAGCGGGGAACTTTGGCATACTTATCAAGAGTGTATAATGGACGTTTGAGTAGTGTAGTAGGCAAATTGAGACCGACAGATTGACTGAGATGACAAAGTTTGAAAGATGACAAAGATCGAATATCCAAGATTAAGATTGAGTGAGGAAGGAATTTTATTAGATGAAAGAGTCGATTAGGATGAATTGATGGAAAGTTGGATAGATTTGAGGATGCAGAGAAGTTGTTGGTTGAGATGAATTTGGTCTTGTTAGTGTTGGAGATATTGAGGGTAAGAATGGGAGATGAAGACGATTCATTTTGATTTGATTGAATGAGATGGTTATGAGATGAAAAGTTTGAATGAGTTAAAGGTGGTGGTGAAGATGGCGGAGTGATGGCGTTATTGGTATTATTTGATATGGTTGAAGTTGAGGAGATGGAGGATGAGATGAGATTTTGACTGGATGGATGTGACTTTAAGCTTTCATTGAGGATTGAAGGAGGATTAGTTGAGATTGAATCAGATGAGGTTTGATTGATTTTATTATTATTAGTTTCGTTGCTGGTGTTGCTATTGATTGAGATTGTGATAGATTTCGATTTTGAGGAGGACGAAGAGGAGGACGAAGAGGGCGATGATGATGTCATGGAGATTTTAAAAATCTTGAAAATTTTGGATTAAATTTTTAAAATCTGACAGACTTTTTCCAAAAAACCAAAACCAGGCTTTTATAATAAATTTTTTAAAAAGTTTTTGATGACCAATCAAATTGAAAAAAATGGTCAAATTGGTCAAATTGGTCAACTAACCTAGTTTATTAAATTAAATCGTTAAAGAGATTCAAAGTTTAAACTAAAACGATCATGACCGGTAGATGATGACCTTATGACGTCATGACAACAATCTAATTCTTCAAGGAGATTCCAAAAAATTCTTGGCAATCGACTTGAAATCATTGAAATCTTGAATTCATGGTTGAAATTTTAAACTGAAATTCATCAAAGGAAATCTTTTTTAATGAAATCACTTTTTCATTCAAATTAACAAAATCTTCATCAAGCTGAAACCCAAAGAGGACTCTTTGATATGATTAAATAATTAGATTTAATGAATTTGATATAAAAAATTATCTACACTTTTGATATGGGAAGAAAACACATAAGATTGGACTATGAAGCTAATAATTAAGGTAATCTTAATTTAATTATTGTACTATGTCTTTTCTTATATTGTGAGAAAAATAACTCTGATAATATTACCAATAGTTATTATTGTTTATTGCCAATATAGCAATGATAATAGTAAATTATTCTACCAGAAATAATTTTACATTGAAATAAGTAATTTATAAATAAATAACTATAATATTATAAAAATATATAAAATTGAAAAATAATAAAAAATAATAGAAAAATATCTACTGGTTAAAAATAACTATTATTACCATAAAATTTTGTCAAAATATTATTTCAAAGATCAATTATAATTGAGACCTTCAATGATATAAGTAATAGTGGATTCAAATGGACACAGACACAAATTTGATAATATGAATAAATTTATTAATTTACAATAAAAATTATAATAAGAATAATTCATTACAGTTATCATTATAAATATTTATCTAATTTATTATATTATATTTAAGCTGGATTCCATTCTGCAGATTTTTGATGGTTTTGAAAGTTCATTTTATACCAAATAAAGTCCCCCAAGTTGATCAAGAGTACAACTATTGATTCACACGTCCAATATACTTTCAATGACTTTAATTTAAAGTTTTATACTCAAATAACATTAAATTTAATCTTATAACAAAGATTATTAATTCAAGAAAACATTTTGGAAGAAAAAAAGTTGATGAATAATACCTATTATACATTGTTATATCTTTTTACAATTAAATTAGTTGTTTAAATTGATTTTGTTTAGAGCTATAACACTATTCTTCAAGATTTAGTGCTATTTCAAAAAAATTCCCAATTTTTAACTATGAGAAAAACTTCTACAGTTTAATCTCAAAAAGTCTCAAGTTTATTTTTAGTATAGATTTCCGCATAAAATATTATTAATTAAACTTTAGTGGATTTTCATGAGTAAACAAAAAAGTATGACTTATGGGGTAATTTGAATCTTGATTTTATTATAGGGTGTTGGTAAAAACACGTAAGAGCTTACGTGTTTTGGCCATAATTTGGTAAGAACACATAAGTTTTTAGTAAAAACATGTAAGGGGTGCCCTGGGCCCATTTTTAATTAAAAATGAAACACCATTGGGCCTGTATTGGGCCAAAACATGCCCAAAAGAGGTTTTTTCCCCACAAAACCTCTCTAACTCCAAATTGTTTCAGATTTTTTTGCCCAGCCCCCCAAAAAAAACAAACAAGCCCAAACACCCCAATAATCCACATTGTTTTTTTTTTTTGGAAAAACAGCATTACCAAAGCCATTTTGCAAAGCTTTTCACACTTTTTTTTCTTTTTTTCCCCCAAAGACTGCATTTTCCACCACAACAACCTGCTTTCAAGCCTCTCAATTTTCAATTTTTTACCTTCCCTCATCTATTAATCCCACATTTAAACCACTTCTGTTCATTTTCACACCTTTTTTCACCTCTTTTTCACATTTCGAAAGGTTCTTACCCCATTCCAAATCCCCCAAATCCCCCTTTTTTTCACTTTTATACATAATTTTCATTAAAAAAATGCTTCAACCCCCCACTGAAGGTGAATTTCAGACCCTTGAGCTTCTTTGGCAACATGTGCATAATGTTGCCAGGGCTCAGGGGTATGCTCTGTCCACCTTGAGGTCCAATATGACCCGCAACCAAATTGAAATAGGTTGTGACAGGTCTGGGACCCCAAATCCCAACTAAAACTCCTCCAAAACAGTCACTTCAAGAAAGCTTGACTTTCCATTTAGACTTTATTCCAGAAAATATGCCAAGAGCACCACTTGGACTCTTAAAGTCAAAAATCCTGAACATAGCCATGATAACACTGCAAATATCATGGCACATCCTGCTTTCAGGAAATTCAATGAGCAAGAAACATCCCAAATTGCTCAAATGTCTGAATCACTCCTCATGCCAAGGCAAATTCAGGCCCAATTATGCAGCCAGAGGGAGTCTGACAGGCCTGTAATCCTTCAAGACATTTATAACCAAGTCAAGAAAATCAAGAAAGACAAACTGCAAGGCAGAAGGCCCATTGATGCTCTTATTGACACTCTCAAAGAAGAAAATTTTGTTTGGTCCTCTGCAAGGGATTCTGAGGGACACATTACCTCCTTGTTTTTTACTCACCCCCTGGCCATAAAACTTCTTCATGGCTTTCCTCATGTCATTCTTATGGATTGTACTTATAAAACCAATAAGTACAAAATGCCCCTTTTTCATATTGTTGGATTCAGCTCAACAAATAAGACCTTTTCTGGGGCTTTTTGATTGATGAAGAATGAAAATGAAACTTCATATACTTGGGCATTAAATATATCCATTGAAAAGGTCCTCAACAACACCAATCTTGTTCCCCCTTCAGTTATTGTTATTGACAGGGATCTGGCCTTGAAAAACTCTATTAAGAAGCTCTTCCCAGACTCCAAAGGCATGCTATGCATTTGGCACATCAACAAGGATGTATCTGCTCATTTCATGAAGAAAATTGGTCATGGAACTGATTTTGAAAATTTTATGGGCCTTTGGAATCAAGTAATATACCTCTTCACTTTATTTAATTTTATTTCACTTTTTTTCTTATTATTGTCTTTATTAATGACTTTGGGATTCTTTTCTCAGCTTATGTATTCACCCACTGAAAAGTCTTTCAAAGACAACTGGAAGAAGCTTCAAAAGCAAGTTAAAAATGCTGAGGTCTTGCAGTATTTGGAAAATACCTGGCTTCCTCTAAAGGAGTATTATGTGCCAGCCTGGACCAACCACCATTGCCACCTGGGTGTGGGATCCACCTCCAGAGTTGAAGGTGCCCATGCCATGGTTAAACTTTGGCTCCAAAAGTCCACTGGTACTCTCCTGGAGGTAGTCAGGGCACTACACATGGCATTCAGAAAACAATTTATTGAAATTATCAACAGAGTCTCCAAAGAAATGATTGTCCATGTCAAGAATTTTCCTCCACACATCTGTGCCCTCAATGGCAAGGTGTCTCATTATGCTCTTCAGATTGCCTTTGAAAATTTCAAAACAAAATTTCCTCCAAATGAAAAATGCACCAACAAATACAACAATTATAAAGGCATTCCTTGCAAGCATAAGACCCAAAAGGCATTTGCCAAGCGCCAAAGGCTTGAATTATCAGACTTCCATCCTCAATGGCATTTGAATTTGCCTGTGAGGGTTTTTTAATTTCTTCTTATTATTATTTTTCTTATTAACTGATTTTATTTGTCATATTCTTCTCAGGCTGGTTTTCAAGGTGATGATCAAAGTGTTGAAAAAGAAAGAAAGAATGAAGCCAAGAAAATATTTGAAGACATTGGGGAAGACCTTTTTCAAAGACCAATGGCAGAAATCACTCCAATACTCCAACATTTTCAAGATGTTTTGACTGGAAAAGTCCCATTTGATCAAATTCCCAAGAGTCAAGAGGATGATCAATATTATGAAGACCCTCTAGAATGCAAGAATATCCGTGGAAGACCCCAAGGAGCCAAGAATAAAAACAAAAGAGAACCTTCAAGATTTGAAATTATTGAAAGTCAATCCAAGAGAAGAGGAAGACCCCCATCAAAAGTGACCAGCACAACAACTTCAAGATCCCAGTCAAATGTCCCCTCTCCAATTATGGAAGTGGACTCATCTGAAGATTCTGAAGATTCTGAGGACTCATTATCTAAATCCATCAGTTCATCAGATTCACTACCCTCAGCAACTGAATTAAATAAATCAGAAGTAACCATTAGAAGGTCCAGAAGATTGGCAATTGGAAGCAAAACCTCACAAAGAAAATCACACAAGCCTGCCACCAGTTTGAATATCTATGATGCAATTGACTTGTCCTGTGAGCATTTTCAAAGCAATTATCACACAAGTGATGAATTCTCCAAGCTGTTTGTGAGTTTCTGATTCTTTTTAATGTAATTTTATGTTGTTTATTTTGATATTTATTCATTTTTTGAACTTATTTTATCAGATAACTGGCTCAGAAGACTTGCCCAAGTTTATATTGAAATACACCTTCAAGGCCATCAATGTCAAGGGTGATGGAAACTGTGGCTACAGAACAGTATCCCACTTCATTTACAAGACTCAAGATCAATGGGCTGATGTCAGAGGTGACTTGGCTTAAGAAATTCACCAAAATCAAGACCTTCATGAAGCCATGAACACCTTAATTCCCTCAGTATCCTCTTATTTGGAAAGAATTGAATGGTATGAAGATGTTGGCCAGGCTCCAAAAAGCAAGTGGATGTCCATGCCTGACATGGGGGATCCAATTGCAAATAAGTATAAAAGACCAGTTTTCTTTTATTCCACAGCCCAATATTTTTCTTTTTTCCCTTATTTCTGTCCTCCAAATGATAATCCCCCCATTTTCATCTGCTTCTTGAATAGTTGTGCTCATTTTGTTCCTTTGGACATCATCATTTCTAAAGTTTATCCAGTCCCCCCATTACTGTGAACTGGGAGATTCATGCCCAAAAACAAGCCCTGGGGTGGGCTGATAAATTTAAGAAACACAGAAGGTTGTATTTGTCCAATCTTCCTCCCCCCTCTCAGAAAAAACCCACTATTTTGGAGGTTGATTCTGATTGAATGATTTTTGTATATACAATTTATGCCAATTATCCCCCTCCTCAGTCATATTTATTGCTTAAATACCACCTCAGTCTCCTTTTTTATCAAACATGTGGAGCTTTTGTACTTTAAAATAGTCATATTACACACAAGAAAAAAGACAGTGGAAAAAAAACACTCATTGCACCTTCACTTGTTGTCCCACCCAAAAAATTTCCCCAATTCATGAGCTTCTGGTTCTTCATTGTCCAGATTGAGCCCTTTAATTCAAAAAAAAAGAAGGAAATTCATAAGTGGGAAGTTATTAAATTCACTCTTTAAAAATAGGCATATTACAATGACGGGAAAAAACATTTGAAAAAAAAACCTTTTTGCGCCTTCACTTGTCCCACCCAAAAAAATTCCCAAAATTATGGGATTCTGGTGCTTTATTCTTCACATTGAGCCCTTCATTTTTTTCAAAAAAATTAAGGAAATTCATAAGTGGGAAGATTTTAAATGAATTTTTGAAAAAAATATGCCATTTTGGCATATTGGCCAAAAAAAAAAAATTGAAAAAATTTGTGCTTATTGACATGCCAAGTCGGGAAAAATATGGCAAAAAAAATTAAAAAAATCCTCAAAACCGAGCCTGAGGAATTTTTCTTGAAAATTAAGGTCACTTACGTGTGTTTACCAACACCCTTATTATATTATTAAATGGGATTATTTTCACTATAACTGAAACATCTTCAATTCCCCATATTTTTACTTAGAAAATTGGGGGGAGTAGAGCTTGTAAGTTAAAACCAAATTTCTACATATTTAAGAGAAATCTATAAACAAACAAAAAAATATTTTACATATGGGGAAATTTTGAGTTTCTACTCAAAATTTTCACTTTGGTGGGGTTTTTAGATTTAAATATTAATTAAAACTTGAATAAGATTAAATAAAATTTAAATTTATATTATTTATGAGTTATTAACCAAAAATTCAAGTTAAAGCCTCATCTGAAATATGTTTTGGCTGTAGAACCTTAATTAAGGTTGGCCCAATTTGAAAACTACTCTATGCATAACCACAGGGTTGCATACCCTGGAACCTTTTGCCATAATCCCTTTTTCCCACCCTTTTTCAAGGGCTTTTTCCTTCTTGTTTATTAAAAGATATACTATGGCATTTTTAACTTGGTGTGTACAAAGGGCCTGTATAGTAAATTCAACTTCAAAACTACACATCACACCCTAATTTTATCACTTTTTTGGTAAGATAAATTATAAATTGTGTAGCTTTATTTTAATTAAGATGAAAATTATTAAAAGCTTTTAATTTCACACCAAAATATTGATCTATGGTGTAAACACTAGGTAAAATTGGATGGAGAATACAATGGTGTAATAAAATTATTATATACATTCATTATTTACAAGTTTAACTTAATATTTTTTTTATATTTAATTAAAATTCTAACTTAATTATTTTTTAATTCTAATTAAAAGTAACTTATAAGGAGAAATATTTTTAAATACTTTTAGAATTTAAAATATTCCTCAGTGATAACAAAAATAATAAAGAAATTTTTTAATAAATTTTACAAGTGAAAGTTAAAAATCATGAAAAACTAACTATAAAAATCTCAGTTTTTCACACAATTAGCTATCTAAAAATTTTAAATTTTGAAACCACCATGAGGAATTTCCATGCCAAATTCTAAAAGATCTTATAATAATACATATATTTTTAATTAAGGCAATAAAATTTCTCAAATACAATTTTTAATCCAATGAACAAATGAATAGAAAGAATTGAAATAGAAAGTCTTGTTGAGGTTTTTATTGAAGCTTAACCTTTGAGTAGAAAATAGGAATAACTAACCATTCAGGTCATATGGTCTTATTGAGATAAATTATCAATTTTTACACATAGTTTATGAATAATTATAGTTAAATTAGTTTAAAATCTAATTCATTTGTTGTTGTTTTTTTGAAAATCCAAGCTTAAATATAAAAAACTTGATTTTCTAACTTTCATTAACTTCATAATAAAAAAAATAAATTGTTTTAAATAATTGAAAAAAAAAATTAACATGAATTTTAATTTTTCTCTTAATATTATAAAGGGAATAAATTCTGTCTTTATGAAGAATCTGAGGATTAAATATTCAAGTTTTCATATTTAAGCTATCAACACTTCTATATCTCAGTAAAATAGGATAATATAAGTTGATTATCATGAAAATATATTTAAAATTGAATATTTTGGCTTATATGTTTAATTTTTTTTTCTTAATTAAGAAACAAATTATTTTATCAAATATTTATTAATCTTATTCAAAAAAATACAAGTCTTTTTTTTTTAAAAAAAAAATATTCTTGGTTTTTTTTAAAAAAAAAAAATTCTTGGTTTTTTTTTAAAAAAAAAATATTCTTGGTTTTTTTTTCCCTAAAGAATGAGAAAAATTGATTTCAAGTATCAAATTCTTTTTCTTCTTCTTCTTATTATTCAATTCAAAGACATCACAAATAAATAAATAAACTAAAAAATTGATTTGATTTGATTTCAATTTTGTTGTTATATTCCATAATATGTATAATTTAATTAAATAAAGTAAATAATTAGTTTTAAAAATAAATAAATAAATAAATTAGTTAATTTTTTTTTTCAAATCGATGAATATGAAAATAAACAATTAAAAAACAATAGATAGTTCCTTTTTTTTAAAAAAAAAAATAACAAAATAATTTAAGGCCCCTTTTTATGATCAGGTTTTGAGTGGGGTTTTAAAATCATTTTGAATTTATTTTTTTATTCCCATATTAATGGATTATAAATTTTTAATTCATTATTTTCTCTTTGAGTATTTTAAAAACCTCTAAAGAAATTTTTGAATTCTTTTTGTCTCTAAAGTTTCTAAATTATGAATCATCAAGATCTTGATTCCAAATTATCTAAATATAATCATTTTGAATGGATAGTAACTCATTAAGACAAAAGAAACAACTTAGAAATTTAAGAAACTCATGAAAATGAGCTTAATGATTGAAATTATCAATAAAATAAATATTTTGAAGGTCAGATTCAACACTCAGCTCAGAAAGGAAAGAATAACAAAAAAGATCAAGCTAAATTAAATCTCAAAGAGATTCAGGAAAAATAAAAAGAAAAGACAAAAAAGGAAATGAATGAATTAATCATAGTTGAAGCTAGCCAAATTCAAAAATAATATCACCAATTGGCTAAAAGAAATAGTGAGAAAAAACCAAAGACTTGTCTTTCTTGGACTTAAGAAACCACAAAGGAATTAATAAACATACTGATAGAACTAAAATTGGAATCCATCAATGAAGATTCATTTAATACTGTATTCAATAAATAGTTATGAAATTCCAAAATGAATCAGAAAAAAAAGAAAATATTGAATTTTGAAGGATCTGGCTTTTGAGACCTTGGAATCTCACTACAAGGCTTTTATTACCACATTTAGTATGAATAGCTTGATAATAGGCCTTTATCCTTTTTATTGGCTAATGTTAATTAATACATTATTTATATTATCAAAGAGTAATGTGATGAAACTGAAGGAGGTGGGTTTTATGCACATTTGAAATGTCATCAAATGTCCCATGAGGTATTTTTTTGGTGTTTAGCTTTAATCTTCTTATTATTGTTTATTAGATCAATGTTTATTAGTTGTTTCAAGAAGTAAATATGAATAATTTAGAACTAAATAAAAATGGGTTTTAATATTTAAAGATCTCTTGTTTGAAATGAAATGAAAACAACATTGATAATGAAGGTGTCAATTCCAATTATTTTGATGACCCAAGTGATGAATCTATAGACTTGAATGAAAATATTCAACGATAAAAAAATTCTTATGCACAATAATAATAGTCATGTTGAGAAAACACCAGTTCAAGGAAAACAAAAAAATTTAATCTACACTGATTATGTCGTGTATTGTAACTTGAAACTTGTGATTCATTAAGCCAAAGCTCAGATCTTAGTATAATTTCTAAAAGTATCAATAGTGGATATCTAAGCAATTTAAATAATAATATGGGAATGGTCTTAAGCTCTTTTATTCTGATGATACAGGAAAGTAAAGAACAGAAATGTCTTCAACTAGAAATAGATGAAAAAAATCCAATTAAAAAGGGTGAGAGAAAAAGAGAGGTGAATTGAGGAGGAGAAACAAATATTGGAAGCACAAAAACACAGTGAATGTATGAATATGATTATGTTTATGTTTTTGGTTAAAATTTTTGGAGTGAAAACTGAGGAGTCAGGTGATTTTCATAGTTGAAAATTTTACTTTAGTAATTATTTACTTTCATGAAATGGATTTAGTTATAATATGTGGAAACTAATAGGCTTACATTTTTCTTCAGATGTTGAGGGGATATTCTTCTTTTCTTATTATATTGATATTTGACTTCTTGGAATTTTAGTAATAAAAACTCAAGGAATTATTTCCAATTTTTTGTAAAATGTGAATGGTTTATATCTAATATATTCCATTTTCTTAACTTATACACTAAAAGGTGGGTTGATTTGTTTTCATTTTCATAGCGATTGTTTGAAAAAATAGTTTTTTTTAAAAGAATTAATTTGCGATATGTGGCTAATTACCTAGTGATATTATGGGTATTATAGAATTTATACATTAAATTTGGAATTTGTTTTGTCCCTAACTTAAAGAATTACCAAAACTCTCCTAGATACTGTATAAATTTAAGTCTGGAAATAAATTCAAGATAATCCAATTGAAGATTATTTTATTGAAAAACCCATGATTCATTCTTGATTTGAGACTCTGAAAGTAGAGTAAAATTGAATTTATTTCAAATTATTAATTCCTTATTTATATATACATCATAATAGTAAGATAAAAAAATATCTTCATAGTATCCCCAAAAGCTATATTGCACTAATATATTGCAGAAAAATTCAATATTATGGATATTAACGTATTTTTCGGATCAAAATTAGCATCATTTTTTATGGTTTTTTAAATAGAAATTATCTTATTGAGACAAAAAGTATTATTCGATACCCTGAAATGGAATCAAAAAATACAATTGAACTGGGTAATGACTTTTAAATAAATCACCAAACTTCCTTACAGTTCCAGTATTAGAATGATTTGATAAATGTAAAATTAGAAACTTACAGGGAAAAAGAATATTTGGCAACTCAAAGCTTTGAAGAAAAGGAATTAAAAAAAAGGAAAGATTCCCACATAATTTAATTGTTCGATCACTATTAAATTCAATTTCTCAAAAATCAAGAGAAACTCCAGAGACTTCTGGACCATTTTAAGCTACATAGATCTTATTCTATAAATTATTATAATTCCTCACATTAATTTGTGATTTATTTTAAGAATTAGTTATAAATACTTTAAAATCCAAATATCCATAGCACAAGACGTTGTTTTAATGGCTATTCTACAATTAAATCTTTTTATTTAGGTATGATGTCTTACCCTCACCCACATGTTAATTGTCCTGATACCAAATTTGATTTAAAATACCCTCTTAATTTTCTTCTCCAACACTTAATGAAATAAAAAACATATAAATTGGAAGCTTTGTGGGTGATAAAAATAATTTAAACTAAATTTTAATTTCCCCTGTTGAGAACTATCGCAAAAATATTCTTATAAATATAAATTTTAAATAAAATTTTCTCAAGACTTCCCATTTCTTTGAAGTCATATGGGATTTTCCCTACAAATATTATATCTCATCAAAGTCTTTAATGAAAAACTCAACCATTAGTTTGATTACAAAAACTTTTATTGGTTTTTAAGGTGGTGAAATACATTTAATTTCTGATAACACAATTTAACTTCTTTCAATATACATAATTCCTTCTTCATTTCCACTTTCCACAAATCCCCATCAGCACGAGTCAAGATATTATGAAATATCATTCATTCAATTGCTAACTTGACTCTATTCACAGGACACATTTCCCGTGGGGTTAATAAAAAGGAAAATATTTTTTTTATCACCAAAAATCTTTATCTAAAATCATTCTTGTAAAATAATTTAGCCAAGTTTTAGCATAAATTACCTTGTAGAAGAATTAAAAAAATTTGAAATCAACATCTTACCTATTTAGTGTTTGTCATAAAGGCATAAGAATTCAATATTTTATGAATAAAAAGAAGCCCCAATGAGAATTCAGTAATTCGGGAGACTTTTAATACTATTAATCAAGTACCATCCTATTTTTTATTTACAAAAAATCCTACTATAATGGATTGAGCCCGGCCATCCACCATATACCTACCCAAAAACATAATTAATCCTAATCACTTGAAATTAATAAAGCTCAATAACCAATATTAGGAATATACCTTAAGAATCAATGATACATTGAAATGTAATTGAATGAAAACCATTCCTATTAAAATATACAATCTATTTGTAATAATGTTGTGGAATTATTGGTATATGGGCTCCATATATTTCATCAACAATATCCACAATACCCATTCTCTTCTGAAAGTCGGCCCTGATATCATCCTAAAATTTTGGAAAACTTGCAAAAATAGAAGATTAGTTTTGATTCAATTCAGAGATAATCAGAATACCAACTCAATTTATAAGTCATTTAAACAAGAAATAATTTCTTCTCATACCTCTTTCATTAAATGGCAAGCCTCAAATTTTCTGCTTTCAAAAATATGACCAATGGTTTCGAAAGAAATTCCATAGCCCATGCCATATAAGGCAATTCCTACTTTGTTCTTCAAGTAGTAACCATCTAATTTCTTGATAATGCCATTTATTTACAAAATCAATCAAGATGCTTACCAAGCTTTGAAGATAAACTCAGCCCTTCAGATAAAGTATCATAATAGATATCTTGATGATACCATCAATTGAATCTATCAACAAACCATATATAGTGACACTCTTTATGCGTAGCTAGCTGGAATGAGGAAATATGGAAACCAAAAATTAAAATAAAAGGTATGATACTATGAGATAAGTGATTTTCAGAAATTGTATATATCACAATGTATAAGATATATTAAAGGTTGATTTTATAGAAAGGGATTCATTTATTAATATAAAAGATTTGATAATGGGCTTTTTGAACTCAAAAAAAAAAATTAATTTTGTTAAAATCTAATGTAGCTTTTAAGGTAAAACTAATTAAAAATAAATTTAAAAGTAAATCAAAACCCAATCTTATATAGGGACTGATTAGTTTCTTATTTAAAAATAATTCTTCAATCCTATAGCATCCTCAATACCTACTTAATAGTTTTTTTTGAATAGATTTTGTTTTATTTTGTTTCTTTTAATTAATTTTTTCTTTAATAAATAAAATTCTTGAAGCTTTATTTAAGGTTTATTCATTTATTTTTCTTTGAAAATTTCAAGTTTTTCAAGTAAACAAAAAAAAAATATTTTTTTGTATTCTATTTTTTTAATGAAGTTTTTTTTTGATATTTTGTTTTGGAAATAGAATTTTTTATCCATTTATTATATTTACTTGGTTAGATTAGAAAACTCTATAATAATTCAAGTTATTTTTTGTCTGTGTAAGTTGTCTTTATTAAAATTTTTTTTTAACTCTAATTTTTGTAATTTAGTGAGTTAAAGTAATTTTAGACAAATATTTTTTAGTCATTTTACAATATAAATGGCTTTGATAGATATTATTAAATTGAGATACCATTTGGGCCATTATTTTGGAAATAAATGTGATTTTTTTTCAATCATTTTTGATATCACAAAGCAAAAAAGAATTTGAGGATTATTTTGACTTTGAATCCCATTTTGGATTAATAATAGGGCGTTTCAAGCCTTCTAAATTAAAGATTTTTCAAAAAAATCAGGAGTTTGAGGCAAATTTTACATAAAAAACCCCATTTTTCTATTTCAAATGCTAAATTTTTCAAATTGACTGATTGACTATTTATTTAACTAAGATTTTGGTTTTGAAAAGAATTTTTGATTTTTAAAAATAATTTATTTGTTATTTTGAATGTCAAATCTTCAAAAGAGCACACGTTTTTTAATTTTCCCAAAATCATTACTTTAAAAGTTCCATACAAAAATACTCATGATTAATATCATTGGAGCAATTTTTTCAAACTTATATTAATACATTTAGCCATTCAAAGAGATATATCCGATTATTATGAGTTTAATTTAGATCCTGAAAGGTAACCTTTAAACTCCCTCATATTATGTTCCTAAGGGTTAATACATCTCAAAAATCCACCCCATCACTTTCACAGCTTTCAGGAAAGCTCACTCAGGTTGATAATAGATATATAATTAATTGGTTAAATAAAAAGAGAAATCATTATTCTTATTTTTGGAAAAGTTTTTTTAAATTCAATTTAAATACCACCTTCAAGAAAACAGAATTCATTTCAACTGATAGCTATTGAGGTTAATACAAGGTCCAGAAACTTCTTGAATCTCATTTCAGAGAGTATTTGTGACTAGAAAAGAAAAGATAAGAAGAGATATTCTTTGAAAAAAACTATTTGAGAATTTTACTAGTGTAAGGTGTGGATATGAAACTTTGATTAAAAATGAAGTACTTTTCTTTTCCTCAAAAAATTGTATAAGGTAAAATTTAATTAGAAATAGTAAATTTTAAGCGTTTTAAGAGAAAAAAAACCAAATTTCTTATTTTTGACTTTGTTATTATGAAAAAATAATATTATAAATATTCATTGTTTTACCAACAATGAAAATTTATCCAAGAATAATCTAAAAGAGATATTTAAGGCTAAAAAAGAAATTTCAATTGAAATTAATTGAGAAAAGAACTTCAGGAAATTAATATAAGGAAAAATCCTTTCAAAGGATATTAAAGAGAAAATACTCCTGAAAGTGACCAGAGTTAATTTGGAAACAAAGTGACAAAGCTAACAGTGATGAAATATTCTTTAATTCACTTTTGGGGTGGTTCAAGGGTAAAAATGATTATAGGAGTTACAAAAAATGATTATAATAATTTTTTTCACTTGTTTTAAATATTTAGAATGATTTAAGAAAGGTGGTTAGGATCTTTTATTGATTGGCTTAACAGTGTTTGAACTAGTTATAAAAGGAAAAGATTCTAACATGAACAGAAAAGTGGGGCAAAGAAGACATTCTTTTATGGCCACCAATTTTCTTACTCCAAAAGTAAGCTTTACTCTTGTCAGTCGTGATAAACACTCTGAAAACAGAAAAAGCCAATAATTGCATAATTGAACCCTGGTTTGAACTAAAAAAGGGCTGGTTTTAGCCATTTTAGACCCTTAAATCAGCCATGACTATAGTAATACCTTGTTCAGAGCCTTCAAAACATGTCAGAATGTGTGTAAGAGACATCAAAACAAGTTAAGTTTTTAATAAGATATTTACAACTGAAGGGTAGTTTTTCCCTCTTGGTAACAGTTAAAAATTCCCTTGTTGGTATCAAAAAATCATCATAATTTGAGTCACAGACCCTGTGACTCAATTCCAGGCCAAAAGTGATGACCTTTTGAGTGAATTTTGAAATCCCATGCCTGTCAGCAAGGAATTTGAGGGAGTCTTGCACCCTTGGAGCCAAGATTCCTGTCCCCCCAGAATTAATCTTTCCAATTTATTTTCCCTTTAATTCCTAATCATGTATTATGCGTGTAATTTACATATTTAATTCAATTGAGTTTTTAAAGTACACAAAAGTAATAATTTATACCTCATATTTAAATCAAAGTTCAATTATGTAATACACGTGCACATTTTGACCTTCAATTGAAAATACTTCAAGTTCTTATAGCTTCTAAACTACACACCACACCTCAATTTTCACAAAAAAATGGATTATTAACAACACATGTGGTTGTGATTCAAAATAAGGTTTTGAGTATTTTCAGATTGTCATACATAAAGTACTAAGAAATTTAATTTGAGCTGATTTAGAGTTGAGTTACAGAATTTTCACTCAGAGGTGACCCCACCTAATTTTGTATGAGGAATCCAATGGTCAAATAATTCTCATAAGTTTATTTATTGGAAAAAAGCTATAGTAATTTTTTTATTACTTTTTTCCAAAAATATTTCATTTCCAATATTTCTGTTAAAAATTTATTGTTACTTAATTTTTTCAAGTAAAATTGTATTTTCACAATTTCAAATTTCTATTTAATTTTTATTTTATATAATATTGAAATGTTTTCATATTGTACAAAGCTTTATATTTATATTTCAATTCTGTTTGTTTAATAAAGCAGATTTATTGATTTATAATTGTAACCTAATTTGTTATTTGTGCTCTTTTGGGTATATTAAAATACCTCTAAGGCTCACATTACCTCCCCCTCAAAAAAGAATATTACTTTGTAATATCGTTATTCCTAGTGTGTCTGAACCTTCTTAAAGGTTTGGTAGCTTCATTTATGTCTTTTTCTGCCAACCATTCATCTTCACAGGTTGGGTCACTGTACCTGACAAGGTACTCTCTTACTTTATTAGTTCTCAATTTCCTTTCTTTGAGAACTTTGGAAATTGCTTTAACACCAGATGGTTCAACAGGAGGTATATGCCGGGGAACTTTATTTCTTAAAGGGAATTTTTCAGAATCAACAGATTTTTAGGGCTTTATCAATCTTACTGGAAACATAGGATACTTATTACTAAGTTCCACAGATAATTCAACTTCAACAGCATTTTCCCCATGGAGGGCCTTGATAAAAAAAGGTCCTGAAAAGGAGTCTTTGAGCTTTTTACATCCCTTGATTTTATTGAAGTCAGTGGTAGATACAAATACTAAATCCCCTACTTTGAAGTCTGGAGTAGCATGTGGTTTGTCCCATTGGTCTTTGGAATATGAAAATGAGTCCCCCATGTACCTTACTGCATGCTTTCCAGATTTTTATAGAATTCCTTTGAAGCTAGCAGCTGTGGTATGTATCTCAACCAAACGTTTCCTCAAAGAATCTAGGGGTAGTCTTGGATTCCATCCTTTTTCTAAAATAGCAGGAGTCTGATTGGTACTGGCATGAATGGAAGTTTTATATGATAATTCCAGTTCAGGTAGAAGGGTAAAGCAATAATAGGTGAATCCATCACATTATTTGAGCTCTAGGCCATATGTTCCTTCCAAGTATTAGAACAGAAAATGATGTCATCAATGTGAATTATTAACCATCCTTATGAAAGATCTTCAGGAAAGCTTTAATTCATCATCCTTTGAGAGTTTGAAGGTGCATTTTTGATACCAAAAGGCCTCATTAAGTATTCATACACTCCACAATGAATAATAATTGTCAAATATTTTCTTGCACTTGGTGTCACTAAATTTTGATCAAATACCTCAAGGGCATACATAATGCTTATGTATACTGCTTGAGATATTTGAGTGAGGGAAATTTGAATTTTTGGTATGGGATACCTGTCTGGGACATTTTAAGTGTTTAGAGCTCTAAAGTCCTCAACCATTATGGATTTTCCATTATGCCATGCCAATATGACTGGTATAGTTATTTCTACCCCCTCATTGTGACTAACCTTTCTTATTAAACAAAGATCCTGGAGTTCTTCAATGTGAATCTCAAGGGCTTCTCTTGATTTTGGGCTTGCTGGGTCTGCAGGCCTTCTCAAGAGTAGTGGATAAGGTCTCTCAATGTTCAAAATAATGTCAAATTAATGACCAATAATTTCCCCCAATGGCTTTTTATCTCTTTCAAAGGCTTGTTTGCGGTAATGCAAAAGGTTAGAGAGTTTATTTTCCTGTATATCAGTAATATTAATACTTACTTCAGCTTCATTCATCTGGTTTTATATTAATTTTTCTAACTCTAAGCTGACTGGTAATACTTTATTTACTGTAATTTGTCTTTTAAAAGGTAAAAAGTAATTTTTAATTCTTATTGTCCCCAATAGAAAATTATATTTCTTTATTGCTATGTAAATTTATGCCATACATGATTAAATAATCATTTCTCAATACAAAATTGGTACTACAGCAGTTTTCCATAACAACAAATTCAACATTAATTCTCAACTTTCCATTGATATGTGGAAATATCACAGTGGTCTCAAATATGCCTAATGCTTTCATTGGATTACTTGAACTGTTGAATTTTATCCCATTCATTGGTAATAATTGATCCTCAAAACTTGGTACACCATTCTTGAGAAAATATTTTCCAACACAAAAGCAGAAGGCTCTTATGTCAAGTAAGTGTTTAGTGGGCTTGTTATTGATTACCACTTCTGTTATACAGGAATTACCAGCTGTATAACCTTTCCCCCTGTTTGGTTTGGTTTTCATAAGTTGTGAATATTAGATTTTTGACAAATTAAGCTGACTATTGCTTAATTGTGGCAAGTGGGAATAAGATTCCCTGATGTAAAATGTGAAATTAATATTTTCTATATCTTTTTAAGATTCAGAAAATATTGGTGATTTATCATCTGAATTTTCCTCATTTACATCATCTTTTTCAACATCAGGTTCTTTCTCAATGTCAATTTCATTAATTTTCCCTCTTTTTGGACATGTATTAGTTAAATGTATGGTGCTCTGGAAAATATGGAGCTTTCTGATTGTATCTGCAGTCTTATATTTCATATTATTAGAATTTTATTTGGGATTTGTGTCCACAGAATCTTTCCAATGTGTATTAAACCTTGTTTTAATCTTCAACTTACTAGAACCAATTCTGGTTCTGGTGGTTACTTCTTCTAGTATAGCTATAATATCTTCTGAAAATGTTTCAGTAGTCCTGCTTTTGAAAGCATGTTCTAAGTCACCTCCACCTTGTTTCAGAATTTTTCTGTGAATCATAAATTCTGAAATGTCAGGATATAATGCTTTTAATCTGTCTTTCTGTTGGAAAAACCATTTGAAAGATTTGCGTTTGTCAGAATTAAATTTAGCATATTCAAAGGCTGTTTCCACTCTAAATCTCCAAGAATTGTTGGCCCATTCATTAATAATTTGGGGTTTCCACCAAGTTCAATTCTGGTGTCCATGTGCTTGTTTTGCCTTGATATACCATCTATGAGCTGATTTGGTAAACAAGGTGTTAAATATTGCTTTTACCAATCTGTCTTGTGATTACAAGTCTTCTTTGATAATGTCAATACCTCTGATTAGTTCTATATGTTCATATTCTCCTTCACCGCTGAAGTGAGGCCATTCTTTAAGTTTTGGTACTTCTTTGAAAATTTCTTGGCTCATTGATGGTTCCAAGTCATGGAAAGAAGTGGAAAATTCATTCTTCATCTGTGAATTTTCTACAGCAAATACTTTTGGGTTAGAATTTCTTGTACCCACATTTTTATTCAGAGGTGTAGACATTCTTGGTAAGGTGTGCAGTAATTGTTAAACATGATTCATTTTACTGGTGTTACACCTTTGTGAATTTCTGAATTCATGTTGAAAACCATGTATTAAGTTGATTAACTCAATTTTATACATTTATTCTATAATTGTAATTTCTTTCCATAGTTCTATCTGTCTAGCATTATCAGAAATGAATTGATTAAATTTCATTGTTAATTTTGATACTTCCTCTTGTGAGGTTTCAAAAAATGTTTTCAAGGAAATGGCATATGCCTTTACTTCAGTAAATTAACTTTAAATATCATCAAGGACTTTCTTATTATCTTATTTGATAATATTTCTGGATGTTTTTATTCTTGTTTCAATTATGTCATCAATATAGAATTTAGAATATTTATATTTTCATCTTTTTTATAATGGCAGATTTTTCATTTATCTTATTTCCAAATGAACTGTCATGATTTTAAGTTTTAATTGTTCTTAAAACTTTTTTAAAAACACATAAGTGTTTCATTTATTTGGCTTAAACATAGATTATTTGTTTTAAGATTGCTACAAATTGTTTAATTTTCATCAGAAATCTGACTTTTTACGTCATTTATAGCTATATAAAAGTTTGGAATGCCATCTAGAATTTAAGAAATCATTTTTGATATTTAAATTTGGCTTCCTTCTTTTTCTGTAATTACATAATGGTTCTGGCCATCTGAAACACATTTTCCATGGCATCCTGTAGCCCTGGCTGTATGGTTTTGTGGCTGGTGCTTTGCCTTTGCCCTTGTTCTGAGATTGTGGATGCTTTTTTGTGTTGGAACTGCTTCTGGTTTTGGAGTTTTTTTGGGTGGTGGAGTGTTTTTTTGCTCCATTCTTCTGTTAAAAGCATCATATTTTCCTTTTCCATCATTGGATGCCATCACTTGAGTAACTTTAAAGTGTTGGGAGGGCCAAGATATTTTCTCACAGTTACGTAAGAGTTTGTACAGTTTTTCCACAAATCTACAAGGAATGACTGAAAGCCTTCTGGATGGCTTTTTTTATTTACACTTAGGCTTCTTGTGGTGGTTTCAGCTCTGCTTTAAGGTAAAGCAGTGTTATCAGCTTCATAATGGCATAATTTTTCTGTTTGGGCTTCATTTAATGACCCTTGTCCTTCTGTAACTGATTGGATTTTTGCATAATCACATCTATAACCTTTTTGGGAGCTTCTTGAGAGGTCATAGCTTGATTCTGATCTGGTCAAAGGCATAATTATGATTAAAAAGCTCAAATATAGTTTCTTTACATCAAAAATCTTACTATTGGCCAAATTCTTTGCCTTTTGGAGTGTATTACTAATTTCCAAGTTGATCAACTCAGAAGAAAATTGCTGAGTTTGATTATTCTGAGCTATCATAAAAGTGCTATTATACTAAGAGGTAACAGCACTGGAAGGAATAATGCTAGTAGCTGTTGAGTCTGTTTCAATGTTTTGTTGTCTTACCACATTGTCAGACACTGAAATTAAATGGAAAAGCAATTAATTAAGTATTTTTTTTTCAAAAGAGAAATTAAAAAACAAAGCCTCACTTATAATATGAAAAAAGTTTCATTTTATATGATTTTTCGAATTATAAGTATTTTTTCATAGATTTTTAAATTTTTCAATATAAGAAAAAGGTTAAAAAAGTGAAAAATTATTTCACAGGTAAAATATCATGGCTGAGCACCCAAATGTAAGTTGTGGATATGAAACTTTGATAAAAAATTAAGTACTTTTCCTGTCCTCAAAAGTTTGTATAAGGTAAAATGTAATTAAAAGTGGTGAATTTTGAGAGTTTTAAGAGAAAAAAAGCAAAATATCTTGTTTTTGACCTTGTTAGTATAAAAAATAATATTTTAAAGATTTATTGTTTTACCAAAAATAAAAAATAATCCAAAAATACTCGACAAGAGATATTTAAGGCTACAAAAGAAATTGCAATTGAAATTAATTGAGAAAATAAATTAAGGATATTAATATAAGAACAAAGTCTTTCAAAAGAATATTCAAGAGAAAAAATGCCCAAAAGTGACCAGAGTGAATTTGGTAACAAAGTGACAGAGTCAACAGTGATAAAAGATGCTTTAATACACTTTTGGGGTGGTTCAAGGGTAAAAATCATTATATTGATTCCTTGCAACATGGTTAAAAGTCTTGAAATGATTTGAGAAAGGTGGTTGAAATATTTTATTGATTTTTTTAACAGTGTTCAAGCTCATTATAAAAGTAACAGATTCTAAAATGAAGAGAAAAGTGGCACAAAGAAGACATTCTTTTATAGCCACCAAGTTTCTTACTACAATAGCAAAATTTACTCTTTTAAGCTGTGAGAAACACTCTGACAAATGAAAATTCAATTATGGCATAATTTAACCCTAGTTTGGACTAAAAAATGGCTGGTTTTAGCTATTTTGGACCCTTAAATCAGCCATTACTATAGTAATATCTGGTTTCAATCCTTCAAAAAATGTAAGAATGTGTTTAAGAGAGATCAAAACCAGTGAAAACTGTTTTTAATAAGATTTTTTCAAGCTATAGGTATTTTACCCTCTTGTCAACAGTTAAAACTGCCCTGGTTGGTATCAAAAATGCATCATCAATTGAGTCACAGGCCCCGTGACTCGATTCCAGGCCAGAAGTGATGACCTTTTTCATGAATTCTGACATCCAATGCCTTTCAGAAAGGAACTTGGGGGAGTCTGGCACCCTTAGAGCCAAGATTCCTTTCCCCCCCAGAATTAATCTTTCCAATTTTTTTTCCTTCAATTCCTCATCATGTATTATACTTGTAATTTACATATGTAATTGAATTGAGTTTTTACAGTAAACAGCTGTAATAATTGATAACTCATATGTAAATAAAAGCTTACTTATGCAATACACATGCACATTTTGACATTTCAAATGAAAATACTTCAATTCCTCATAACTTCCAAACTACACACCACATCTCAATTTTAAAAAATAAATTGATGGTAAACATTAAATGTGGTTTTGATTCAAAATAATGCTTTGAGTATTTTCAGATTTTCATAAACAAAGTACTGGAAAACTTAATTTAAGCTTATTTAGAGTTGACTTACAGAATTTTCACTCAGAGGTGACCCCACCTGATTCTTTAGGAGGAATCTAATGGTGAAATAATTTTCATAACTTTATTTATTGGAAAGAATTTATAATAATTTCTATTTAACTTTCTTCCAAAGATTTTTTTTTTTAATATTTTTGTTAAAATTTATTTTTACTTAACATTTTCAAGTGAAATTGTATTTTCACAATTTCAAACTTAAATGTAATTTTTATTTTATATTATATAAAAATTCTTTCATTTGTTATATAGCTTTTTTATTTATATTTTAATTTTGTTTGTTTGATATAAATTGATTTACTTAGTTATAATTTTAACATAATTTGTTATTTGTGGTCTTTTCAATATATAAAAATACCTCCAAGGCTCACAACTAGCTGATAATTCATAGAATATGATGAAATAAAGGATATAAAGACAATGGATGATAATTTGGAAATGATGTTTCCTTATTATAGACAAATGGATAATGAATTTGATTAAAAGTCCAATAATGCACCAATTTCTACACTTGATTACAAGGAGGGGAATTTTGTTGCAAATGATGATGAGGAAATTGATACAAACCTGAAGGTAAGTGATTCTTTTTGAAATTTCTGGATATAATTACTCATCCAATTTCTGATGTGAAATTTTATAAAGAGACCCTTGAAGAAATAAATTTTTGATAATATAATTAAAGTAACAAGTTATTTGAGAAATAAAATATTGTGAAACAATATGTAATTTTTGATTGTTCTGGATGTGAGTTTTTTTAGTTTTCAATGTGTTGAAATTCTTTTTATATCTACAAAAGCCAGATGAAGATCTGATTGAAAATAATAGAAGGTTGGGAAATCCAAACCAAAATGAGTGTTGTGGCGTGGTATTCCATACCATTTTTCAACTAGGATCCAGCTCCCAGTACACCAGAAAAGCAATAAATTAAACCCAAAGGAATACTTACAGTCAATTTTTACATCAAGATGTTTCATTTTATCCATAAAACCATGGCACAGGCACAAAAAATGCAGTTTATGTGCTAAAATATTTTATTCAAATTCATTAGGAACATGTAAAAATCAAGTTAAATATAGAAAACTGGTTAAAACAAACAAGGTACCACCCTGTAGAGTACACAACCCCACCAGCGTTACACCCATCTTATAGCCACCAGACTCATGCAGCAAGAAAATGATACCTTTGTGAACTACACAGCCACCTTACATTAAGACACAGGAGAGCCACATGGTGTAATTTTCAACCCACTGGAAGTTCTGAAATTAGTTTCCACCACAGAAAAAGTAATAAACCATTTTATATCCATAGTAACTCCACAAATGACTTCAAAAACAGCCCAAAATGTGGTAGGAAACAGCCATAAAATCTTATCAAAGGCAATGGATCACGTTATTTGGAGCATAATTGATCAAACTCAAAGCTCTTGAAACCACTCATTACCTCATGCAAGTCAGAAAAAACAAGCTTCATAGGGTTCACACTCTTATTTCAATCTCAACCACATAACTATTTACACCACATGTCAAACTAAAAAAATCACTTCATCACATGAACAAAAGGAATTTCATCAGTGCACAAAAAAATCATCACCTGAACCCACTTTAAAGCTAAGAAAGAGGAAGAACAGACACTTCTACCAAGCCTAGAAAATTACATATGCAAGGAAAATCCAAATTAATCATGTGATACTGCCCTCACAAACAGCATATCATGTGACAGAAAAAAGGCTTTTAAAAATGAAAATCCTCAGAGAAAATGAAATCACCTTATGCATGCAAGGAAACTACAAGAAGACTAGGGAATAACCAGCTCACCAAAAAAAGAGTCATGTGATAAATGGAGGCTGTGCAGAGGGAAAATTATCACCAAACCTTAAATCACCTGACCTATGCAGGAAACATCCTCACCAAAGACAAAGCTGCATGATGGAATCAAGAGCAATTAAAGTGGAAAAATACAGCTCCCATGGAGGGCCCCCTGGGCACCCAAAGGGTATAAACAGAAAGGCTCTCCCCCAAAATCTTAAGATAGCCCCAGGCACATTATAAGCATAGGAATAATTTATCCATCACCTGGGAGGTATTCCAGTATACTATAGTGAATTTGCTTTCCATGTAGCTATGCTCAGTGGAAGCATAGTGTTTAAGATTGCCTAGTAGCTTAGCTAAGTGGTATCTTAGTATCAAAAATAAAATTATCCAGTACCAAAAATTAGGGTTACTACTATATTAAAATATTTCATCCAGTGAGAAAATAACCCCATTAATCAAGGCTTAAAATTAACTTACCCCTTTAAATATTCAATATCAAATAATCTTACCTTTTTTGAATTTTACAATTACAATTGTATCTTTCTATTAACCACTCCTAAAAAATAACAAACCTTTACAAAAACTTTTTGTTAATTTATAAATCTACCTTGATGAAATTAATTTTATCAACACCCATCAAAATTTAAAGAAAACCTTAAATAAACCATCTTACCAAACTTTTATTACAAAGAAGAAACCACTCAACCAGGTTCAACCAAATATAAAAAATCAAACAGACAAGTATTTCATTAAAATCTCAACATTAACCATATTACTGACATTATGTTTCTTATTATATATTGAATAGGCTTTATATGACACTTCTGAATTTTGTCTTCTTCAGTATAAAGCTACTTACTTATTTTCTTTTGGTTTGTGACCTCTAAGGAAGAGTTTTTTCAGTATTTTAGCAGGGGAAGGAAATTCACCCTTGCCACTACAGGAGTAATTAGCAATTCAAAATAAGTGAAATGTGATTTCATTTTCCAGGTACTTCCTAATTTTAATCCCACACAAGAGGAGTTTGCACTTCTAGTGTCCCAACAGTGGCTTGGTCAGCTTCAGAATTCAACAATTGATCAATCAAAAACAATTTACCCCAAAAAAATGTATACTCCAGGAATATTATTCCTATAATGAAAGCTGGGGTCAAAAATGAAAATAAGAGATAATGATCATCTAGCTCTGACAATTACTTATATCCACCCAAGCAAGAAACAGAATTAGGGGAGGAATCAAGAATATATTCCAATTTTCCAAATGCAACACCAAGAAACAACAAAAGAGACTTGAAGGTTGTGAAGAAATGTTTCCTTGATCTTTTTTCAAGAAATACAATGAATAAAGAAATAAAAAAAATAAAACAAAGAAAAAAAGCAATCAAAAATGGATAAACCTTCATCAAAATTACCTGCCAGAATTAAAGAAATCCAGGAAGAAAAATTTAATTCAGAAACTGTTGAAAGAAAGGAAGAAATTTCTTCAACCAAAAGGCTTCACCAGAAAATTCTATAAATGAAGGAAGAACCACTAGAACTAATCAAAAAGGAAAGGAAAAATAAATAATCAATTTATACCCCACAAAATACTCCACTAGAGGAACAGACCTCCCTCCAAATATCCCTTAGGCTACATAGACACCATATACAGAAAAAGACCAATTCATTTAATAAGAAGAGTCAGCATTTATTCCCCAATTACAACTCCATCACATCAAGAAATTATAAGAAACACTACTCTCATATTGAAGATTGGGTCCATAGACTATGGCATGTGGGTTGATGAAAAGGATCTTGAAAGGTTTGTCAAGAAAGTGAAAAATATTTCAGAAATTGAAGGAGAAATTGGAAGAGAAATTTCAAGACAGATAGAATTTTGGACAAAATATGAAAAAATCAGATATCATATTGAAGCAATTCCAGGATATAAAAAAGCTGATTGGGATCAATTTAAAGTAGATATAAAAAGAAGATGAGGAACAGTATCACCTGAAAGAAGATACATATTTACCTCAATAACCAAATTATTCAAAAAACGTAAACAAGAAGGTGGAATAAAAAATATGACACAGTACCAAAAGCTTTTTGGGGAATATGGAGCAATCATTCCTTACCTCCAAAGATACCAATACATTCAAGGTGATATAAACCATAATAAAGAATTATGGGAAAGAATTTCCACAAGTTTTAAAGAGCTACTTGAAAAAGAAATGATTAAAGACAGAGCTATGGTTCAAGCCTTGGATGGAGGTTACATCGTACCAATATTGGATATTTTAAGATTATAAATTGAACAGGATTTGAAGGCCAACACACTCATTAGCCAAAACCTCCAGAAAAGGAGACAAGATTTGAGGATGAAACCTATGATGAATTCCCAAAACAAGTAAAAGAACTCACCCACAAAATAAAAAACACACCACAAACAGAACCTCAACCAAGAAATGCAGGAGAGAAATCTGTTAAAGAAGTTTCAAATCAAATCAGAAATATTTCAGAAGCTTTTAACCCACCAAGAAGGAACTGGAATAATTATCAAAAGCAAATATTTCCCCAAAAAAATAAAACATATAGGCCACGGAATCCCTTACCACCATTTTCATCCAGTTACCAGCCATATATACCAGCTCAAATGTCTGCAAGACCACCATTGATATTTGATTACTTTAAGGAAGAAGGACCTTCAACAACTAGATGCACTCACCTTGCTAAAGATTTGGACAGAAGAATTGTCAGATCTCAAGGATATTCTTACCTGTTTCCTAATTATCAGGGAGTACCTATGGAAGGAAATGATAGTTCCAAGGAGATAGTCAGTGCTTTTTCCAAAGAAAAGAATAGCTCAACAAAAAATTTATGAATAAAGCTAATTTTGAAAAAAAAGAAGAAAAAGAGGTTAAACCCACTCAAAAGAAATCAGAGGATAAATAAACCTAAATTTCCCATATTGAATATTGGTCAAATTGGAAACCACCTACCGTTTCATCACCTAATGACCCCTTTAAATCACAAATTGGACTAAGGCAGGTCAAACAAAGGATTGAAAGACAAGCTCAAAATCAAGAGCCAAAGAAGAAAGCATCTATTTGAGGAAATTATATTAAATAAGAAAAAGATGAAGGAAGAGTCATAATTCCCCCCAAATTCAAATATTATAAAAGCAGACCAACCTGAGGAGCAAATTGGAGATATTAACAATATAAATGAAGAATAAGATATTTAAAAAGAATAAAAGGAGTTCATAAAACCTCAGGAGGAGAATTTAAAAATAAATTGGAAATTGAAAAAACTATCAAGAAAATTCTTCAACAAAAGATCAACCTCACAATTGAAGAAATTTTGAGTATTTCACCAAGTTTTGTCCATAAACTACAGTAATGATAAGAAAAAGACAAGAAAATTAGATGCTCAACTCAGTGGATCTTCAAAAAAACTGTTATTATTTGGATCCAAAAAAATACCAAAGCTCAAGATTCATTCTTCTTGTCCTTTGTAATTTATGGAAATTTTCATTGTAAAAGAAGAATATCCTATAAGAGCATTAGTAGACACTGGTTCAGAAATCAACATTGTAACAGAAGAACTAGCAATAAAGGCCTCACTAACCACAAGAAAACTAAACATGAGCCTTAGGGGAATTGGAGGTCATACTACTTCATTGGTGGAACTTCCAAAATTTACTGTAATAATTTTTGCTTCAGGTGAAGAAACTCAAATCCACTTTTACATTGAAAAAGGATCTGTCCATACAGTACTTGGAAAACCCTTCTTGGCAGACAACAACATTCAGCTGGAAAATTCCCACAAACAAGGTGAAATACTCAGTTATCAAGAGCCTGATGGAAGAAGATTATGCGGGCCACCATGCAAGCCTTAAGCAATTTAATGGAAAACTGGTCAACCTTAAGGAATAGATTTATGAAATATGGATGAATTTATCAGAAATATCGCAGGAAAGAAGCTTTAAATTCAAAAAGAGATAATACCAAAATCAAATTGACCCAGAAGACCCAAGAGCTAGTCATAACTCCAAAAAATTGATGAATTTGGCCAAAAATTACAAAACACCAAATAGCCAAACAATCTCAAAAGACATCCTAAAGACATTTTCTCTGAAGATGAGTTACCCAAAATAATTCACAAGCTAATCAATAATAGTGCAGAAAACTTCCAGATTCTGGTGGATGGAAATGAGAAAATCAATGGAAATACATTCAAAACTAAACACAAAGGAAGAAAGTCAGATTCAGTGAATATCATGAGCTTCCAGGTGAAAAACTACAAATGAAATAGAAAAAGCCTTTGAAATTATGGAAGAAAGAGACAAAAAATCAAAAAGAAACATACCATATCAGATTCTTAGACAGACTATTGATGAAACAAGAAGAACCTCATGAATGGAAACAGGAAAACCCTAAATTCATCCTGAAGATGTTTATGGGAATAAAGCTCAAGAAAATTTATTTTAAGGCAAATATTTATGTCACCTTCCAGGAGAAAACATGAGCACTATCCAATACTTAAAGTTATTAACTGAAGAGGGAATTAAAGGGAACCTTGGAAATAAATTTTGGGATGCAATATTTGATATGAATACATTGCCAAGAAGAGGACTCTACTTCTATCAAATCTGGGCCCAAAGGTACCTTGAATCAAATGGATCAACATATCAAACTGGAAGCCTGAAACAGGTTGGAGATGGATACATATTTATTGATGAAAATTCATGGTGGTCAGGATTTCTATCAAATTGCAAAATTGAAGAGACAAGCACCTTTTTTGTAAGCCCTCAAAGACCTTATTTTGGCCAGGTTACTCAATAGACACTCACCTTTCACAGTTGGAGGAGTTCAACTCTAAAAAAAAATAAACATCATCAAGATTTTTTCTCTAATTTGCCTTATCAAAGAATTATTTTTCATGAGTTAAAAAAATGATTACAAAAAGAATATAAATAACCTCCACCATGTCAAATTAACCAATTATTTGATCCTATGAGGCTGATTTATTGAAAGAAGAGAAAATTTGGGTGAAGAACTTCTTTAGTCACCAAAAGATGAAAATTTTAATGAGGAGAACCTTTGGAACATTAAGGATATATCATCAATATCAATAAACCAAGAGCTTTAAGAAATAAAGGAATTTCTGAACATCATTGTGCATTCTGACAACACAAATGATGAAATTGTTCAAGAGCTAAGGGACCACTTAAAATTTAAGCCATTGAGACCTGTAATGAAGACATATACCAGCTCTAGAATTCAAAAATTAAATGAAAAAGTCAGGTTACAACTCACTTAAACCAAAGGCAGTGACCTCCTGCCTGATCAAAGATTAAATATACAACTTCTTAACCCAAAATCATCAACTAAAACCCATGTCAGCCTGTGACTCAAAACCAGAGCACAAGCATGACAGCCAAAATACCATAAACCAATGGTATAGCCAAGATACCACCAGAAACATGGAGCTGAGCCAAATCAGCTGAAAAGGTATCAAAAGAAAGAGGAAACTCACCTCTTTCTGAAAACATAAGTTCCATCACCATAGGACAAGAAATAACAAAGCTATTCCTGCTCGAAGTTATTGCTGAGCATAAACCTTAATTTTCACCTCTCATCTAAAATCTAGAAGGAGAGGCTTAACCCCATCAAATGGGTACTAAAAATGAAGCTCTAAGCCAGGGCTATCCAATGGTACCAGCCAAACTGAGCTAGCACCAATATTACTGGAGTCATGGTCAATTTCAGGCCAAATAAGGGTGAACAAAACATTCACCTCCCATCTAGCTTCTACAGTCTTAGTGTGAGATACTTGAAGTGGGGTCTTTTTGGAAAGAGCACAATCAGGGCTATCTGATGGTGTCATCCATTTCCCCATAGCACAACTAGAACAAAAGTTATGGGGCAAATAAGCTCAATACAGCTTTTTGCCTATACCACGCAAATGTACAAAAGTCTTGTACATGGGATGCCTTTGCCATATTTAATGATACCCATATAAAATGAGGTACAATTGTGTAGAGCACATACAGGGCTACACACTGAACCAATTTTGAGGTTGATATCTCAAGAATTGACAAAGGTATGGCTGTTTTAAGGTCAGATTCCCACCTGCTGTCATATCCAGCCTTACCATGGGATAATATCCCATAACCATGAATATGAGGTGTCAAATAGACAAAGAATATTGTTTTCACTTCAACACCTCATATGTCAGTCAATACTGGGGTCCCATACAGTTTCTGTACAGCATTCTACGCATCATACACGTCAGAATCAGGCTGAGGTCCCCAGATGAAAATTTTCACCCTGTATTGGTGAAAACTGCCCAGATGTGGTTTCAAAACCACATCTGAGCCCAATACAGGTTATACAGGCTGTTTACAAACCACAAGCCAGTACTAGAGAGTGAAAAAATCTTCACTTCCTCTACGTGGAAAGGTCTAGCACCCTTTCCACCACATTTCAGGATAAAAAGGAGGCTTTTCACAGCCAGAATTGTCTCCTCATCCTGCTCTTGAATAACCTACATAATAAACTGTCAAAAACAGTTTTACTCTTGCTTAATAATCAGGTATAATTATAAGTCTTAATTATTGTAGTCTTTCATTATTGTAACCCAACAGATAAAGCTGCACCCAGGGCTCTCAACAGTGCTCACCACCACTATATTATATATAGTAAAGCCCTTTTAATCTTAAATTGAGTTATCTTCAAACACTTATAAATCTTTTTTAAACAATTTTTACTGTGTCACAAACATAGTTAAAGTTGTACTTAGCCTATTTACACCTTTATCATAGTTTCATCCTGACATTTTGGGGGCCTGGCCATGTTTTAAACTTTTTTGGACCTTATAAGTAAGTTTTTTTTCTTATTTTTTATTTTCTGACAATTGTTTTATATTTTTTAGGCGTATTTTTATTTAAAAATATATATTTTATATATATTTTACTTTATTACTCATATTATAAGAGTACTTACCATGTGGTTAATACCCACTGGAACCTTTATTTTTGGCGTGTTTACATATAAAAACACATAACCCATCAATAAGTCCTGTATTCTTGATTGAATAAGGACACCTCTGACTGAAAAACCATCAGTTGAGGCATGGTTAAGTGTATTGTTAACTGAATTACACTTGAAAACCACAAGTGTATCTGTGGGATACTGGCACACAAACAGTGTGACAGGGTACCAAAAGCTGTAATTCTGATGCGGAATTGTTGATTCAATTACACTGTCATTATACAGGGCATATTGTAGTAACATACAAGCCCAGAGGCCAATCTTAGACGTGCAAAACCAGCATTTTTTGAGAAGTCTTAACTGACATAAGCCCTCTTTTTCCTGCCTTGATTCAGTGGAGGAAAATTACATCCCACTTGAGACCCAGTCACAGGCTAACACACCAGTGACACCCTCAGAGCCAGAGGGCAGCAAGGGCAAAGGAAAGAGGCACAGTGAAGGTCTCATCACAGCCAAGAAGTGGACACCAATAGCCACTCAGAGAAGTAGAAAACCACGAAACTCTGCATCCATACAAGGTAAACCAACCTTAACCACTTGTACAGGAAAGATTACAATTATTAACCCAGTTGTAACTTCCAAAGGCAAACTGCCCAAGTCAGCAGACAGTAAATTTGTACAAGGCACAGTCAAAGGTAAATACCCTAAGAACATAAAGTTTTTGACTGCTTGCAGGACATCTGTCTGAAGACAGAACAAGAGAGAAAGTAAAGACCTTCATATGGTGGCCAATGTGGCAGAAAGATGTTGCAGAGTATTGCAAAACCTGTGACAGATGCCAAAAGGCAAATAAATCCACTGGCAAAAGACTTGGAAATATGATAAAAATCCAAGAACCAAACAGACCTTGGGAAATTGTCCATATGGATTGGGTAACTGGCCTACCACCAGGAGGTGACAGAAGCTATAATGCTTGCCTAGTAATTGTGGACAGATTCAGTAAAACTCCAATCTTTTTACCATGTCACAAAGATGATACAGCCATGGATACAGCTCTTCTTATATGGAATAGAGTAGTGTCAAGGACTGGGATATTTACAAATATCATCAGTGATAGAGATCCCAAATTCACTTCAGCACTATGGACAAATCTTCACCAATTATTTGGCACTAAACTGTCTTTCTCTACAGCCTACCACCCACAAACTGATGGCCTGGCTGAAAGAATGATCCAAACCTTAGAGGACATGGTGAGAAGACTTTGTGCATATGGCCTTGAATTCAAAGATTGTGATGGATTTACCATGATTGGTGTACTCTGTTGCCAGCACTGGAATTAGCATATAAAACATCAATCCATGCCAGTACCAATCAGACTCCTGCTATTCTAGAAAAAGGATGGAACCCCAAGTTACCCCAAGATTCCTTGAGGAAAGACTTAATTGAAATACATCCCACAGCTGCTAGCTTCAAAGGAATGCTAGACAAAGCTAGAAAGCATGCAGTGAGATTCATGGAGGACTCTTTTACATATGCTAAAGACAAATGGGATAAATCACATGCAACTCCAGATTTGTAAGTGGGGGACCTAGTTCTTGTATCCACCACTAACTTCAATAACATCAAAGGATGTAAAAGGTTAAAAGACTCCTTTGCAGGACCTTTTGTTATTAAGGCCCTCCATGTAGAAGATGCTGTTGAAGTAGAGTTATCTGAAGAACTTAGCAATAAGCACCGTAAATTTCCAGTAAGCTTGATAAAGCCATATAAGTCTAGTGATGCTGAGAAATTTGCCCTGAGGAATAAGATTCCCCAAGTTATACCTCCTATTGAGACATCTGGTACCAAGAAAATTACCAAAGTTCTTAAAGAAAGGAAATTAAGAACCAAGAAAGTAAGGGAATACCTTGTTAGGTACAGTGACCCAACTTGTGAAGATGAATGGTTAGAAGAAAAAGATATACCAGAAGCTACCAAACTCCTCAGGAGATTCATACACACTAGAAAAACCAATATTACAAAGTAATATTCCTTTTTAGGGGGAGGGAATGTGAGCCTTAGAGGTAATTTCATATACCCAAAAGACCACAAATACAAAAATAACATATCAATATAAATAAAATTCATATTATTAGAATAAAAATCAAAATATAAATATAAAATTATATTGAAAATAAAAAATTAATTACAATTTAAAAATAAAAATACATTAAATTTTGTAAGTATGAAATTACATTTCTACTTGAAACATTTAAGTAAAAATGAAATTTTAACAAAATTGTGAAAAAATAAACTTTTTTGGAAAAAAGTTAAATAAAAATTATTATAACTTTTTATCCATTAAATAAACATATAAAAATTGTTTCACCATTGGATTCCTCATAAAAAATTAGGTGGGGTCACCTCTGAGTGAAATTCTTGTAACTCAACTCTAAATAAGCTTAGATTACATTTTTAGTATTTTCAATACAAAAGTTGAAAATCCTCAAAACCTTAATTTAATTCACACCACATGTGGTGTTAACCATCAATATTTGTGTTAAAATTGAGGTGTTGTGTTTAGTTTAGAAGTTATGAGGAATTGAAGTATTTTCAATTGAATTCAATTGAAATGTCAAAATGTGCGTGTGTATTACATAAGTGAACTTTGATTTACATATGAGGTGTCAATTATTACTGTATTGTACTGTACAATTGAATTGAATTACATATGTAAATTATAAGTATAATACATGATG
This sequence comes from Austropuccinia psidii, assembly GCA_023105745.1. Taxonomy (NCBI): domain Eukaryota; kingdom Fungi; phylum Basidiomycota; class Pucciniomycetes; order Pucciniales; family Sphaerophragmiaceae; genus Austropuccinia; species Austropuccinia psidii. Next base: position 48,669,323 of record JALGQZ010000008.1, on the reverse strand, counting down.
AGGAATTAAAGGAAAAATAAATTGGAAAGATTAAATTTGGGGGGGAAAAGGAACTCCAGCTCTAAGGGGGAGCTAGACCCCCAAAATCCTTGCTGAAAGGTGTGGGATGTCAAAATTCACGCAAAAGTTAATCACTTTTGGCCTGGAATTGAGTTACAGGGTCTGTGGACTCAATTGATGATGAGGTTTTGATACCAACTGGGGTAGTTTTAGCTGTTGCCAAGAGGGTAAAACTACCCTTAAGATAAAACAATCATAGTAAAAACAGTTTTAACTGGTTTCTACGCCTCTGACACACATTCTGACGTGTTTTGAAGGCTCTAGGCCTGGTATTGCTATAGTAATGGCTGATTTAAGGGTCTAAAATGGCTAAAAATGGCTTAAACCAGCCCTCTTTGGTCTAAACCAGGGTTCAATGATGCCATAATTGGCTTTTCTGTTGTCAGACTGTTTTTCACGACTGACAAGAGTAAATTTTACTTTTGGAGTAAGAGAATTGATTGCTATAAAATAATGTCTTCTTTGCCCCACTTTTCTCTTCATGTTAGAATCTTTTCCTTTTATTAATTAGTTTAAACACTGTTAAACCAATCAATAAAAGATTCCAACCACCATTTTTAAATCATTTTAATCCTTTTAACCACGTGAAAAAATCATTATAATCATTGTTTGTAACTCTTATAATCATTTTTACCCCTGAACCACCCCAAAAGTGAATTAAAGCATCTTTCATCACTGTAAACTTTGTCACTTTGTTTCCAAATTCACTCTGGTCACTTTTGGGTGTGTTTTCTCTTTAATATTCTTTTTAAAGACTTTGTTCTTTAATTAATTGCTTGCAGTTCTTTGCTTAATTAATTCCAATTGAAATTGCTCTTGAAGAAATTTCTTTTGTAGCCTTAAAATATCTCTTGTAGAGTATTTTTTGGATAAATTTTTATTGTTGGTAAAACAATAAATTTTTATAATATTATTGTTTTATACTAATAAGGTTATAAAAAATAAAATTGGCGTGTTTTCTCTTAAAAATAATATTTCATACTATTTTTAACTGAAATTTACCTTATACAAATTTTGAGGACAGGAAAAGTACTTGATTTTTAATCAAAGTTTCATATCCACACCTTACATACTTACATATCAAAAGCTTTTTGGGTCAGGAAAGTACCATGAAGCTCGTAGGAGTATGGGGCACATTGTTCTTAAAGGAAAAATTTAAAAAGAGAAAGAATTGGTTTAAGAGCCAAATTATTTTATCTGCAGACCAAAAGAAGGAACTGGAAATGACCCAGATTTGGAAAAAGGGGGACCAGCAGGGTCAATCAGCTACAAACCAGCACCAGAACCTCCCGAGTACAAGGCCAAAGGACCTCAGAAGAGGAAGAAAGGTCCTAAAAACAATAAAGGAAAGGGAAAGTCAAAGTCACTTGGAGCATACCTTACCAAAAAGGATTAAGTATTCTCAGATTGGAGCCTTTAGCCATGGAAATTGTGTTCAATATGGCCAGAACTCTTATGGAGTTCAGATCCAAGGAAAACCAAAGGATGAACAGGACCTTCACATGCAAATTATGGATTAAAAAAAATATAGCAAGTTTATTATTGATGTAAAATTTAATAATTTTAACCAAGAATTAAATAACTTAACATAAAATAACAATGACTAAAGAAATAATTACAGAACTTTAAATCAATGGTGTAAAGTGAAAAATGAAAGGCTTGAGTAAATTGAGAGTCAATTTGGAGTGAAAAATGATTAATTGAATAATCTTCCTATTAGTAATATCAATGAACATCTCTCACACTTGAAAGAACATTTTTTGGGTATAGTTCATAACACAATTATTTTTGCCACACATTTTCAGAGGAGTGATCATGAAAGACAGAAATTGAAGTAGGAGATAGTTTCCCAAGTGACTAAAATTTATAATAATAATTATCCTGATTCACATATGGCCAGACACTCCAAACCTTTAACTGGAGGGTAAATCTCTTTAAAAGAAAGTTTAACCCTTTGTTGGGAAAAAATCAAATTACTGAAAGAGATATTTCCAAGCTAGAAGAATGGCCAACATTCCCTTTTGAAGGTCAATATAGCCACAATGAGCTTATTAGAGCAATTGATATGTTGCAAGAGGACATTCACATACCTGATGAGATCAAAGTAGGCAGCTTAAAGTCATTTTAACCAGCACTGCAAATAAATGGTACTACAAGATGAGAGAAGAGAATGGCAATCATTATTGGCTTTGGTAGAAATCTGAGATAATAACCAAGTGGTCCAACAATTCCTCAATATTTAAAATGGAGAAAACCTTTAGAAGTGGCATTTGAGAAGGATAAAACACTTGCTTGGTTCCTCAAAAAGAAAGACATACTATCTTCTTTACACCCAGATATGTCTGACTCTATGATTAATATTAAAATACTAATAAAATGTGGAGGTGAACTAGAACATGGTATCAAACCCAGAGGTACAGAACACTTCTCAACAGAGGACTATGTTAATTCAATAGAAGATATTATTACTAGGAAAAGAATTGGTAAAACCTGGACTAGAAAACCTTTTTAGTCTAATATTATGCCAAAGCCTTATAGGAAAGTTAGAAGACCTGATATACCTTTCTTAAAGTGACATAATTGTGTGAGTACCCCACATTTAGCCAACACCTGTACTAAGAAATCAAAAATCAATGAAATTCAAATCATTTAATACATTCAGTGCACTTAAGAGAAAGGAGAATCTGACCAATATTCTGAAATCTCTACAAACACACCAGTAGTGGACTGCCATATTAAAAATATTACAGCACTCATTGAGGTTACTGAAGCCCATACTAATTAACCACAATATAGTGACAGATTCTATTACCTCATTAATATTAAGGAATACAAAATGTGTAATACCAAAACTTCCTGAGGAAAATATTATACTTGTGGAACACCTTGTATTACTTCAATGCTGATTAATTTTTTAGAAGCCAACTTCAATCTTAAAACAGGAGAATTCTGCATTGGTGTAGGGAAAGACTATCTTCAAAACATACCCCCAAAATGGAGAAATCATCTATTACCAATAGAATTATTTCAATTCAGTAGTGCCAGTCATAATATGTACCTCCTGGGTATATTAGATATTAACTTGATATTTTCACACCCAACAGGAAGTATGAGAATGAAAACAGAGATCATAGTAATGGTAAACTGTCCTTCTCAAAATGTCACCTCTGGAAATAACTACTTGAGCATTTATGGTATTGACATCAATAAAGATAAAAATAGATATTTTACAATTGGACAAAAAAGGACAAAAATTGGCCTCTTCCAATATACCCAAACAAATATTAGTATTATCTTCAAGTAAAGATAGGTATAAGGAAGAATTTGTTTCAAACCAAATTAGTGAAGCACAAGCTAATCAAGAGTTATCACCAAAGATTTATTGATATCTTATTAATGTTTTATATACATATCAATATTCCTTTTCTTCAGAAAATAAACCTTAGGAGCAATTAGAGGGCATGAAGTTTATATTAATCTTAATATTGAAAGACTGTACCCTCCATTTCTCAGAAGAAAGGCTGAATAAGCAAGCCTCAGATCTAGGGAATCTTTGTAAGAACATATAAAAGAGTTAACACAGCTTTTTTTTACTGGGTAACATAAGCCATAATGAGGGATTTGAAGTTACAACTCCCATTATGATTGCTTGACAGAATAATAAATCAAGGATGGTTGTATACTTTAGAGCATTGAATACCTATACAGTTCTAGATTGGTATCCAATTCCTAGAATCCAAGAAACCTAGACCCAATTGTGTAAAGCAAATTATATAACCTCAATGGATTCATTGAATGGTTTTAATCAGAATTTCTTGATACTCAAAGCCAAGAAATTACTTGGAATCATCACTCACTCTGGTAATCATGAGTATCTGAGGATTCCATTTGGTATTAAAAGTACTTCATCTCATTTAAAAATAATAATGAACACCATCTTTCCCACACATTCTTCTGCAATATTGCATATCATTTGCATTTATCATATAGCCATATGTCCAGACTCATGGGCTTTGCACCTTGAAAGACTTGCAAGAGTATTGGACAAAGCTGCAGAAGTAAACATGAATATTTCACCTTATAAATGAAATTTTGGCTTTGAAGAACTCAAATAACTTGGACATATTATTTCTTGCTTAATTTTGGGTATTTATGAAAATGAAGTGGCCACAGTTTTTACTTAAGCCAATACCATAGGATAAGGAAAGAATTGATGTCTTTTCTTGGATCTGCCAGTTATTACAGGAAAAACCTGAAAGATTTTGCAATTTTAGCCAAGTCACTCTATAAAATCTGTGATCAACAGATAGTATTTTATATGACCCAATGAAGAATTAGCATATATTAGAAGATAAGGCAAGCCCTTACAGAAGCGCCTTTAACCATCATTCATTACTGGAATATACCCTTCAAGTTGTACATTGATGCATATGGGGATGGATTAGGGGCAGCACTATACCAAGTCCAAATTATTGATGAAAAACAAGGAGGAAAACCAGTTTGTTTTATCTCCAAACAAATTCAACCAACAGAAAGAAGATATGATGCAATCCAGATGAAATGCTTATATTTGGTATGGGCACTTGAGAAATTACACTATTATCTTGATAGAAGTGGTTTTGAAGTTATAACTGACTGTAATGCAGTAAAATTGCTTCTGAACATGAAAAAGCCCAACAGATACACTTTGAGATGGCAAGGATACATTTAAAAAAATAGAGTAAAAATTAAAATAGTTCATAAGGCAGTAAATATACATAAAACACCTGATGGATTCAGAAAGTGGTCACTATCAAATACACCTGATAATCCATCTCATGTACCTCTATAAGCAGAATCAAAGATCCCAATTGAAATAATTAGCATAACTGACACTGATATTTCACTCTTTGAAGAACTTAGAGAGTCATGAAAGCAAGACAAGCATTTTCATATCCTAGCCTACTTACAGGATAAAGGCTGTAAAGACACAGATTTGGTTAATTTATTGGATGACATATAAAAACCTCCTTTTCTGAAGTAAGATTTCACTTCTTTAATGGCATATGATACCACAGAAAAGAAATATTCTTTTGGAATAACATTATTCAGTAGCTTTATTTTCAATACCATTCTCCATGAATGTCATAATAGAATCTTCTCTGGGCACCTATCAGAGGACAAGATAATTGAGAAATTCAAGAACAGTGCATGGCTACCTTGGAGAAAATAAACTCTTTAATATTTCCATAATTGTGAAAGATGCCAAAATGCAAACAGGACAGCAGGCAAAAAATTTGGGCTTATGATTCATATGAAAGAACCAAAATCCCCTTTGGAAGTTGTTCACATAGATTGTGTCACAGAAATACCTCAAAGTGATGACAAGAGCTATAATGGTTTCTTATTAATTGTAGAAATATATAGAAAGACCACCATATTATTACCATATTATAAATATGACACTGCTATGAATACAGCTCTCCTTGTATGGAATAGAGTTATTTCTCATACAGGTTTATTAAAGAATATCATAAGTGACAGAGACCACAAGCTCAAATCTGTCCTTTGAACCAATATTCACAGATTTTTTGGTACCAAACTATCATTTTCTACACAATAACACCTTCAAACTGATGAGCTAGCAGAGAAAAGGATTTATACCTTAGAATACCTGATAAGGAGATTCTGTTCCTATGTTTTATAGCTCAAGGATTCAGGTGAAGTTACCCATGACTGGTGCACTTTAGTACCTGAATTAGAGCTCCCATATAAGAGATCTGTTAATTATTACACATGTAAAACTCTTGGTATGTTAGAAAAAGGATTGAATCCAAGACTTCCAGCAGATACACTGCCGAAAGATTTAATTGACATCCATCCTACAGCTTCCAGCTTCAAATTTATGCTTGATGAAGTGAAAAACGATGAAAAATAAAGCATTAATGATTCTCTTGACTATTCAAAACAGAACTTGGAAAAGAGTAATAAAGTACCAAACTTAAAAGTAGGGGACTTGGCTCTAGTTTCAGCCTTAAATTACAATAATATTGTAGGCCCAAAGAAACCTAAGGATTTTTATCTATGACTTTTTATTACTGTTGCCTTATATTTAAATAATGAAGCTTAAGTGAAATTAAGTCCTTAATTAGAGAAAAAAAAACCTCTTTCCAGTCAGCATTATTAAGCCTTATCAACCAGCTGATAAATAAATGTTTCCTTTAAGGAACCCAACTACATTAACTGTACCACCAGTGGAAAGAATGAAGACAAAAATATAAAGAGATTAATCAAATAGAAAATACTTAGAGGTAATAATTAAATAAAACATCTTTTCAGATATAGAAACCCAGTACATGAAGATTAATGGCTAGTAGAATCATACATACCTGGCTTAGATAGGCTTTTGAGAAGATTTAGGCAAGAAAGAAGGCCCCAAGCCTGAATATGCATAGGAATGTGATTTGTGTAACATAAAAAGGTGGGAAAGGGCGCATTAGCTCCCCTTTTGGGATTTCGACTCTTTAACTCACTGGTAAAATTATGGTACAATCTTATTTTTTGTGTGAGGGAATGTGAGCCTTTGTAACAACCACTTGTCAGGGGTAAGGGTATTCATTCACACACCCACTCAAACACCTCAAATCAGAAGATCCAGCATTTGTATCAGCATTCAATTTCAGCAATCTTCATTCTGAAACATGCATACAGCTTGGTACCTCAATACAGCCTGTCAATACCTGTACAGGCTGGTTTCACCCAATACAGTTTCAATACACCAACTTGAAACTGTATGATCACTTCAATACACCACACCTCTTGTACAGGTTCTGTACAGCCGTACAGGACCTGTATTGGCCAGACTCAATTCAATCATCAAATATTCTCATGAAAATTCTTCCTCTGGATCAGGGCTGGTGATTCTCACATATACCAGCCCCTCTTTCTTCCCCCTGGGGACTTTTCCCCAGTTAATTAATTTAGTTTATTTATTATTTTATAATTATTATTATCCTTATAATTGGGTATTATGATTATTTAATTTTAAGTTAGTCTTTGCCTGTACAGTATGAGTTGGGTGCCCATATCCTTATTAACCCTTCTCTTTCCATTCTGACAGGTTGAAACAGTGGACTTGGACTTGTTTGTGGTTGGCTCTTCTATTCTTTTACTCTTATCCTTTGTTGCTGCTTTTTTCTTATATTTATTCTTTAGCAATTTATCTTAACACTCTTAAGTGTATCTCATCTTATCTTATCTTTGAGCCCTCCATAAGTGAGTCCCAGTTTACTGAGTGCCAGGCCCTCTTCACTTCGAAGAGCCCCTGTGACATTAAATTAATTAACTCATATTTGATTCTTTCTTTCATTCATTTTATTCATTTCTCTCATTCTTCAATTATGACCTTTTCATGATTTTATGATTTTTTATGATTTTCTATGAATTTTTCTCTCTCATCAATTTTCATCTCATTCATTTCATTCTTATGAAAATTGATTCTTTTTCCTTTCTTAATCATTGCTGACCATTTCATCACTTCATTTTATTTTTATCAATCAAATTTTTCTGTGTTCTTATTCAGGTTTCATCTAGGAATTATTGATTGGTTTAATTGATTGGATTATTCATTGGGATTCATTTGGGTTATTGATTCAGGACTTATTGGATTTATTGACTTTGAACTCTCAAGATATTGATTGATCCTCAAGAATTGATTTTGATTATTGATTTGATTTGACTCATCAAGATATTGAATTGATTTCTGAAGATTTTGAGCTGATTGATTGATTCCTCAAGACTTGATTTCATATTGAAGACATTTATTGATTGATTATTGATTTCCTCAAGATTATTGATATTTGATTTGAATTGATTGTTGATTGATTGAATTTATTTGACTGTTGATTGAATTTGATTCCTCAATATTTGAATTGATTCCTCAAGATTCATCAAGATTTTATTGTGATTGATTTGGCCAAGCCTGATTATTCTTCTTAATACCATCAAGTTATTTTAATTCTTTTCATAATGCCAGTCCAGCATAGCCCCCCAGAAAAGAATACTAGATCCCAGAAAATTCCAGCTGTTCTCACTCCTACAGCAAGGGCTCCTCTTGACCGCACACCATCAGTTCATCAACTGAGTGCAAACTTGGACAGAGGACCACCAATGGAAGGAGCAGCACCCTCAAGAAGAGGTGGAATAAAATCTAGAAGATCAAGATCCTTCTCTGGACTTTTGGGTGGCTACCCTGGCATGTCTGAAGGTGCAAGAGCAAGACAAGGGGAAGTTGAAGATGAAGAGGGGGAAGAGTCTGTGGAAGAGGAAGATTCTGGGGAAACTGAAGTGGCAGATGCCTTGGCAAATGCTCCAGAGGTGCCTCAGGGTTCCAATCTAGCCCTTTCTAGTAAACCTCTTGTCTCTCAAACTGATCCAAGTCTCCTCAAGATGATGGAGCAGATGACTCAATTCATGGGACAACTCACTCAAGCAGTTGCCCCCAGGGACAATTCCAAAGCCCCTGCTTTCAAGACTCCATCCATGAAGGCACCTGATTCTTTTGATGGTACTCAAGCTCATAAGTTGAGAGGATTTATCCAATCCTGTCAAATAATTTTCCATAATGATCCAGCAAACTTCTTCTCTGACAGGAAGAAGGTTTTGTACTCAACTTCTTTTCTTACTGGTAGAGCTGGAAAATGGATTGAACCTTACCTCTCAAATATTTCCAATGAAGACCCTTCCTACCTCCTCAATAATTGGCCATTGTTTGAATCTCAATTATTCACTCTGTTTGGTGACCCCAATGAAGTCAGGAAAGCTGAACAGGAGTTGAACAATTTGAGGATGAAGGAAAGTGGTCATGTTTCCTTGTACATAGCAGATTTCAGAAGCTTAATGTCAAGAATTGGAGATTGGGGGGAAAGAGCTTACATTCATGTGTACAGAAGAGGATTGGCATCAAGATTATTGGACCAATTGGCTTCTCACCCTGGAACTTTTGACACTCTTCAAGAACTTATGGATGTCACTTTAGAATTAGACACAAGATATCATGAGAGGCAAAAGGAAAAGGGAAGTCATCAAGAGAAGAAGCCTCCAATCATTGGATCCAATTCCTCCAAGCCTCCTCAAAGTTCATCATCCAAGAAGCCTTATCACAATAAGAATAAGAAGGGGAAGAATTTTCAAACGTCCAAAGACAAGCCTCATGCTGCTCTCCTCAATAAGGACAACAAATTAATTGGTTCTGAAAAGGAGAGGAGGATTAAAGAAGGTTTGTGCAATTATTGTGGTGGAAAGCACCCATTTGAAAAATGGTTCAAGAGGCCTGAGAATAGGCAAGGATCATCAGAAGGCTTCCCTAGCAAGCAGGGAAAAGCCTGAGTGGGAATCATGATGTGTTCAATGGTTCTCACTTATTTCCTTCAAGAGCACAATTGTGCACTCTGAATACTAGTGTCAAGAAATCTTTAAAATTTCTTATTTTTTCTTCAATCTCTGATATTTTTTATAGTATTCTCATTGATTCTGGTGCTACAAACTCTTTTATTGCAAAGAATTTTGTTCTCAAGTACTCATTGACTATGTCAGAGCTCCCTGAAAAGATTCCTCTTTTCATTTTGGATTCTAATGAATCCCCTGCCTTGTTCATCACCCATTATACCAAGTGGGTAGTTGACTTGCCTTCCTTCCAAAGCTTTGAATGGGACTTCTTTATCATAGATTCACCCAAGGGAGAAGACCTGATATTGGGCTATGATTTCCTTTACCATTTTAATCCCATTATTGATTGGAAAAATGGATTGATCACCTATGATTCTAGTCATAAGGATTCTAGTGGTATTATTCCTTCTACTAGTAATGACTTAGCCACTTCTGTCAACAGTGTTGCTCTGGCTGGTGAACTTAAGACACCTTCCATTCCTTCTTCTGTCCATATCCCTTCCATAATTCCCTCTCAGTCATTACTTCCATTAAGAGATGAAGTCTTCAAAGAGATAAAGGATGTTGGAGAAGATGTTGCCATATCTTCACTTCATCTCTTTCAAGGGGATATGGACCTTCCTCCCTTATCTTTTCATGCATCCCTGGAGGAGCAGTGGGATGAGGAGGAAGAGCCAGAAGAAATTGAAACTGTGTTGAAGGTTGTTCCTCCTGCTTATCACCAATACTTGGATGTATTCTCCAAGGTGAAAGCAGAGAAACTTCCTCCACACCGCGCCTGTGATCACCATATCGAATTGGAGGGTCTTCTACCTCCAATTGGTGTTATCTACTCATTATCAAATCAAGAGTCAGAAACACTGCGGGCCTACATTTCAGAGAATGTAGAGAAAGGTTTCATTAGACCAAGCTCCTCTTCAACAGGAGCACCTGTCCTTTTTGTCAAGAAAAAGGATGGAGGTATTTGTTTGTGTGTTGACTACCGCAAACTCAATTCTGTCACTAGGAAGAACAGATACCCTGTTCCTCCTATGAACCAGCTTCTTACCGTATTCAACGGTTCCACTATCTTCTCCAAGATAGATTTGCGTGGTGCATATAACCTTCTGAGAATCAAAGAGGGGGATGAGCACTTAACTGCCTTTAGAACCAAATATGGCAGTTATGAGTATTTGGTCATGCCATTTGGTTTGACCAATGCTCCTGCTTCTTTCCAAAATCTAGTAAATGATATCTTTGCAGATTTTTTGGATGTGTTTGTTGTGGTTTATCTAGATGATATTATGGTCTTTTCCAGTTCTGAGGAGGAACATGTCAAACATGTGGCCTCTGTCCTCCAAAGACTGAGGGACAATAATCTGTTTGCCAAAGCCTCCAAGTGTGTATTCCATGCCTCAAGTGTGGAATACTTGGGCTATGTTGTTTCAAGTGATGGCCTCAAGATGGATTCTTCAAAAGTTCAGCAAATCCTCAATTGGCCTCAGCCCAAAAACATCAAGGCCCTTCAATCCTTCCTTGGCTTTGCCAATTTTTATCGACGTTTCATTAAAAATTATTCTAAAAAAATCACTTCTCTCACTTCCCTCCTTAAAAAAGATTCTCCTTTCATCTTTGATGAGGAAGCTCTTAGTCAGTTTCAAGCACTCAAAGAAGCTTTCACCTCTGCTCCTATCTTATCTCACTTTAATCCTTCTCTACCTACTATAGTAGAGACTGATGCTTCTGATTATGCATTGGGCGCCGTACTGAGTCAGGTGAATGACTCTGGAAAGCATCCCATTGCATTTGATAGTCGCAAGCTCTTACCAGCTGAACTCAACTATGAAATTCATGACAAGGAACTCCTTGGCATAGTTTGGGCTCTCAAGCGCTGGAGAGCATTTCTTCTTTCTCTTTCCAATCCTTTTGAGGTCTTGACAGACCACTCTTCCTTGCAATATTTCATGTCTTCCAAAGTTCTTACTCATCGTCAGGCCCGTTGGGCCAAATTTCTCTCAGAATTTCAATTCACTATCACTTACCGCCCAGGCAGGCTGGCCACTTTACCAGATGCCTTGTCACATCGGGACGATGTGTACCCAGAGAGGGGGGTGGACTTCATCAGCAAGAATCCTCAGAATTTTCATCAAGTACTTAAGCAAGATGGAATTCAAGAGTCAAGATTCTTCTCAATCAAAGTGGAAATTTTCTCAGATTTAGTTGACAAGATTCAAAAAGAAGTATGGCAAGACAAAGACTATAAAGAAATACTCAAGCAACTAGCAAGAGGTGAATCAGTTCCAGATTATTCTCTTGAACCTCAAGTTAAGTTATTATTATTCAAAGATAGAGTGGTAATCCCAAGCAATGAAGAGCTTCAACTCAATATTCTTCAAAAGCGTCATGACTCACCATTGGCTGGCCATCCTGGCCAGGAGAAGACCCTCAAGCTCATCAAGAGGGATTTTTATTGGGCTGGCATGAATCAATTCATCAAGGACTATGTGTCCTCATGTCAGCAATGTTCAAGAAACAAGAACATTCATCACAAGAAGTTTGGATTACCCAAGCCTCTTTCAATTCCGTCTGGTCCTTGGAATTCATTATCAATGGACTTTATCACTCAATTGCCACTGTCCAACAACTTTGATTCTATTTTAGTAGTTGTGGACAGATTCTCAAAAATGGCAATCTTCATTCCAACTTATGGCACAATCACTGCTCTGGATTTAGCTCAAATATTCATTAGTCATGTATTTTCCAAGCATGGACTCCCAGTCAGTATTGTCAGTGATAGAGGATCCTTATTTGTTTCATCATTCTGGACTCAATTGTGTCAGCAGCTCAAGATATCAAGAGATCTTTCAACTGCCTTTTACCCTGAAACAGATGGACAGACAGAGAGGGTAAATGAGATACTAGAACAGTACCTTCGGATGTATGTCAGCTATCATCAAGATGACTGGTACACCTGGCTCCCTCTGGCTGAATTTGCCTATAATAATGCAGAACATTCATCAACCAAGCAATCACCATTTTTCACCATTTATGGAAGAAATCCCAGCTTTGACTCAATCCATATTTCTCAAGACTCACCTGCTGGAAAGTTATCAAAAAAACTCCAATCAGTACAGCAAGTTGTCAAAGAAGAATTAGAGTCAGCAATAAGGAGATTCAAGAAGTATGCAGATAGAAATAGGGCAATTCCACCTGATTTCCAACCTGGGGACAAAGTATGGCTAGCTTCCAAGAACATCAAGACAACAAGACCCACCAAGAAATTATCAGAAAGATGGTTGGGACCCTTTGAAGTTCTTAAGAAGATTGGCAGCCATGCATATCACCTCAAGTTGCCTCAGCAATGGAAGACAGTTCACCCTGTATTCCATGTGTCCTTATTAGAACCAGTCAAGCATTCAACTATCCCAAATTGTCATCAATTGCCGCCACCACCAGTTTTAGTGGAAGAGCAAGAAGAATGGGAAGTGGCTCAGGTTCTGGACTCAAAACTCAAAAGAGGTAAATTATGGTATCTTGTAGAGTGGAAAGGATTCAGTGAAGACCCAGAAAGAACCAATTGGGAACCAGCTTCCAACCTTACCTACTCACCAGACCTTGTCAAGGATTTCCACTCACTGTATCCAGACAAGCCTGGTCCAAATACCTCAAGAGTTTGATTTCATGGTGCTTGGTGGGGAGAAGAAGTTATGAAAGTAAGTTCCTCTCCTGGCATGCACCTTTAAGGGGGTATTCTACCCATATGTTGTTGTAAGCATCACCTTGGCCACTTTGTGAGCACTTGTCAATTCTTTGGACAGGTTCAGGAAGCATACAACATCAATACCCTCCATTTGGACCTTATCAAGATATGGCCAAATGTTTCTTTCTTTCTTTATGTTTTCATTTTCTTTCTTTATTATCATTTCATTTTATGCCAATCATCATAATTCAAGACATTCATTACTTCAAAGTCATTTACGGCAATTTATTTCAGTAGTCATTTATGGCAATTCATTTCAGAAGGCATTTATGGCAATTTATTTCAGTCTTATGGTGCTTGGAGGGGAGTGGAAGTTATGAAAACACTTTCTTGGCCAGAATCAAGCCACTCACCACAAGAAGGACCAACCATCAGGATTTTTCTTTATTTCTTTCTTTACTCTCTTTTTCTCTTATTTATTTTCATTTCTTTTCTTTCTTTACTTGTATAATTTCTTTCTTTTATTTCTTTAAAGCAGCACCATCCCCTTCCAAATCACGTATTGGGAGGGTCCCTTATTATGTTATCTCATTTATTAGTTGTTATAAGAGCATGAATAGGAGTCAAACCAACCGTAAACAGGAACAAGACACTGGATTTCACTCCACCCAAATCAAAAGTTTGACCTCAAGGGAATTGGGCCACAAGTCAATCATGGCCCCCCTCAAAACCTCTCAATGTCAAGGTCCAAGGCCCCTTTAGGGGCTGGAATCAGCATGGGGGGCCTCCCCTGCAAGTTTGGGGAAGGCCACGTTCTTGGTGGTCCTGGACCCCACCAATGGGTCCAGGCCATATAAGGTGAAAATTCTTTTTTGGGCCAATCAAGGTCCCATGGTACCCCTGGGTCCCCAGAAAATTTGGGCCCTGGGGGCCTCCTGTAGCCCCCACGGCCCGCGGACCGCAAGACCCCAATTTACCCAAAAGGCCCATAGGGGCCAAAAAAGCCCAGACTTCAAGAAAAGGCCAAAAATGGCCATGAACCCAAAATCACCTCAAAACACCAAGGACCCAAGAAAAGGCCAGAATTGGCCATGAATCACATTTCACCCCAAGGCACTAAGGACCCAAACAAAAGGCCAAAATGGCCATAAATTCAAGGATCCTCAGGATCCCCCATAGAGAAGGCACCAGCCCAAAATCACCATAAAGAGCTGGTTGAGGTATTTTGAAGGCCATTGGGGACAAGACCCCTGAATTCTTGTCACCATCACTTTCTCTGATTGGGCTGGCCAGATGAGTACACTTCATATACTCATCTGGCACCATTTTTTGAGCACAAGAGCTCAATGGCTATCATTTTGGGATACAACCCAAGGCCACGCCCCAAGGACGTCAGTTGTTGAAATCAGAAGAAAGAACAATTCGAAATGGGGTATTTACTCAAAGTTAAAGAAGGGGGAAAATGAATTTAATTGACAGAGAAGAGATGGAGAAGGATTCCGAGATAATGGTCAAAAGAAAACTTTTCAAAGCATTGTATGGGGTAGTGAGATGCCACTCAACAATGTCAGGGTATTATGGTGTTCAGGAGCCCACCAGTTTCAAGAGGGGGATACTGTAACAACCACTCATCAGAGGTAAGGGTATTCATTCACACACCCACTCAGACACCTCCAATCAGCAGATCCAGCATTTGTATCAGTATTCAATTTCAGCAATCTTCATTCTGAAACATGCATACAGCTTGGTACCTCAATACAGCCTGTCAATACCTGTACAGGCTGGTTTCACCCAATACAGTTTCAATACACCAGTATGGAACTGTATGATCACTCAAATACACCACACCCCTTGTACAGGTTCTGTACAGCTGTACAGGACCTGTACTGGCCAGACTCAATTCAATCATCAAAGATTCTCATGAAAACTCTTCCTCTGGATCAGGGCTGGTGATTCTCACATATACCAGCCCCTCTTTCTTCCCCCTGGGGACTTTTCCCCAGTTAATTAATTTAGTTTATTTATTATTTTATAATTATTCTTATCCTTATTTTGGGTATTATAATTATTTAATCTTAAGTTAGTCTTTGCATTTCTCTCTTTGCCTGTACAGTATGAGTTGGGTGGCCATATCCTTATTAACCCTTCTCTTTCCATTCTGACAGGTTGAAACAGTGGACTTGGACTTGTTTGTGGTTGGCTCTTCTATTCTTTTACTCTTATCTTTTGTTGCTGCTTTTTCTTATATTTATTCTTTAGCAATTTATCTTTAACACTCTTAAGTGTATCTCTTTTTATCTTATCTTTGAGCCCTCCATAAGTGAGTCCCAGTTTACTGAGTGCCAGGCCCTCTTCACTTCAAAGAGCCCCTGTGACAGAAGGTCTCATCACAGCCAAGAAGTGGACTCCAATAGCCACTCAGAGGAGTAGAAAACCACAAAACTCTGCATCAATACAAGGTAAACCAACCTTAACCACTTGTACAGGAAAAATTACAATTATTAACCCAGTTGCAACCTCCAAAGGCAAACTGCCCAAATCAGCAGATAACAAATTTGTACAAGGCACAGTCAAAGGTAAATACCCTAAGAACATAAAGTTTTTGTCACAGGGGCTCTTATGGAAGCAAGAGGGCCTGGCACTCAGGAATCAAGAACTCACTTGGAGGGCTCCAAAAGATAAAGGAATAATAAACACTTGATTTCTTTGAAGAAGAATGGGAAAGACAAGTATGCCAAAGATAAAGAAAAGAATAAGAAGCCAAAGGCCAAAGATAATAAAGGAAGCCAAAGGCCAAGAAGCCAACCAAGTGAATCCTCAATTCACTGTTTCAACCTGCCAGAAAATGAATGGAATCAGTAAAGGATATGACCACCAATATCCACTGACAGGTGAGGAAGGAAAAGAGAAAGGGTGCTAATGACTGACTTAAGATTATCAGTATTAACTTGAATAAGGTAAAAGAAAGTAAGGATAAAAATAAATCCAATATATTAATTAACTGGGGAAAAAGTCCCCAGGTGCTGAAAGGTGGCCGGTATATGTGAAAAACTGAAAGACTGATCCTGGAAGGTGAATCAATTGACTGTATTGTCCGAATCGGGAAATAAAGTTCTGGCCATCTTGAAATTTGAACTGTGTGATGGATTTCACACAGTGGAATATAAAATGGCCCAATTGGGCCAAGGCCATACAGGTTGATTGAATGAGGCCTGTATGGATGAATTGAGTTGTCCAAGGAGTATTGAAATACTTGATGCCTTGACAACTGA
The DNA here is from genome assembly GCA_023105745.1 of Austropuccinia psidii. NCBI lineage: Eukaryota > Fungi > Basidiomycota > Pucciniomycetes > Pucciniales > Sphaerophragmiaceae > Austropuccinia > Austropuccinia psidii. Next base: position 48,652,886 of record JALGQZ010000008.1, on the reverse strand, counting down.
TTTAATTGATGTAATACCTCTTGAGAATTTCCCCTTTTGAATAATCATGAATAATGTGCCAACCCAACTCCTGCAGATACAGGTGGCTGGGATCCTTGAAGAGTCTTCTGATTGCCGCCATAACTTGTCAGACTGATGAGTTGAATAATCCTCCTTCGATATGGGTGTTGGTTTTTGAAACCTTGATATTGGATTGTGGAATTTGGTCCTGAAAACATCACCATTGAAGTGCTGAGCAAAAATGGTGCATAATGGTATATAATACCATATATGCACCAAGCCTGCAACCTCCAGTACGGATGGTGAGGAGGAATGGAAGGAACTCCCCATAAGTTGAGGGGAAGGCTGACTGAGCTGATCTGGTGGCCTCTGATGGTTGCCAGAGGCCATGGCTGAGATATTGGTTCATGGTGGTCCATGGCCAAAAATGGGTCCTACGGGATTTATGGCCAAATTGGTGTCCAACAGGTCTTTGGCCAATTTTGGGTCCAAGGGATTGGTTTCCAATTTTGGCTCAGGTGGGTCCAATTGTGGTTTGGGACCCACCTGGCTGCCCCCCTTTGGCCTCATTGGATTAGGCCAAAAGGGGCCTAATTGGCCTACGGACCGTGGGCCGTGATTCACGGCCCACAAGCCGTAGGGGGCCTAAATAGCCCAAAAAGGCCATTTAGGCCTAAACCCCCTTAATGAAAAGGGGGTGCCCAGATTTGATGGAGATGGCTAGGGGGCCTGGAGGCCCCTAGAAGACAAAAGGACCCCCCAGGCCCAATATCAAAGGCAAAGGCCTGGGGGTTGGTGATATGGAAATTGGCCAAGGAGGCCAACGATGGCAGGATATGGCGTAAGAGCCGTAGAACGCCCAAGGGGGCCAATTGGCCATAAATGATATGACATGACCAATTGGCCCCAACTTGGCTCCAGGTTGGATTGCCACAACCATCAAGGAGGAGGGTCAAACTCATGGTTGTGACAGTTTTTGACTGCTTGCAAACACTGATATGTCCCCTGTATACCTCAGAGACCTTGGCTTCCAAAGGAACCAGCCAGAGGACAGAGAAGGCTTGTCCAGAACCAGAAGACCTGGAAGAGGACACCTTGGACACAGTGGTGGATGGCAAAACAATGAGGGAGATAATATCAACCCTGCCATTCACACTCCAATTCAACAGGAACCTCAAACCAGAGGACTGGAAGGATATGGATCAAGTTCATCAGCTCCATCAACTCCTCAAAGATTTATTTCAATGGAGCATGGACAACAAGAGGTTCAACCTGGCAACTCACTGGACAGAACTTGGAGCAAGTTGCCAGAAGATCTGTCTCAAAGAGATAGACTTCAAGGACCTTATGGTAATCACCAAAGGTTGGAATCCTACCAGGCAGTTCAGACTCCTGGAGGCAAGGGCACAGAGGATAAGGGAGAATCAAGCCACTATCCAAGCTCTAGAAGAACAGTTAACCCAGACAGGGCCTACTCAGATTCCTTCAGGCTCACAAGGAGCAGGCCAAATCAGCTCTCCAGTGGCTTCACACCATTCAGAAACCAGAAGATCAGTGGCCAAGAGTCAGCATTATTCACAATTCCAGGAAGTTTTCAGGAGAAGACAAGGAAACAAGGGAAATAACAAAGCCTCCTTCAACCAGAGGAGGAAAGAGTCAGACCCCATCATCCAGAAGCTGTTATATTTGGTGAAAGAAGTACACAAGAACCAGAAGTAGTTGTAAGCCACTCTAGAATCAGTAGTCCTAGTAATAGAAACATTACCCCCACTCAGATTGAACACAACATTGTCACACCTGAGAGTAACTTAAACAGTGATTCACTGTGGTTACAAATGTCCCAATATGCTGAACAATCTGCAAAACAGCTTGCAGAACTTGAAGCTGGCCAAGAGATGATGAAAAAAACACAAGCCTCCTTGGAACAGATAGTTAAGAATCTTCAAGAAGGATATGCTCAACTGAGAAAAGCCTCTGAAGAAACCAACAAAAGACTGAATCTAGTTTTTGAGGAACAACACCACAGAAAAAGGGACAGGGATTGTCTGGACCAAGACATAAACAAATTGTTTAATGTCTACCATACCTTGAAGCCCCAAACACAAGGCCAAGTTATGGAGAATCCATATCTACCAGATGACATCAAACCAGATGCCATGTTGATGAATAAGGCAAGATCTCCATCACAATACCAGGATGGAGATGGAATGTCTTATTCAGAGAAGGAAGCCTTGAAACAGCTTCCTGAGGCCTCAAGCTGGCCCAAATTCTCTGGATCAGGAGAATATGATCATATGGAACTCATAGATTATATTGATGGACTCTTCATTGATGTACCCAGAATAACAGACTACTGGATTACTGCTAGATTGAATACTGCACTTAAAGGTCATGCTAGTATATGGTACACAGAAATGAAAGAAATCCATGGCAGAAGAAACTGGCCATGGTGGAAGAGTCAAATCATCCAGAAGTACAGTAATGGAACTTGGATATGGCAGAAGACAATGTCATTTGAAAATGAAAAATACTCAGTGGACAAAGATCCATATTAGCGGTGTCTTAGACAGCCTAAAGGACTTAAAGCCATTGATCCTCAGATGAACATCCAAATGAGGAATCACAAGCTTCTGACACAACTGCCAGGAGAACTAGAGCATGCAGTAAAATGCAGATGCAACCAAAATTGCACTCTAGATGACATTGCCAACACCTTACAAGACATAAGGAAAAGGACTAATATAGGGAAATTCACCCCATATAAGAGCAGTAGTTTCAAAGAGAAACAACCTTTCAGGGTAGAGCTTAAAGACAAACCCAAAGAAAGAGTGGCAGAAGTGGCAAAAAAGAGGAATTCTTGTCACAATTGTGGTTCAACAGACCACTATTCCAACAACTGTCCAAAGGCAAAGACAAAAGTCTATGCCATTGAGAAAGTCCCAGAGGAAGAATCTCCAACAGAGGATTCTGAATCAGACTCCATGGGTGATGCCATCAGAGAACCATCTGATGATGATCAAGACCCAAGAGAGGAATTTCTAGTGGAATACCAAGAGGAAACCCCACTAGAAATCCAGGACATACAGTTGGAAGCAGGCATGCCACAGGACACTGCTAACAAGAACTTGTGCAAACACACACAAGATGAACAAACATTCCTGGTTACACCAGCCAAAGGAATGGCATATATCCATGGAACAGCCACAAAAATGACTGTTTGCATTGACAATGCTCAGAATCCATTGATCATTGATAGTGGAGAACACTGCTCCATAGTGGCCAGAAACTATCTGGATACCCACTTCCGAAACTGGGAAAAACAGCTCTTGCCCACTAAGGCAAAGAACTTTAAAAGTGCATCAGGGAAAATGACTTCCACTGGGACAATTATCAAAGAGATAATTATACCCCACAGGAAGGGTAATATCAGACTCAACCCAGAGTTTGTAGTGCTTGATGATGCCCACATCCAAGTGTTTTTACTGGGAACAGATTACCAGAGGATGTATGGCATAGACATTTACAACAGTAAAAACAGGCACATAACCATTGGTACCAACAAGGGAAAGAAATTTTCACTTGATATATACCAGATATCTTTTCGAAATCCACTAGAAGAACTTCTGAAGGAATTCAGAGAGGGACAGTTTAGCACTACCCTCACCAGTAAAAAACTAATTTTACTGAAGATGCTGAGAAAGAACAGACCAGCATTTGCCATAGGTGAAGAACCATTAGGCAAGATCAAAGGCCATGATATAGAACTATATCTGGATGTGGAAAGGCCTTGTCCACCCATTCTCAGGAGACCTCCTTATCCAGCAAGCCTGGAAACCAGGAAAGAAATTGAGAAACATATCAATGAGCTCCTGGATATGGATGTCATCAGGAAGATTGGACATAATGAAATAGTGGAAATCACCACCCCTGTCCTAATCATCTGGCATGATGGCAAGTCTAGACTGTGTGAAGACTTCAGAGCTCTGAATAACTACACAAAAGCAGACAGGTACCCTATACCCAGGATACCTCATGCCTTGGATAAACTGGCAAAAGCCAAATACATAACCAGAATGAATTGTATGAAAGGCTTCCACTAAAATGGAGTTAAACCAAACTCCATGAAATTACTCAGAATAATATGCCATATGGTCATATATGAGTATAGCAGGATGCCATTTGGCATCAAAAATGCACCAGCCCATTTCCAAAGGATGATGGACACAATATTTCAAGAAGAAATACTGGAAGGCTGGATGGTGGTATGTATTGATGATATCATTATATACTCAGAGACATGGGAAGACCATGTGCAATACATAGACAAGGTACTAAGTAAATGCACACCCATAAATCTGAAAATTTCACTTAAAAAGTGCAATTTTGGCCAACCAGAGTTACTGGCTCTAGGACATAAAGTCTCAGGTCTTAGTCTGGCAATTTACCAGAATAAAGTAGCAGCAGTACTGAAAAAGCCAGTACCAAAGAGAATCAAAGAGATGCAATCTTTTCTTGGGTTTTCTAGCTACTATAGAAACCACATCAAAAACTTTGCACACATAACTAGTAGTTTATACAAGTTATGTTCAAAAGATGTAGTTTTTGAAATAACCAAGGAAAGGAGGGATGCATATGAGAGGATCAAATATGAACTCACAAATGCACCTGTGCTCATCTTACCTGAATTTGAACTACCATTCAAGTTATATATAGATGCAGCATGCAGTCAAGGCCTAGGAGCAGCCCTTCACCAAAGACAAATTGTGGATGGTGAACCAAGAGAAGGAGTAATTTGCTACATCTCAAGGCAGCTGAAAGATTCAGAAGCCAGGTATGGGGCCACCCAGACTGAATGTCTATGTCTAGTCTGGGCTCTAGAGAAACTCCATTATTATCTGGAGGGTGCAGTCTTTGAAGTCTACACAGACTGCACAGCCTTGAAGTCTTTACTGAACATGAAGACTACATATAGACACATGCTGAGATGGCAAATAGCTATCCAGGAGTATAGAAGGAACATGACCATCATATACAAGGAAGGTAAAAGCCATACCAATGCAGATGGCCTTAGCAGATGGCCACTGGACAATGTCAAAAGCAATCCAGCTTATGACCCTGAAGTTGCAGCCAAAATCCCTATCCATTTCATGGAAGTAGATAGGAGGAAGAACTTCAGATTTTCTGAATGGGCACCAGAAAGTGGTACCCTTGACAGTGGAAACACTGATTCAGAGGGGACAGAAACTCCCATATTGGGAATAAGCTCCTCTGAACTGCACAATGAATTTTTTAGTGCAGTACTGAAGTCTTATGCCAAACACAAACAGTGTGGCATACTGCTACAACTCCTTCAACAAAAGTACAGGAGTCCAGAACTGGAATCACAGCTGGAAAAACCCTGGTTGAGGGCCTATAAGGATAACAAGTTCTTCCTTATAGATGGCCTGCTCTACCACAGAGAGAACACACAAGTGCACTCACAGTGGTAGACAGAGACCACATCTCCTTGATCCTGCAGGAATGCCATGACTGCCCCTATATGGGACACATTAGTGAGGACAGGACTAAGGAGAGGGTAGCAAGCACAGCTTGGTGGCCCAAGTGGGAACAAGAGTTGGGAGAATACATCATCACTTGTGAAATATGCCAAAAGGCAAATAGGATTCATGGGAGGAAGTATGGGTTACTTCAACATATAGAAGAACCCAAACACCCATGGGAAATCATCAACATGGACTGGGTTACAGGACCTGTCCCAGGAGGCAAAGAAAACTACAATGCCTGCTTGATCATAGTTGATAGGTTCAGCAAGAGCATGAGGTGTCTACCATGCCACAAAGAGGACACAGCCATGGATACTGCCCTGTTATTTTGGAATAACAGAATATCTACCTGTGGAGTCCCTAAAATCATCATTAGTGATAGGGACCCAAAATTCACATCTGAATTTTGGACCAACTTGTATGACATGCTTGGCACCAAGCTTGCTTTTTCCACAGCTTACCATCCCCAAACAGATGGCCTAGCTGAAAGGATGATCCAGACTATGGAAGACATCCTTAGAAGGTTCTGTGCCTATGGCATGGAATACAAGGACCATGAAGGATATACCCATGACTGGGTTACCCTTCTACCAGCTGTCAAACTGGCTTATAATACAAGTCAGCACTCTACCACAGGAAAAAAAACTGCAGTGGTAGAGAAAGGGTGGAATCCCCTGTTGACTGTGGATCACTTAAAGAAGAATCTTCCAATCATCCACCCCACAGCCAAAGACTTCCATGATATGTGGAAGAGGGCTTGTGACACAGCTGCCAAATGCATAGCTGAGGCAAAAGAATATAATAAACAGAGGTGGGACAAGACACACATGGAACCTGACTTTAAGGAAGGGGACCAGGTGCTAGTGTCTACACTGAACTTTAATAATCTTAAAGGACCCAAGAAGATGAGGGACTCATTTGTAGGGCCTTTCACTATCATTAGGTTGATAGGAAAGGATGCAGTGGAAGTCAAACTTACAGAGGAATTTTCCAGGAAGCACCCAGTCTTCCCAGTAAGTTTGGTCAAACCATACTTCCAAAAAGAGGAGGATAAATTCCCCTCCAGGAAGAAGAACCCCACACAACCTGATATAGTGGAAGTGGAGGACTCCCCAGGACCTGTGAGTAAGATCATCAGGGCCAGGAAGATCAGACTTCATGGAAAGGATCAAAGACAATACTTAGTCAGATTCAAGCACCAAACAGCTGATAAAGACAAATGGTTGGCAGAGGATGCCATACCAGATGGGAACCTTCATCTAAGGAGATTCAGGGCCTCTAGGAGGACTGAACAGTCTCATCAATGATGAGCCTTTTTTAGAGGGAGGGTATGTCAGCCTGTGACTCAAAACCAGAGTACAAGCATGACAGCCAAAATACCATAAACCAATGGTATAGCCAAGATACCACCAAAACATGGAGCTGAGCCAAATAAGCTCAAAAGGTATCAAAATAAAGAGGAAACTCACCTCTTTCTGAAAACATAAGTCCCATCACCATAGGAAAAGAAATAACAAAGTTATTCCTGCTCAAAGTTATTGCTGAGCATAAACCTTAATTTTCACCTCTCATCTAAAATCTAGAAGGAGAGGCTTAACCCCATCAAATGGGTACTCAAAATGAAGCTCTAAGCCAAGGCTATCCAATGGTACCAGCCAAACTGAGCTAGCACCAATATTACTGGAGTCATGGTCAATTTCAGGCCAAATAAGGGTGAACAAAACATTCACCTCTCATCTAACTTCTACAGTTTTAGTGTGAGATACTTGAAGTGGGGTCTTTTTGGAAAGAACACAATCAGGGCTATCTGATGGTGTCATCCATTTCCCCATAGCTCAACTAGAGCAAAAGTTATGGGGCAAATAAGCTCAATACAGCTTTTTGCCTATACCACGCAAATCTACAAAAGTCTTGTACATGGGATGCCTTTGCCATATTTAATGATACCCATATAAAATGAGGTACAATTGTGTAGAGCACATACAGGGCTACACACTGAACCAATTTTGAGGTTGATATCTCAAGAATTGACAAAGGTATGGCTGTTTTAAGGTCAGATTCCCACCTGCTGTCATATCCAGCCTTACCATGGGATAATATCCCATAACCATGAATATGAGGTGTCAAATAGACAAAGAAGCTTGTTTTTACTTCAATACCTCATATGTCAGTCAATACTGGGGTCCCATACAGTTTCTGTACAGCATTCTACGCGTCATACACGTCAGAATCAGGCTGTGAGGTCCCCAGATGAAAAGTTTCACCCTGTATTGGTGAAAACTGCCCAGATGTGGTTTCAAAACCACATCTGAGCCCAATACAGGTTATACAGGCTGTTTGAAAACCACAAGCCAGTACTAGAGAGTGAAAAAATCTTCACTTCCTCTACGTGGAAAGGTCTAGAACCCTTTCCACCACATTTCAGCATAAAAAGGAGGCTTTTCACAGCCAGAATTGTCTCCTCATCCTGCTCTTGAATAACCTACGTAGTAAACTGTGAAAAACAGTTTTACTCTTGGTTAATAATCAGGTATAATTATAAATCTTAATTATTGTAGTCTTTTATTATTGTAACCCAACAGATAAAGCTGCACCCAGGGCTTTCAACAGCGCTCACCACCACTATATTATATATAGTAAAGCCCTTTTAATCTTAAATTGAATTATCTTCAAACCCTTATAAATCTTTTTTAAACCATTTTTACCGTGTCACAAACATAGTTAAAGTTGTACTTAGCCTATTTACACCTTTATCATAGTTTCATCCTGACAACCCATTAGACTTCAATTTAAGCTATTGAGCTCTTGGAAGTGACTTCCTGCCTTAAAAAAGAAAATTTCCATTTCATGAATCCAAATAATTAAACAACCAAAGAAATAAAATCCAATAAATATCCTTTAATAAATGAATTTTCTCCTATTTTTGATTCATATTACATCTTAAACTTCAAAATACACCAAAAAATCATCTAAAACTCCTTCAAAATAAAATCATGGACCTTACCTGAAAAAATACTTGGTCAATGGCTATAGATATAAGCTCAGTAGAGGAAGATTTCTGGATCAATACAAAACATTAAAAAGAATAGAATTGAAAAAATAAATGGGTCTTGTCAATGAAACCAGAACCCTGTCCTGATATTTCAACAATAGTCCTTTCATATATTGAGTTTGAGGACATCTTTGAAAAGAAAATTTACCATCAGAAACAGTCAACCCTCATTCATGGAAAGAATTACCTGGGCTCAATCCATCAAAATATGAATGTGTGTAATTACTGAATTGGGAGGGAATGAAAGGTAACCTTGGAAATAGGTGTTGGAATAAAATATTTGAAATGGAAGAAAACTCAGGAAATCACTACTTTGGGGAACCTGGGAATGCCAAGATTGGTTAAATCTTAAGTATTGCAAAATTGAAAAGGAACAATAAGAAAAATGTCAGGAGGGTGTATTGCAAATAATTCCATGTGGGATTGTCATTGGGAAGAAGAACTAATACCCAAAATCCTCAGCCTTGAAAGTGGTGAAACTAACTTTAATACAGAAGATTGACACTCCTTCTGTAAAGAATACTTTTTCAAATCTCTAAAAAGAGAAAATGGAGGGGAGGGAAATTTCTCAAGCAAGAATTGGTGAAAGAGATATTTGGTTGAAGGAATTAAAAAAATAAAAATAAAAAAGAATCTCACCTGCTAAGTCCTTAATCTCTATCTTACTAGCCTCTTTATCTTTTTGAGTTTAATTTTCCATTTATAATCAAAAAAATTAAATAGAATAAATACTCAAGTACAAATAAAAATGCAGAATAAAGGGAGGAAGAAGAATTTAGAACAATTAAAAGATGGTAACCCAACTTTTCCTTGGAAGATGGACAGCTCAAAAGAAGAAATAAGCCAAAACCTCAATTCTTTCCATAAATTCAGGAAGCTCAAGGCTACATTTTGAAATACATTCATGGGCACATTGGCCACAGAGCAAAAAGTAAGACTCACAGAAGGAGCAAAGCAAGAATTTGGTGGGAAGGAATGAAGAAATCAGTCAACAAATGGGTTCAATCTTTCCTGGCCTGCAAAAAGTAAAGGGAAATCTAACAAAGGGAACAAGTAAATTATACAGTAACATCAACAATCATTGAAAGGGTCAGCATGTATTAGGTCCATATTAAATCTGGAAGATGTAAGTACATTTTTTTGGCCAGGGATTATTTTTTGGGATGGCAAGAGACAGTGGGACTTGTCAAATTAACAGCAAAAGGAGTTTCAGAATGGTTCACCTCAGAATGCATATGCAGGTATGGTTTACCAAATGAAGTTACTGTTGATGTAGGGAAAAAAGTTTGGAAAAGAATTGCAAGATTCAGTAATTAAAGCAAGAGCAAGGATAAGAGTCACCACACCTAATTACCAAGAGTCTCAAGAAATGGTTGAAAGGGTCTATAAACAACTCCAAGAGGCACTAGTCAAGATGTGCAGGGAAAATGAAAGAAAATTGAAAAATATATACCACTAGTTACATTTTCTGACAGAATTTCAACTAAAAGAACAACTGGCTTCTTATTATTTGAACTCCAATTTGGACAACTACCAGTATTACCAATGGACATTGAAACAAAAATGGTTTTAGTAGTAGAATGGCCCAAAATATCTACAACTCAGGAATTATTGGAAGCCAGAGATGAAATATTGGAAGGAAAATAAGAAATGGGGAGGAAAGAAGCAGGGAAACTGAAGAAGTAAAGGGAGAAATCTATTAATTATTGGGAAAGAAGAATGGCACACCAATTAAGGTCACCACTCAACCCAGGGGACTTGGTCTTGGTTTACAACAAAACACTAGAAACCAATTGGGGACAACTGTTTGAAAATAAATGGAATAGACAATACAGAGTAATAAGACAAGTAATCAATAGACCATATGAGCTTGATGAGCTGGATGAAACAAAATTAGCAAGAATAAACACAAAAGAAGACATAGAATAAGATAAAAGTGGAGAATATGAACCAATAAATGTGGAACAGGTATTGGAAGAGAATACAAAACAAAATGAAGAATAGGGAGCTTTAACCTGGAATGCTGGGGAAATCATTAAATTGAGCGGGGGATGTGGTATTCCATACACCTTTTAGCCAGGATTAAGTTCATAGTACCCCAGAACAGAAACAAATTCAACCCACAGGAAGACTTGAATTCAATTCTTAAACCAAAACGACAAATTCACATCAAGAAGCTTCAGTTTATTCATAAGCCCATGGAACAGGCACACAAAATGAAGTGTATTTGTTAAAATAAATTATTCAATTTTGTTATGCATATGTGAAAATCCAGTTACATATAGAAAACTGATTAAAAGAAACAAGGTACCACCCTGTGAATTACACACCCCTCTTGAAGCCACTGGACTCATGCAGAAAGAAAATGACACCTACATGAAGTACACAGCCACCTTTCATTCAGACACAGGAGAGTCACATGGTGCAATGCTTGACCCACTGGAGTTCCTGAAATTAATCTGCGCCACAGCAGCAGTAATAACCCATTTTATATACATAGTAACACCACTGGGAACTTCAAAAAAAGCCCCAAATGTGGTAGGAAACAGCCATTGAATATTATGAAAGGCAATTGATCATCTTATTTGGAGCATAATTAATCAAACTAAAAGCTCTTGAAACTACTCATCACCTCATGCAAATCAGAAAAAACAAGCTTAATGAGTTACACACCCTTATTTAAGTTTCAACCACATGAATTTTTACACCACATTACAAACTAAAAAAATCACACCATCCCATGCACAACAGGAATATAATAAGTGCAGAAAAAATCATCACTTAAAATAACTTTAAAGTTCTGAAATAGGAAACACAGCCACTTCTAACAAGCCTAAAAAATGACATATGTAAGGAAAATCCAAAATCATCATGTGATACTTCCCCCACCAAAAGCATATCATGTGACAGAAAAAAGGTTATTAAAAAGAAAAATCACCATAAAAAATGAAATCACCTTATGTATGCAAGGAAACTCCAAGAATACCATGTCATAACCAGCACACCAAAAAAGAGGTATGTGATAAATGGATGCTGTGCAGAGGGAAATTTATCACAGAACCTTAAATTACCTTACCTATGAAAGAAACATCCCTACAAAAAATAAAATCAGATGAGGGAATCAAGAGGAATTAAAGTGGAAAAATAAAGCTAAAATAGATTCCTCCCTGGGGTCCCAAAAATTTATAAATAGAGAGGCTCTCCCTGTGAGCCTTGAGGTATATTTTACATACCCAAATAGGCCACAATTATCTTAAAAAGAAATTTTGAATTATGCAAAACTCATAAGTCATGCATATATCCAAAATTCATCATTTTCAATTTCAGAAAAGATGAATAACTTTTTATTGAGTAAGTAAATCCATGGATTTAAGACCAGATTTGGATTCTACACAAAAATTCACCTAGGGTAGCTCCATAGAGTGAATAAGCTCAATTTAAGTATTTGAGGTGGTAAAATGGAAAATACTTCAATACCACATCATTAATACCACATAAAAGATCCGTGAAAATTTTTGTTTTTCTTGATTTTTAGCCAAAATAATGGGAAAGTGAGAAATCCCATGTTACATATACACTAAGAATAGTGTTATGCATGTTTTGAGCACTTAATATCATGGTATTCTTACATGGACTTTTGGTACACCCATAGTGGATATCTCACTTTAAGCTTAAATTACTATTTTGACGTAAAAAATAGGCAAGGGGGACAAAAGACATCAAAGAGAGCCAGGGTACCCAACTTCTGAGGCCTCAGAGGCGTGGATAGCTCCAGAGCATGGATCCATGGCTCATCTTGGCCCAATTGGTAAACTAAAACTCTTTGGGAACTTGGTTACCAAGTTACAACTACTGTAAAACATCAGAAAATAGCAAATAACCTGCTATTTTGACGTGCCAAGGAGGTAATGAGCTACTTACACTCCTGTAACCATGTCAATTACTAATGACTTTCCATGGATAAACCCCAAAAGAGTAATTAAAACCCTTTTGGGACCCATATTCATTGATTTACCTCATAGCAACCAGCAAAACACTGCTATTTGCAATTCTACGTAGAAATGAGGTAAAACCTTCAAAAATTCATTAAAAATACAATTCTTAATGAATCTTTCTGAAACTTTCAGGACTAAAGGAGAACTGTATTATCTATGGTACAACCAAAAAGAATTACAGTTTTACTAGTAAAATTAAAAGTTTTACTTACAGTCCATTTTTGGATATTCTACGTGAAACACTGAATCTTCAAAAATTCACAGTAATTACAACCTGTGATGAAATTGGCAATAACATTGATAACTTTGAGAAATCAATGATTATTTTAGAATAAAAGAAGATTTACAAGTGTTACTCCTTTTATTCTTAACCATATTGGGGTTGGTAGTCACGTAAAAGCATCAATTAAGTAATTATGATAATCTTACATGACAACAGATGATGCAATCAATAATCCAAAAAGGTTTATTGTTTTCTCACTCACTGGTTTTTCAGTTTGCTCCATGGCACGCCTCTGTGAGCTGTTATTGACTTAAAAGAAGCCTCTTCTTGCTGTTTTTTCCTTATCATCATCATCTTATCAATTTATTAAATCTTTATTACCAACAAGTAAGTATTAGTTCAACTATTCTTAAGTGTTTTAATTCTTTCAGAATCAATCAGAAAGACGTGAAATCATAGAATCCAACTATATATTGTTGTAATACTGTTATAAATCCTTTTGATCCCTTAAATCCACAATTCCACGTCAAATTTCTCTACTTTTATTATCAATAAGTTCTTTGGAGTATTAGTGAGTCTTTTATCTTTAATTCTTAAAGTTTTTCTCTAGTAATAGTTTTCTTCAAGAATTATCTTTATAATTATTCTTGTAAAAGATAATTATATATTAAAATAATTTTATTATTTTAATAAAAGAAGTTTTTTATTAAATTCTTCTTGTAATTGATTCTTGTAGACAATTACTGCTCACTGTTATAATCACTAGTAGTGTATAACACGTGAAAGAAATAATTTTATAATTATTTAATTGTGGTTATAATAATTTTTATTATTATATTTCATAAGAACAGACATAGTACTGTTGATTAATAGTAATATTATCATCAGTTTCATAGTCACATCTTACATTTGGGGGCCTGGCCGTGATTTTATCCATAGACTTGGCTTTAATCATATTCTAGACTTCATTTTTTGTGTTCAAAAAACCACCATACCTACCACATCTTACATTTGGGGGCCTGGCCGTGTTTTTTGAACCTTGTACCCTTAATTAATATATTTTTAAGCTCTAAAATATATTAATTTAATTAATTTTTTTTCTTTCAATTTGGAGTTAAAAATATTTTTATTTTTGAAATTGTTTTAAAATCTTTTTCATTGAGGAATTTGGTTTAATTTTATATTGTTTTTACACGTGGCTTTTTCACATCCAAAAACTTATAAAATTATTCTTTGAGTTACTCTGAATTAATTTTCATTCAAAATCTTAAATTTTAATTTTTTTCTTTAAAAAGAATAATTTTTTAATATTAAAAAATATAAAACTTATAAAAAATCTTTAAAAAATATTTTAAAAAGTATAAAAAATAATTTTTTCTCTTTTATAATTTCTTTTAGTGTCTTTAATCAAATACTGTGCAGCTGGCAACAGACTCAGTAAAAGATATATCACTAGTCCAGAATCTTCAGAAGCAGAATCTGAAGACAGTATTGAGGTGCAGATTGCTAAAAGAGGCACCTTATTCAACTCAGAAAAAGCTAAATTACCACCAAAAGGTGTGTATTTTATCTTATATTTTCACCTTTTATCTTTAAATTGACGTGAAAATGGTGCATACCAGAAATGGAAGCAACTATTCAGTCCAACCAGATGGATGTGGACAAGGAAGAGGCAAGACCAAAAGTGCCAAATCTTCCACAAGAAAGGCACATCTGGAGGATATCAGAGTTGCCCCCCATTCCCCAAGGTCTGTACCAACAGATTTTGACGTGAATTCTGAGCCTGAACTAATTTATGATAATATTTCCAGGGCTGAACCATTTTCAAGTGGCAGCAATAGAAATATATCAGAGCCAGTACAAAAATTGGTTCAGAGCAGCCAAAGAAGAGGAGTGGGAAATCTGCCCAAGCCTTTGGCAGGGGGCCATGAACTCCTACTTACACATCAAGAGCTTTCTGGGTCAGGAGAAGACCATAGAACTCTTAGGAGGTTGGAGCCCCCTGTCTTGCAAAGACAAGGTCAAAAAGATAAAGAATTGGTTGAAGAACCAGAGTCTTTTATCCATAGACCAGAAGAAAGAATTGGAAATGACTCCAACTTTGGAGACAGAGGCACCAGTGGCATCTACCAGCTCCAAATCAGCTCCAGAAGCATCCAAGGACAAGCCCAAAGGACCTCAAAAGAAACAGAGAGGTCCCAAGAACCATCAAGGCAAGGGCAAAGGCAAAGCCAATTGGCACAGACCTTACCCACAAGGGTACAGGATCCCCAGATTGGAGCCTTCAGCCGTGGACAGTGTCTTCAATATGGCCAGAACTCTTATGAAATTCACAGCGAAAGAGCAGGAAAGGATGAAAAGGACTTTTCCACGCAAATAAATGATGTACATAGAAGTATTAGTGTAGAAATTGGCAAACTTGAGTCAAAGTTAAAGCAAATTACATTAGACATCAATGATTTAAAGAAAAATGACAAGCAACATTCTGATTGGCATAAATTGACAACTGTCACCCTTGAGTCAATTAGCAATGCTTGTGAAAGAATTGAGAACCAATGTCAAAATAATGACACAGAGGATCTTTCCATCTTTAAAGTAAATGATAGACTTAAAACTCTTGAAGACCATGTCTTACAAATAGTTAAGAACACCAATCAATTTGCTATACATTTAGCAAAAAGTGACAGTGAAAGGCAGAAATTGAAGAATGAAATAATTGCAAGTGTGGAGCAAATTCATAAGAATCATGAACCACATATGCCAAGACATTCTACACCTTTGACTGAAGAAAAACTTTCTGTCAAAGAAAGTTTGACTCCATTCTTAGGAGAGAATGTTATTTCTGCAAAGGATATTCCCAAATTAGAAGAATGGCCAACATTCTCTGGTGAAGGAGAATACAACCATATTGAATTCATCAGGACTATTGATATGTTGCAAGAAGACTTTAATATACCTGATGAAATCATAGTAGGAAAATTACATTGTTTGTTTACCAAGACTGCAAAGAAATGGTATTACAAGATGAGAATGGATCATGGAAGACATGACTGGTCTTGGTGGAAATCTGAAGTGATTACCAAATGGGCCAATAATTCTTGGAGGTTTAAAATGGAGAATGCTTTTGAAAGTGCCATTTTTAACTCAGAAAAAGACAAACCACTTACTTGGTTCTTCAAACAAAAAGACAGATTATCTGCTTTACACCCAGATATGTCTGACACTATGATTAATATGAAAATATTAAGAAAGTGTGGAGGAGAACTGGAACATGCTATCAAAAGCAGATGTGTGGAACCCTGTTCAACAGAGGACTACATTAATGCTATGGAAGATATCATTACCAGAACAAGAATTGGTAAAACTTGGGTTAGAAACCCAATAGAGTCCAAAATAGTCTCAAAGATTCCTAGAGAGGAAAGAAGACCAGAAAGACCTGTCTTGAAGTGTCATAAATGTGGAAGTACTTCACATTTAGCCAACACTTGCCCTAAGAAGACAAAGATCAATGAAGTTCAAATCATTGAAGACATTCAGTGTACTGAAGAGAAAGAAGAGTCTGATCAAGATTCTGCAGTCTCTGAAGATACACCAGTAGAGGACTATCCCATTGAAAACATTTCAGCTTTCTTTGAGGTCACAGAAGTCCATACCCACTTGCCACAGTACAGTGAGGATTGCTACAACCTGATCAATATCCAAGATGCCAGAATGTGTAAAACAAAACCTGCTAGAGGAAAGGGTTATACTGCTGGAGCATCCTGTATCACATCAGTTCTAATGGGTGATATTGAAGCCAAAGTAAATCTGGATACAGGGGCATTTTGCACTTGTATTGGCAAGGATTATCTCCAAATTATACTTCCTGAATGGAAAAACCATCTATTACCAATAGAAGGTGTACAGTTCAGTAGTGCCAGTAACAATATGTACCCCTTGGGCATATTGGATACTAATATTGTATTCCCACATCCAGCAGGAAGTGTAAGAATGAAAACTGAGATTGTAGTAATGGATAATTGTACATCTCAGCATATCATTCTTGGAAATGATTACTTGAATATTTATGGTATTGATATAAATAACCATAAAGACAGATATTTCACAATTGGAGATAACAAAAGGCAAAAATTTGCTTTCTCCAATATGCCAAAACAGATATCTGTAGTATCTTCTGTCAAAGATACTTACAAAGATGAATTTGTGTCTAAACAACTTGTTGAAGCACAAATTAATCCATCATTGTCACCAAAGATGAGGAATGAACTTATTATACAATAATGCATTTGCATCTGATAATGAACCATTAGGCGCTATAAGGGGACATGAAATTGATATTACTCTTAATATTGATAGACCATATCCTCCAGTACTTAGAAGACCAGCTTATCCAGCCAGTCCCAGAGCTAGAGAGGCCTTGGAAAAACATATCCAAGAGTTGATCCAACTTGGTGTGCTAAGGAAAGTAGGCCATAATGAGGAAGTTGAAGTGACAACACCTGTTATTATTGCATGGCATAATGATAAGTCAAGAATGGTTGGAGATTTTAGAGCTTTGAATACCTACACAGTTCCAGATAGGTATCCAATCCCTAGGATCCAAGAAACCTTGACTCAATTGTCTAAAGCCAAGTATATAACATCAATGGATGCATTAAAAGGCTTCCATCAAAATGTTTTGACGCCTAAAGCTAGGAAATTACTTAGAATTATCACTCACTGTGGTATTTATGAGTATCTTAGAATGCCATTTGGCATTAAAAATGCTCCATCTCATTATCAAAGAATGATGAATACCATCTTCCCCACAGAATTGTCTGAAGGATGGCTTATCATTTATATTGATGATATTATTATATGTTCTGACTCATGGTCTTTGCACCTTGAAAGACTTGCAAGAGTACTTCATAAAGTTGCAGAAGTGAACATGAAAATTTCACTTAAGAAATGCAATTTTGGTTTTGAAGAACTCAAAGCATTAGGACATGTTGTTTCTGGTTTGAGCTTGGGTATTGACAAGAATAAAGTAGCAGCAGTGTTACTTAAGCCAATACCCCAGAATAAAAAAGAAATGATGTCTTTTCTTGGATTTGCTAGTTACTATAGGCAACACTTGAAAGATTTTGCAATTCTAGCCAAGTCACTTTATAGAATCTGTGATCAACAGACTGTATTTGAAATGACACAGGAAAGAATTAAAGCTTATGAGAAGATAAAGAAAGCCCTTACAGAAGCACCTTTACTCCTCATGCCTGACTGGAATATTCCTTTTAAATTGTACATTGATGCATGTGGGGATGGATTAGGGGCAGCCCTACACCAAGTCCAAATTATTGATGACAAACCTACAGAAGGACCAGTTTGTTATATCTCAAGACAAATCAAACCAACAGAAGCCAGATATGGTGCAAGCCAAATGGAGTGCTTATGTTTGGTATGGGCACTTGAGAAATTACACTATTACCTTGATGGCAGTGTTTTTGAAGTGATAACTGACTGTAATGCCGTGAAATCACTTCTTAACATGAAAACTCCCAACAGACATATGTTGAGATGGCAAATAGCCATTCAAGAATATAGAGGTAACATGACTATAGTTCATAAAGCAGGAAACATTCACAAAAATGCTGATGGACTTAGTAGATGGGCTTTAGCCAACACTCCTGATAACCCAGCTTATGTACCTTTGGAAGCTGAACCACAGATTCCAATTGAAGGGATTAACATAACTGATATTGGGACTGAATTCTTTGAAGAGGTCAGAGAGTCTTATAAACAAGACAAGAATTGCCATATCTTGACTTCTTTATTGGATAAAGACTGCAAAGACACATCTTTGGTTAATACACTAGATGAAGTTTGGAAAAATTCCTATTCTGAAGGAAGATTTCACTTGTTTGATGGGATTATTTACCATAGAACAAAACATTCTTGTGTGATGACATTGTGTAGTAGATTGCTCATCAATACCATTCTTCATGAATGCCATGATAGCATTTACTCTGGACACCTATCAGAAGACAGAACACTTGAAAAGGTGAAGAACTGTGGCCATCTTGGAGAAAAGAAACCATTGAATATTGCCATACCTGTGATAGATGCCAAAAAGCAAACAGGAGTACAGGCAAGAAATTTGGATTAATGATCCATATTCAAGAACCAAAATCCCCTTGGGAAGTTGTTCACATGGATTGGGTCACAGCACTTCCTCCAAGTGGTGACAAAAGTTATAATGCTTGTTTAGTCATTGTAGACAGATATAGCAAAACTCCCATATTCTTACCATGTCATAAAGATGACACTGCTATGGATACAGCTCTTCTTTTATGGAGTAGAGTTATTTCTCATACAGGGTTATTTAAGAATATCATAAGTGACAGAGACCCCAAGTTCACATCTGCACTTTGGACCAATCTTCATAGATTGTTTGGGACTAAGTTATCATTCTCTACAGCATATCACCCTCAAACAGATGGGCTAGCAGAGAGGATGATTCAAACTTTAGAAGACATGATCAGGAGATTTTGTGCTTATGGATTAGAATTTAAAGACTCAGATGGCTTTACCCATGACTGGTGCACTCTGATACCTGCATTAGAATTGGCATACAAGACATCAGTCCATTCTTCCACAGGACAAACTCCTGCTATGTTAGAAAAAGGATGGAATCCAAGACTCCCAGCAGACACACTGAGGAAAGACTTGATTGACATTCATCCTACAGCTTCCAGCTTCAAATTAATGCTTGATAAAGTAAAACACCATGCAAAACAAAGTATGGATGATGCTTTTGATTATGCAAAACAGAAGTGGGACAAGAGTCATAAAGTACCAGACTTCAAAGTAGGGGACTTAGTTCTAGTTTCAACCTTGAATTTTAATAATATCAAAGGCCCAAAGAAACTTAAAGATTCTTATGTAGGACCTTTTGTTATTGTTGCCTTACATGGAACCAATGCAGTTCAAGTGGAATTAAGTGGTGAATTGGAAAATAAACACCCCACATTTCCAGTCAGCTTGATAAAACCTTATCAACCAGCTGATAAAGAATTGTTTCCTTTAAGAAACCCAACTCCTTTAACTGTACCACCTGTGGAACAGAATGAAGACAAAAAGATTAAGAAAGTCATCAAAGAAAGGAGACTTAGGGGTAAAAATCAAAGAGAATATCTTGTCAGATATAGAAACCCAGTACATGAAGATGAATGGATGGCAGAATCAGAAATACCTGACTCAGATAAACTCTTAAGAAGATTTAGACATGAAAGAAGGCCACAAGCCTGAATATGTCTATAAATGTGCTTTAAATTACTTGATCTAAGTAATAAAAAGAGGTTGGACAGTGGACATTACCCCTTTTTGGGGCCTTATTTTTTTTTTTTTTTTTTATCACTAATAAAATTGTAGTACAATTTTATTTTTTGGTGGGAGGGAATGTGAGCCTTGAGGTATATTTTACATACCCAAATAGGCCACAATTATCTTAAAAAGAAATTTTGAATTATGCAAAACTCATAAGTCATGCATATATCCAAAATTCATCATTTTCAATTTCAGAAAAGATGAATAACTTTTTATTGAGTAAGTAAATCCATGGATTTAAGACCATATTTGGATTCTACACAAAAATTCACCTAGGGTAGCTCCATAGAGTGAATAAGCTCAATTTAAGTATTTGAGGTGGTAAAATGGAAAATACTTCAATACCACATCATTAATACCACATAAAAGATCCGTGAAAATTTTTGTTTTTCTTGATTTTTAGCCAAAATAATGGGAAAGTGAGAAATCCCATGTTACATATACACTAAGAATAGTGTTATGCATGTTTTGAGCACTTAATATCATGGTATTCTTACATGGACTTTTGGTACACCCATAGTGGATATCTCACTTTAAGCTTAAATTACTATTTTGACGTAAAAAATAGGCAAGGGGGACAAAAGACATCAAAGAGAGCCAGGGTACCCAACTTCTGAGGCCTCAGAGGCGTGGATAGCTCCAGAGCATGGATCCATGGCTCATCTTGGCCCAATTGGTAAACTAAAACTCTTTGGGAACTTGGTTACCAAGTTACAACTACTGTAAAACATCAGAAAATAGCAAATAACCTGCTATTTTGACGTGCCAAGGAGGTAATGAGCTACTTACACTCCTGTAACCATGTCAATTACTAATGACTTTCCATGGATAAACCCCAAAAGAGTAATTAAAACCCTTTTGGGACCCATATTCATTGATTTACCTCATAGCAACCAGCAAAACACTGCTATTTGCAATTCTACGTAGAAATGAGGTAAAACCTTCAAAAATTCATTAAAAATACAATTCTTAATGAATCTTTCTGAAACTTTCAGGACTAAAGGAGAACTGTATTATCTATGGTACAACCAAAAAGAATTACAGTTTTACTAGTAAAATTAAAAGTTTTACTTACAGTCCATTTTTGGATATTCTACGTGAAACACTGAATCTTCAAAAATTCACAGTAATTACAACCTGTGATGAAATTGGCAATAACATTGATAACTTTGAGAAATCAATGATTATTTTAGAATAAAAGAAGATTTACAAGTGTTACTCCTTTTATTCTTAACCATATTGGGGTTGGTAGTCACGTAAAAGCATCAATTAAGTAATTATGATAATCTTACATGACAACAGATGATGCAATCAATAATCCAAAAAGGTTTATTGTTTTCTCACTCACTGGTTTTTCAGTTTGCTCCATGGCACGCCTCTGTGAGCTGTTATTGACTTAAAAGAAGCCTCTTCTTGCTGTTTTTTCCTTATCATCATCATCTTATCAATTTATTAAATCTTTATTACCAACAAGTAAGTATTAGTTCAACTATTCTTAAGTGTTTTAATTCTTTCAGAATCAATCAGAAAGACGTGAAATCATAGAATCCAACTATATATTGTTTTAATACTGTTATAAATCCTTTTGATCCCTTAAATCCACAATTCCACGTCAAATTTCTCTACTTTTATTATCAATAAGTTCTTTGGAGTATTAGTGAGTCTTTTATCTTTAATTCTTAAAGTTTTTCTCTAGTAATAGTTTTCTTCAAGAATTATCTTTATAATTATTCTTGTAAAAGATAATTATATATTAAAATAATTTTATTATTTTAATAAAAGAAGTTTTTTATTAAATTCTTCTTGTAATTGATTCTTGTAGACAATTACTGCTCACTGTTATAATCACTAGTAGTGTATAACACGTGAAAGAAATAATTTTATAATTATTTAATTGTGGTTATAATAATTTTTATTATTATATTTCAT
The DNA here is from genome assembly GCA_023105745.1 of Austropuccinia psidii. Lineage (NCBI taxonomy): Eukaryota > Fungi > Basidiomycota > Pucciniomycetes > Pucciniales > Sphaerophragmiaceae > Austropuccinia > Austropuccinia psidii. Next base: position 48,630,782 of record JALGQZ010000008.1, on the reverse strand, counting down.
AAGAACAGACATAGTACTGTTGATTAATAGTAATATTATCATCAGTTTCATAGTCACATCTTACACTCCCCCCCCCAAATTTCAAAATTCCTTGCATGAACATTATATCCCTGCACATTATAGGTACAGGAATAAGTCATCCCTCACCTGGGAGGTAGTTCAGTATATTATAGTGAGCTTTCTTGCTGTGTAGCTATGCTCAGTGGAATCTTAGTATTTAAAATAAACTTATCCAGTACCCACAATTAGAGTTACTACTCTGTTAAGATATTTCATCCAGTAAAAAACTAACCCTATTCATCAATATTTAAAATCAACTTACCCCTTTTAATATCCAATATCAAATAATATTATATTTTTGCAATCTAAAAATTACAACTTTATCTTATTACTAATAACTCTTCAAAAATAACAAACCTTTCAAAAATTATTTTATTCCATTTTAAATTTACCTTAACAAAATTACCTTTCTCAACACTGATCAAATTTTCCAGAACATCTTTAATAACCCATCATAACAAACTTTCATCACCATGAAGTATCCCTTCAACCAGGTGCAACTAAAAATTAAAACTCAAACAGACAAGTATTCCATTAAAATCTCAAAATTAACCATCTTACTGACATTGAATTTCTTATTATATATGAAATATGTCTTATTTGAGACTTCTGAGTTATGTTTTCTTCATAATAAATCTACTTACTTATTTTATTTTGGTTTGTGACCTCCAAGGAAAATTCTTTCAGTATTTCAGGAGGGTCAGGCAATACATCCTTTCCCTTTTTCATTACAGGAGTTATTAGCAATTCAACACTAGTTATGTGAGTGTTGAGGTATTTTTTACGTACCCACTTATGCCACAATTAAGTTTCAAATAAGCTCTGAAATATGCATACCGCATAAGTCATGAAAATATCCAAAATTCATCATTTTTGATTTAAGAAAAAATGAATAACTTTTTTGTGAGTTAGTAAATCCATGGATTTAGAGAAAGATTTGGATTCTACACAAAAATTCACCTAGAGTAGCTCCATAAAGTGAATAATCTTAAATTAACTCTATTAGGTGGTAATATGGAAAATACTTCAATACCACATAACAGAATTGTGAAAATTTTTGTTTTTCTCAATTTCACACCAAAATCATGGTAATGTGAGAAATCCCATGTTACATATACACTAAGATTAGTTTTATGCATGTTTTTGCTACTTACGATTACAGTCTTCTTACATAAAGTCTTGGTACACCTATAGTGGATATCAGTCGTTAAGCCTGAATTACTGTTTTTGACATGAAAATAGCTAATGGGGCAAAAGACATCAAAGAGAGCCAGGTTACCCAGCTTCTGAGGCCTCTGAGGCATTGATAGCTCCAAAGCTTGGATCCATGGCTGGTCATGGCCTAATTGGTATACCAAAGCCTTTTTGGGAGCTTGGTTACCAAGTTAAGGTCCAATTAAATTATTAGAAAATAGCAAATAAGCTATTGTTTTGACATGACAAGGAGGTAATTAGCATCTCTTACTCCTTTACCATTCAAATTTCTATTAATTATACATGGATAAACCTTAATAATGTAATTAAAGCCCTTTTTGGACTAGTATCCATTGATTTACCCCATAGCAACCTGCTATACTGTGATATTTGCAATTCTACATGTAAATAAGGTAAGAAATTCAAAAATTCATTAAAAATACAATTCTTAATTAATATTTCTGAAAAATTCAGTACTAATTGGAATTGGTATGATCAATATATAAACAAAAGAAAAGAATTGTTTCATAAGTAAAATTAAAAGTTTTACTCACAGTCCATTTTTGATGGTTCCACGTCAAATACTGAATCTTCAAAAACTCACAGAAAATACAGCCTTTGATGAAATTTCCAATAACATTCATAAATTTGAGGAATTAGTGTTTATTTCTAAATAAGATGATGTTTACAGTTGTTACTCCTTTTATTCTTTACCATAATTGGGTCATGGTAATCTTATGTGACAACAGATGATGCAATCAATAATCCAAAAGGGATAATTTCTTCCTCACTAACTGGTTTTTCCGTCTTCTCTATGGCATGCCTCTGTGAGCTTTTTTTTACTTGAAAGAGGCCTCCTCTTGCTGTTTTTTCCAAATCATCTTATTATTTAACTATACCTTTATTACCAACAAGTAAGTATTAGTTATATCTTTTTATTAAGTGTTTTAAGCTTTCACAAAAAATAAGAAAGGAGTGAAATCATTGAAGTAAAACTATAATTTGTTTTAATTCTGTTATCAGTCAATTTTGATCCTTTAAATCCACAATTTATCCATCAAATCTTTCTACCAATTCTTTTCAAGGTTTTATTGGAGTGTTTGTGAGTGTTTTTAATTAATTCTCAAAGTTTCTCTCTAGTATTGTGGGAACTCCTCTTGTGTGGGAGGAAAATTAGGCAGTACCTGGAGGGGGAAAGCACAGGTAACTCATTTTGAATTTCCAATAACTCCTGTAGCCAAGGGTGGCAAGGATGTATTGCCTGCCCCTCCTAAAATATTGCACAAAATCTTCCTTGGAGCTCACAAACCAAAATAAAATTAGCAAGTGGCTTTAAAGCTTCAGAAGACAATATTAAGAAGTCTCAGATCAGACATATTCAATAAATAATATGAGAAATAATGTCGGTAATTTTGGTTAAATTTGATATTTTAATGAAATAGTTGTCTGTATAATTTTTATTTTTAAAGTGAAATTGGGGTGAGTGGTTTCTTCTTGGTGATAAAAGTTTGGTAAGATGAGTTATTTAAGATGTTCAGAAAAATTTGATGAGTTTTGATAAAGGTAATTTTGCTAATGTAAAGTTATAATAGAGCAAAATAATTTTCCAAAGGTTTGTTATTTTTTTAAGAGTGGTTAATAATAAGATAAAATTGTATTTTTCAAGTTTAAGAGGTAAGATTCTCTGATATTGGATTTTTAAAGGGGTAAGTTAACTTTAAATCTTGATAAATAGTGTTAATTTTACTGGATAAGATATTTTGATAGAGTAGTAACCCTAATTTTGGGTACTGGATAATTTTTATTTTTATTTTAATAATAATAAAATTCCACTGAGCTTAGCTACTTGGAAAGTAAATTTACTATAATATACTGGACTACCTCCCAGGTGAGTGATGAATTATTCCTATGCTTCTACTGTGTAGGGGATATAATGTGCATGGGGGAGAGAGGCCCTCTAGTTATACCTTTTGGGAGCCCAGGGGGCCCTCCATGGGAGCTGTAATTCTCCACTTTAATTCCTCTTGATTCCATCATGTGACCTTACTTTTGGTGAGGACTTTTCTTGCACAGGTCAGGTAATTTAAGGTTTGGTGATAATTTTTTCTCTGCACAGCCTTCATTCATTACATGATGGTCTTTTAGTGAACTAATTATGATGTGATATTCTTGGATTTTACTTGCATGAATGAGGAGATTTAATTTTGGCTGAGGTTTTTTCTTGTGCATAGAATTTTTTTCTGTCACATGATATGCTGTTGGTGGGTGCAGTATCACATGATGACCTTGTATTTCCTTTGCATATGTCACTTTTAGGCTTGGTAGAAGTGGCTGTGTAATTTATGCAGGTGTCCTGTCTGTGTTTCTTCTTTTGAGCTTTTAAATGAGGTCAGGTGATAATTCCTTGCACTGATGAGTTTATGTATTCAGCCTGTTGTAACTAGTTTTGACTTACATTAGGTGATAATTGGTGTAAAGAATTTTGATACTTTTTGAAGGTTTCAAGTGTGGTTACTGTGGATATAAATGGGGTTATGCTTGTGGCTGTGCTGTAAATCAATTTCAGGCAGTCCATGGAGTTGAGCTTTGCATAATGTGACTTTTATCTTTTGAATGTAAGGTGGTTGTATAGTTCATGCAGGGGTAATTTTCTTGCTGCATGTGTCTGTAGCTATGGAGGGGTGTAAAGCTGGGTGGGGTGTGTAATTTAAAGGGTGGTACCTTATTTTTTGTAACTAGTTTGCTATATGTAACTAGATTTTTTACATATGCATAATTAAATTGAATAATTTATTTAAACACATACTCTTCCCTTTGGTGCCTGTGCCATGGTATTCTGAATTAACTCCAGCTTCTTTCTGTAAAATTTGACTGTAAGTCTGCCTGTGGGTTGGATTCACTGCTGTGATGGGTTACTATGAGCTTGAGCCTGGTAAAAAATGGTATGGAATACCACAGTATTAGCTTTCTTCAATAATTATATATGGGTGTTGGTAAAAACACCTAAAGGATGCCCTGGGCCCATTTTCAATTAAAAATGAAACACCATACACCCTGTATTGGGCCAAAACCTACCCAAAAGAGGTTTTTCCCCCACAAAACCCCTCTAACCCAATTGTTTCATTTTTGCACATCCCCCCCAAAAAAAAGGACCAAACACCCAAATAATTCACATTATCCCCCCAAACAATTTTGTTTTTGAAAAACAGAATTACCAAAGCTATTTTGCAAACGTTTTCACACTTTTTTCTTTTTTTCCCCCAAAGACTGCATTTTCCTCCCCAAAAACCTGGTTCCAAGCAGCTCAAATTCCAATTTTCACCTTCCCCCATCTATTAATCCCACATTTCAGTTTTACTCACTTCTTTTAATTTTTTCACATTTCAAAAGCTTCTTTCCTCATTCCAAATCCACAAATCCCTTCTTTTTCTAAATTCATACATATTTTCCACTCCCTAATGCTTCAACCCCCCACTGAAGGTACATTTCAGACCCTTGAGCTTCTTTTTCAGAATGTGCATAATGTTTCCAGGGAAGAGGGGTATGCTCTGTCCACCTTGAGGTCCAATATGACCTGCAACCAAATTGAAATAGGTTGTGACAGGTCTGGGACCCCAAATCCCAACTAAAACTCCTCCAAAACAGTCACTTCAAGAAAGCTTGACTTTCCATTTAGACTTTATTCCAGAAAATATGCCAAGAGCACCACTTGGACTCTTAAAGTCAAAAATCCTGAGCATAGCCATGATAACACTGCAAATATCATGGCACATCCTGCTTCCAGAAAATTCATTGAGCAAGGAAAATCCCAAATTTCTCAAATGCCTGGATCACTGCTCATTCCAAGGAAAATTAAGGCCCAATTATGCAGCCAGAGGGAGTCTTAAAGGCCTGTAATCATTCAAGACATTTACAACCAAGTCAAGAAAATCAAGAAAGACAAACTGAAAAGCAGAAGGCCCATTGTTTCTCTTATTGACACCCTCAAAGAAGAAAATTTTGTTTGGTCCTCTGCAAGGGATGCTGAAGGACACATTACCTCCTTGTTTTTCACTTGCCCCCTTGCCATAAAACTCTTCCATGGCTTTCCTCATCTAATTCTTATGGATTTTACTGATAAAAACAATAAGTACAAAATGCCACTTTTCATATTGTTGGCTTCAGCTCAACCAATGAGACCTTTTCTGGGGCTTTTTGTTTGATGAAGAATGAAGCTGAACCCTCATATACTTGGGTATTAAATCAATACATAGAAAAAGTCCTCAAAAACACCAATATTGTTCCCCCTCCAGTAATTGTTATTGAAAGGGATTTGGCCTTGAAAAACTCTCTTAAGAAGCTCTTCCCAAACTCAAAAGTCATGTTATGCATTTGGAACATCAATAAAGATGTATCTGCCCATTGCATGAAGAAAATTTTCCATGGCACTGATTTTGAAAATTGTATGGGCCTTTGGAATCAAGTAATATACTTTTTACTTTCACTTTTATTCTTATTATTGTTTTTATTAATGACATTGGGATTCATTTCTCAGGTTATGTATTCATCCACTGAAAATTCTTTCAAAGGAAACTGGAAGAAGCTTCAAAAGCAAGTCAAAAATGATGAGGTCTTGCAATATTTGAAAAATACCTGGATTACTCTAAAGTACTATCATGTTCCAGCCTGGACCAACCACCATTGCCACCTGGGTGTGGGCTCCACCTCAAGAGTTGAAGGTGCCCATTCCATGGTTGAACTTTGGTTCCAAAGGTCCACTGGTACTCTCCTGGAGGTAGTTAGGGCTCTCCACATTTCTTTCAGAAAAATATTTATTGAAATAATCAACAGAATATACAAAGAAATGCTTGTCCATGTCAAGAGTTTCCCTCCACACATCTGTTCTCTCAATGGCAAGGGGTCTCGTTATGCCTTTCATATGGCCATTGAAAATTTCAAAACCAAATTTCCTCCCAATTGAAAATGACCCAACAAATACAACAATTATCAAGGCATTCCTTGCAAGATGTCACAGCCAAGGAGGCAGGGGCATTTCCAATCATCATCAGCAAATCATTATATCATGGATACCCTTCAAAACCCAATCAGCAAGGGGGTTTCATTCAAGACTCTCCAAATACAGTTTTCATACAGGCAAGATCCAAATACAGTTTCAAACCTCAATACAGTTTTCATACAGGCAAGACCCAAATACAGGATTCACCAAATACAGGCCTGTAATCAATACAGGCGCAAATACCTGTATTGACTGTATAACCTGTATTGGATTCACCAATACAGGATTCAATCCCACATCCAACTTCTTCCAGCATACAGACAAGTATCTCAACACTCAAACTCCAAGGCTGGTATTTCTCACATATACCAGCCCCTCTTCACCCACCTGGGGGTTTTTCCCCCAGTTAATTAAAATAGTTGATTTATTATTTAATATTATTTTATTCTCACTTTTGGAATATTATTTTATTATTTACTAAGTTAGTCTTAGCCTTCCCTCACCTGTTCAGTAGAGTCCTGGTGGCCATATCCTTATTAATTCCTTTTCTCTTTTCTGAACAGGTTGAAACAGTGACTCAGGATTATTTGTGGTTGGCTCTTTATTATTGCTTTTGCTTTGTCTCTCTTATCTTTTATACTTATTATTTTATGACTAGGAATTTATCCTCTTACTCCATTACTCTCATCATTTGAGTATTTTCTTCTGAGCCCTCCATAAGTAAGTCTGTTCACTGAGTGCCAGGCCCTCTTCAATTTAGAAGAGCCCCTGTGACATTATTTTAATTAACTCATAATTGCTTCTTTCTTTTCATTCATTTTATTCATTTCTCTCATTCTTCAATTATGATTTTTTCATGATTTTATGATTTTTTATGATTTTTATGATTTTTCTCTCTTATCAATTTTCATCTCATTCATTTTATTCAAATGAAAATTGATTCTCTTTCTCATTTCAAAAATTCTGCTGACCATTTCACTTTATTCTTTATCATTCTAATTTCTCTTTTGTCTGAATTCAGGTTTTTATCAGGTTATTTGAGTGGAATTATTTGGGTTAATTGATTCATTATTCAGGGATTTATTGATTTGGGGTATTCAGTGGTTTTGATTGAAATTTCTCAAGATTATTGATTGATTGATTGATTGTTCAAGACATTGATTTCACCTCAAGATTTTGAATTGACCTGATTGATTTGATTTGATTTGATTTGATTGACTTGATTTGATTCTTCAAGATACCTGATTTATCCTCAAGTTTTGATTTGATTTATTGATTTGAATTTGATTCCTCAAGAAAATTGAATTGATTTTTGAAGATATTGATTGAATTCCTCAAGACTTAATTGATTTGATTTTGATTGACTTGATTTGACTTATTGATTGAAATTGATTATTCATAAGAATTTGACTTGTCATCTTCACTCTTCAAGATTTATTCATATTGATTCACTTCAAGACTGTTTATTGATTCTTCAAGATCATCAAGATTCTCATTTAATTTGATTTGGTCAAGCCTTATTTTTTTTATTCAAAGTATCATCAAGTTTTTATTCATTCTTCTTTCATAATGCCAGTTCAGCATAGTCCCCCAGCCAAGAATACAAGATCCCAGAGACATCAAGCTGTTCTCACTCCTACACCAAGGGCTCCTCTTGACCGCACACCATCAGTTCATCAACTGAGTGCAAATCTGGACAGAGGACCACCAATGGAAGGAGCAGCACCCTCCAGAAGAGGAGGTGTGAAGTCTAGAAGATCAAGATCATTCTCTGGACTATTGGGTGGTTATCCTGGTGTTTCTCAAGGGCCTAGAAGTAGATTGGGGGAAGCTGAAGATGAGGAGGGGGAGGAGTCTGTGGAAGAGGAAGAATCTGAGGAGACTGAAGTGGCAGCTGCCTTGGCAGGTGCTACTGAAGCTCCTGAGACTCCAAATCTAGCCCTTTCTAATCAACCTTCTGTCTCTCAAGCTGAACCAAATTTCCTCAAGATGATGGAGCAAATGACTCAGTTTATGGGACAACTCACTCAAGCAGTTGCCCCAAGGGACACTTCAAAAGTCCCTGCATTCAAGACTCCATCAATGAAGGCACCTGATTCTTTTGATGGTACTAAAGCTCATAAATTGAGAGGATTCATTCAATCCTGTCAATTAATCTTTCATAATGACCCAGCAAACTTCTTCTCTGACAGGAAGAAGGTGCTTTACTCAACTTCTTTTCTTACTGGTAGAGCTGGCAAATGGATTGAACCTTACCTCTCAAATATCTCCAATGAAGACCCATCTTATCTCCTCAATAACTGGCAGTTGTTTGAAACCCAGTTATTCACTCTGTTTGGTGATCCCAATGAAGTCAGAAAAGCTGAACAAGAGTTGGACAATTTGAGGATGAGGGAAAGTGGTCAAGTTTCCTTGTACATAGCTGATTTCAGAAGTTTAATGTCAAGAATTGGAGACTGGGGGGAAAGGGCCTATATTCATGTGTATAGAAGAGGCTTGGCATCAAGATTGTTGGACCAATTGGCTTCTCACCCTGGAACTTTTGATAGTCTTCAAGAACTCATGGATATCACCTTGGAATTAGATACCAGGTACCATGAGAGGCAGAAGGAAAAGGGAAGTCATCAAGAGAAGAAGCCTCCAATCAGTGGATCCAACTCCTCCAAGCCTCCTCAAAGTTCATCATCAAAGAAGCCTTATCATAAGAAGAATAAGAAGGGGAAGAATTTTCAAGTGTCCAAAGACAAGCCTCATGCTGCTCTCCTCAATAAGGACAACAAATTAATTGGTTCTGAAAAGGAGAGGAGGATTAAAGAAGGCTTGTGCAATTATTGTGGTGGGAAGCACCCATTTGAGAAATGCTTCAAGAGGCCTGAAAATAGGCAAGGGTCCTCAAAAGGCTTCCCTAGCAAGCAGGGAAAAGCCTGAGTGGGAATCATGATGTGTTCAATGGTTCTCACTTATTTCCTTCAAGAGCACAATTGTGCACTCTGAATACTAGTGTCAAGAAATCTTTAAAATTTCTTATTTTTTCTTCAATCTCTGATATTTTTTATAGTATTCTCATTGATTCTGGTGCTACAAACTCTTTTATTGCAAAGAATTTTGTTCTCAAGTACTCATTGACCATGTCAGAGCTCCCTGAAAATATTCCTCTTTTCATTCTGGATTCTAATGAATCCACTTCCCTGTTCATCACCCATTATACCAAGTGGGTTGTTGATTTACCTTCCTTCCCAAGCTTTGAATGGGATTTCTTTATCATAGATTCACCCAAGGGAGAAGACCTAATATTGGGCTATGATTTTCTTTACCATTTTAATCCCATTATTGATTGGAAAAATGGATTGATCACCTATGATTCTAGTCATAAGGATTCTAGTGGTATTATTTCTTCTACTAGTAATGACTTATCCACTGCTGTCAACAGTGTTGCTCTGGTTGGTGAACTTAAGACACCTCCCCTTCCTCCTTCTGTCCATATCCCTTCCATTTTTCCCTCTCAGTCACTACTTCCATTAAGAGATGAAGTCTTCAAAGAGATAAAAGATGTTGGAGAAGATGTTGCTATATCTTCACTTCATCTCTTTCAAGGGGATATGGACCTTCCTCCTTTATCTTTTCATGCCTCCCTGGAGGAGCAGTGGGATGAGGAGGAAGAGCCAGAAGAGATTGAAACTGTGCTGAAGGTAGTCCCTCCTGTTTATCACAAATATTTGGATGTATTCTCCAAAGTGAAAGCAGAGAAACTTCCTCCACACCGTGCCTGTGATCATCATATCGAACTGGAGGGTCTTCTACCTCCAGTTGGTGTTATCTACTCTTTATCAAAGAATGAGTCAGAAACACTGCGGGCCTACATTTCAGAGAATGTAGAGAAAGGTTTCATCAGACCAAGCTCCTCCTCAACAGGAGCACCTGTCCTTTTTGTTAAGAAAAAGGATGGTGGTCTCCGTTTGTGTGTTGACTACCGCAAACTTAATGCTGTCACTAGGAAGAACAGGTATCCTGTTCCTCCAATGAATCAGCTTCTTACCGTCTTTAACGGTGCTACTATCTTCTCCAAGATAGATCTGCGTGGTGCTTATAATCTCCTGAGAATTAAAGAGGGGAATGAGCATTTAACTGCCTTTAGAACCAAATATGGCAGTTATGAGTATTTGGTTATGCCATTTGGCTTAACCAATGCTCCAGCTTCATTCCAAAATCTTGTGAATGATATCTTTGCAGATTTTTTGGATGTGTTTGTTGTGGTTTATCTAGATGATATTATGGTCTTTTCCAGTTCTGAGGAGGAACATGTCAAACATGTGGCCTCTGTCCTCCAAAGACTGAGGGACAATAATCTGTTTGCCAAAGCCTCCAAGTGTGTATTCCATGCCTCAAGTGTGGAATACTTGGGCTATGTTGTTTCAAGTGATGGCCTCAAGATGGATTCTTCAAAAGTTCAACAAATCCTCAATTGGCCTCAGCCCAAGAACATCAAGGCCCTCCAATCTTTTCTTGGCTTTGCCAACTTTTATCGTCGTTTCATTAAAAATTATTCCAAAAAAATCTCTTCCCTCACTTCCCTTCTCAAAAAAGATTCTCCCTTCATCTTCAATGAGGAAGCTCTTAGCCAGTTTCAGATACTCAAAGAAGTTTTCACCACTGCTCCTATCCTCTCTCACTTTAATCCTTCTCTCCCAACTATTGTGGAGACTGATGCCTCTGATTATGCCTTGGGTGCTGTACTGAGTCAGGTGAATGACTCAGGAAAGCATCCCATTGCATTTGATAGTCGCAAGCTCTTACCAGCTGAACTCAACTATGAAATTCATGACAAGGAACTCCTTGGCATAGTTTGGGCTCTCAAGCGCTGGAGAGCCTTTCTCCTTTCTCTTTCTGATTCCTTTGAGGTCTTGACAGACCATTGTTCTCTCCAATATTTTATGTCCTCTAAAGTCCTTACTCGTCGTCAAGCCTGTTGGGCTGAATTTTTGTCTGAATTTCACTTTGTTATCACTTACCGCCCAGGCAGGCTGGCCACTTTACCAGATGCCTTGTCACGTCGGGACGACGTGTACCCAGAGAGGGGGGTGGATTTCATCAGCAAGAATCCTCAAAACTTTCATCAAGTTCTCAAGCAAAATGAAATTCAAGAGTCAAGATTCTTTTCCATAAAAGTTGAAATGTTTTCAGATTTAGTTGATCAGATCCAAAGACAAGTATGGCAAGACAAAGACTATAAGGAGATCCTCAAGAAATTAGAAAGAGGAGAATCAGTCCCAGACTATTCTCTTGAACCTCAAGCAAAATTATTATTGTTCAAAGATAGAGTAGTTATTCCAAGAAATCATGAAGCTCAATTGGACATTCTTCAAAGGCGTCATGACTCACCGTTGGCTGGCCATCCTGGCCAGGAGAAGACCCTCAAGCTCATCAAGAGGGATTTTTATTGGTCTGGCATGAATCAAATCATCAAGGACTATGTGTCCTCATGTCAGCAATGTTCAAGAAACAAGAACATCCACCATAAGAAGTTTGGATTACTCAAGCCTCTTCAAATTCCATCTGGTCCTTGGAATTCTTTATCAATGGACTTTATCACTCAATTGCCCTTGTCAAGCAACTTTGATTCCATTTTAGTAGTTGTAGACAGATCTTCAAAAATGGCAATATTTATTCCAACTTATTCAGCAATCACTGCACTGGACTTAGCTCAAATATTCATTAATCATGTCTTTTCCAAACATGGTCTTCCAATCAGTATTGTTAGTGATAGAGGTTCATTATTTGTTTCATCATTCTGGACCCAATTATGTCAGCAGCTCAAGATATCAAGAGATCTTTCAACTGCATTTCACCCTGAAACAGATGGACAGACAGAGAGGGTAAATCAGATTCTAGAACAGTATCTTCGGATGTATGTCAGTTACCATCAAGATGACTGGCACACCTGGCTCCCTCTGGCTGAATTTGCCTATAATAATGCAGAACATTCATCCACAAAGCAATCACCTTTTTTCACCATTTATGGAAGAAATCCCAGCTTTGACTCAATCCATGTTTCTCAAGATTCACCTGCTGGAAAGTTATCAACAAAACTCCAATCAGTACAGCAAGTTGTCAAAGAAGAATTAAAGTCAGCAATAAGAAGATTCAAGAAGTATGCAGATAGAAATAGAGCAATTCCACCTGATTTCCAACCTGGGGACAAAGTATGGCTAGCCTCCAAGAACATCAAGACAACAAGACCCACCAAGAAGCTCTCAGAAAGATGGTTGGGACCTTTTGAAGTTCTGAAGAAGATTGGCAGCCATGCATATCACCTCAAGTTGCCTCAACAATGGAAGTCAGTTCACCGTGTTTTCCATGTGTCCTTGTTAGAACCAGTGAAGCAATCAACTATCCCAAATCGACACCAATTGCCACCACCTCCAGTAATAGTGGAAGAGCAAGAAGAATGGGAAGTGGCTCAGGTTCTGGACTCAAAACTCAAGAGAGGTTCATTATGGTATTTAGTTGAGTGGAAAGGATTCAGTGAAGACCCAGAAAGAACAACTTGGGAACCAGCTTCCAACCTTACCAACTCTCCAGACCTTGTCAAGGACTTTCACACTTTGTATCCTGACAAGCCTGGCCCAAATGCCTCAAGAGTTTGATTTTATGGTGCTTGGTGGGGATTGGAGTTTATGAAAGTAAGTTCCTCTCCTGGCATGCACCTTTAAGGGGGTATTCTACCCAAATTTGTTGTAAGCATCACCTTGGCCACTTTGTGAGCACTTGTCAATTTTTTGGACAGATTCAGAAGGCCTTGCAACATAATACCCTCAAGATTTGGACCTTTCATCAAGATTTGGCCCAATCTGTTCTTTTATTTTCTCTTCTTTCTTTAATCATACCATAAATTATCTTTCAAGACATTCATTATCAAATTCATCTTATGGCATATTTCATTTTTCATTTATGGTGCTTGGTGGGGAGTGGAAGTTATGAAAGTAAGTTCCATCTCCTGGTATGCATCCCTGAGGGGTCTAATTCTTGTAAAAACATTACCTTGGCCACGCTGTGAGCATCAAATGCTTGATTTCATCTTTCAGAATCTTTTGGCCAAAAATCAAGCAACTCACCACAAGAAGGACAACCCTCAGGCATTTTTTATTTCTTTCTTTACTCTCTTTTTCTCTCAATTCTTTTTCATTTTTATTTTTTATTTCATTTTCTTTTATTTGTATGATTTATTTTTTCATTTCTTGTTTCAAAAGCAGCAATCATAACTCCCATATCTTGTTTGGGGAGTGAATTTATTCAATAATCAAGAGCAAACACTAGTAATGGTAAAGACCAGCTACAGATAATCCTCATCAAAATTTCTTCAAGGGTTTTTTGTAAACTTCATAACCAAGGCATCTCCAAATCACAAAAGGCGGGGAACCAGAGGCAGTGGAGTCAAATATGAATGTCAGCCTTGAACTCATTCTTCAAGATCAAAATTGAAAGCCAAAACCCAAGCAGCAAGGTGTTTATGGCAATTGACCAATCAAGGAGGGGATAAGAAGAAGATATTCAAGAAAAAAATCCATTTCATAGAAGAAACTGTTTCAAAATGGCCCAATTGGCCAGTTTCATCAAGATATGCACTTGGCACAATTGGCCATATCAGACCTCAAAACATCAAAACAGCCATTTTTCATCAATTCTTATCATAATATGCTTATTTGTGCATATTGGGTAATTTGCGCATTTTGCGCAATTTTGCGCATTTGCGCACTTTTGCGCATTTTTGCGCAAAAGGGCCTTTTTTCTTGTCAAAAGCCTTCAAAAGGCCTTTTTGGCCAAAATCATTATAATTGCGCATTTGCGCACTTTGCGCAAAATTTGCGCATTTACGCATTTTTGCGCATTTTGCGCAAAAATGCGCAAAATGGCCAAAACCCACTTTTAGGCCATTTTCTCACAAAAATTCAGTTTTTCCATCATTTTCACCAGTTATGCCACATATGGCATATTTGCGCATTTGCGCATTTTGCGCAAAATTTGCGCACTTTGCGCATATTTGCGCATTTTGCGCAAAAATGCGCAAAATGGCCAAAAACCACTTTTAGGCCATTTTTTCACAATAATTCAAATTTTCCATCATTTTCACCAATTTATGCCACATATGGCATATTTGCGCATTTGCGCATTTTGCGCAAAAATGCGCAAAATGGCCAAAAACCACTTTTAGGCCATTTTTTCACAATAATTCAATTTTTTCATCATTTTCACCAATTTATGCAAATATGGCATATTTGCGCATTTGCGCATTTTGCTCATTTTTGCGCAAATTGGCCAAAAACCCATTTTTTCACATTTTCAGGGATTTTGGCCAGGACTACTCATTTAGTCCAAAATTTCAAATGTTGGCCACCTTATGCCAACACTCTAAATTCAAAATTATGATGATTTCAAGTGGTCTTGGGACAAAAAACTCAAAACAACCACCTTTTCAAAAGCCATGAGGACTCAAGAACAGTTGATGAAGACACTCAAGACAAGATTAAAGGAATTTTTATGAAGATTGAAGGCAGTTTGAATGAAACAGAGGAAATTCAGAATCAAAATCAAGGGGAAAATACCTACAATAGTTAAATGAAGATTGGTTTGAGTATTGATTGAAGAAGAAGTTTTAAGGGGAAAATCTTAAGGAATTGGGGAAAAGAACTGTTTGAATTGATTGCAAGCTCATCAAGACTCACTATACTTATGGTGCTCAGAGCTCACCACTTTCAAGAGGGGGATAATGTCACAGCCAAGGAGGCAGGGGCATTTCCAATCATCATCAGCAAATCATTATATCATGGATACCCTTCAAAACCCAATCAGCAAGGGGGTTTCATTCAAGACTCTCCAAATACAGTTTTCATACAGGCAAGATCCAAATACAGTTTCAAACCTCAATACAGTTTTCATACAGGCAAGACCCAAATACAGGATTCACCAAATACAGGCCTGTAATCAATACAGGCGCAAATACCTGTATTGACTGTATAACCTGTATTGGATTCACCAATACAGGATTCAATCCCACATCCAACTTCTTCCAGCATACAGACAAGTATCTCAACACTCAAACTCCAAGGCTGGTATTTCTCACATATACCAGCCCCTCTTCACCCACCTGGGGGTTTTTCCCCCAGTTAATTAAAATAGTTGATTTATTATTTAATATTATTTTATTCTCACTTTTGGAATATTATTTTATTATTTACTAAGTTAGTCTTAGCCTTCCCTCACCTGTTCAGTAGAGTCCTGGTGGCCATATCCTTATTAATTCCTTTTCTCTTTTCTGAACAGGTTGAAACAGTGACTCAGGATTATTTGTGGTTGGCTCTTTATTATTGCTTTTGCTTTGTCTCTCTTATCTTTTATACTTATTATTTTATGACTAGGAATTTATCCTCTTACTCCGTTTCTCTCATCATTTGAGTATTTTCTTCTGAGCCCTCCATAAGTAAGTCTGTTCACTGAGTGCCAGGCCCTCTTCACTTTAGAAGAGCCCCTGTGACACAAGAATAAGACTCAACAGGAATTTTTCAAGCGCCAAAGGCTTCAGTTATCAGACTTCCATCCTCAGTGGCATTTGAATTTTCCTGTGAGGATTTTTGAGCTTCAAATTCTGATTGTTTTTCTTATTAACTTATTTTCTTTGTCATTTTCTTCTCAGACTGGCTATCAAGGTGATGATCAAAGTGTTGAGAAAGAAAGAATGAATGAAGCCAAAATATTATTTGAATATATTGGTGAAGATCTTTTTCAAAGACCAATGGAAGAAATCACCCCAATTCATCAAAATGTTCAAGATTTTATAACTGGAAAAGTCCCATTTGATCAAATTCCCAAGAGTCAAGAGTATGATCAATATTATGAAGACCCACTTGAATGCAAGAATATCCATGGAAGACCTCAAGGAGCCAAGAATAAAAATAAAAGAGAACCATCAAGATTTGAAATCATTGAAAGTCAATCCAAGAGAAGAGAAAGACCCCCATCAAAATTTACCAGAATGACAACATCAATATCGCAGTCATTTGCACCCTCTCCAAACATGGAAGTGGATTAATCTGCAGATTCTGAAAGTTCTGAGGCCTCATTATCAAAATCAATAAGTTAATCAGATTCACTACCCTCAGGAACTGAATTAAAGGAATATGTAAAGTCAGGAGTCACCCTTAGAAGGTCCAGAAGATTGGTAATGGGTAGAAAAGCCTCACAAAGAAAGTCCCACAAGCCTGACACAAGTTTGAAGATATATGATGCAATTGAATTGACCTGTGATCATTGTCAAAGAAATTATCACACAAGTGATTAATTCTCCAAGCTCTTTGTGAGTTTCTGATCCTTTTTATTTGAATGTTTATTGATTTTTTGACCAACGTTTATCAGATACCTGGCTCAGAAGACTTGCCAAAGCTTATATTGAAATACACCTTCAAGGACATCAATATCCAGGGTGATAGAAACTGTGGCTAAAGAACAGTATCCCACTACATTTACAAGACTCAAGATCAATGGGATGATGTCAGAGGGGACTTGGCTGGAGAAATTCAAAAAAATCAAGACCTTTATGAAGCCATGAACACTTTGATTCCCTCAGTAACCTCTTATTTTTACACAATTGAGTGGTATGAAGATGTTGTCCAGGCTCCAAAGAGCAAGTGGATTTCCATGACTGATATGGGGAATCCAACTGCAAATAAGTATCAAAGACCAGTGTTATTTTATTCAACAGCCCAATCTTTCTCTTTTTTCCCTTATTTCTGTCCTCCAAATGATAATCAACCCATTTTCATCTGCTTCTTGGATAGCTGTTCTCATTTTTTACCATTGTATATCATCATTTCTAAAGTTTATCCGGTCCCCCCATTACTGTTAATTGGGAATTTTATGCCCAACCACAAGCCCTGGGGTAGGAAGATAGATTTAAGAAACACAGGATGTTATATTTGTCCAATATTTCTCCCCCCCTCAGAAAAAACTAACTATTTTGGAGGTTGATTAAGACTGATTTATTTTTTTATATACAATTTATGCCATTTATCCCCCTCCTCAGTCCTTTTTTTTTCTTGAATCCCACATCAGTCTCATTTTTTATCAAACATGTGGCACTTTTGGACTTCAGAGTAGTCATATTACAAATATGAGGAATATCCCTTTTTGTGCCTTTAGTTGTCCCTTCAAAAACATTCCCCATAATTATGGGCTTCTAGTTTTTCATTGTAAAGATTGAACCCTTCATTTTTTCAAAAAAATATGGAAATTCATAAGTGAGAACATATTTAGTGAATTTTTGAAAAAATATGCCATTTTGTCAAATTTGGCCAAAAAAAAATTTCAAAAAATATGGGGATATTGGACTCCCATGTTGGAAAAAATATGTCAAAAAAAATACAAAAAGGCTCAAAACTGAGCCTGAGGAATTTTTTTAAAAAAAAATATGTCACTTACCTGTTTTGGCCATAAATTGGTAAAAACACATAAGGGCTTAAATGTGGTTACCAAAACTCTTATATATTCAAATAATTTTGATATTTATAATAAAGAATTTCTATTATTAAATAATTCTTGTAGACAATTACTGCTTACTTTTATGATCACTAGTAGTGTATAACAAGTAAAATAAATTAGTAACTAGCTAATTACTTAATTGTGATTATAATTAATTATTTTTAGTATATTACAGAAGAACAGTCATAGTACTGTTGATTAATAGTAATATTATAAACAGCTTCATAGAAACATCTTACAAGTTACTTTTGATTTCCCCCTCCAGGTACTGCCTCATTTGAATCCCACATAAGAAGAGTTCCCATGGTGGTGAGATAAAAAGATAAATGAATATTTTCTTACCATATTGAACACACTTATTGGAAATTTGAATAAATAGTGATTCATTATAATTCCTAATACTTATATAATTCTTATTTTTGTAGGTCAAGAAACTTCTCATATTCATCAGTTGGATTAGGATAAGGAAAAATTGAATGAAACAAAAGTGGCCAAGATCAATAAATTATAAAAAGAGAAATTATTAAAGGAGATTAAATTTGAATTTAAATTGGCAAAGAAGGTTGAAGATAATATCTTTTAGGAGAAAAGGATTCAAAATCAGCTAGAGTTTGAGGAGGGAAAACTTCAGTGACACTTGAACTTTGAGAATGAGAAATTCATCAAGGAAAACAATGGTATATGGATTTCAAAATTGAAATAATGAGCGCTTCCAGTACCTTAAGAAAGGTGGAGAAAATCTTTCTTTGAATTGATAAGTGATTGATTCAATTTTTGACATGATTTAATAATTCATTTCATGATTTTTCAGTGAAATGAACAGTAATTTCTTTCAAGTGGAAGGCCTAATTTTTCTCCAAGAAATTATGTGAAACAAGTGCATGAAAACTTTTTAGGAGTCAAAATTATGGTTTTGTAGACTTTGGAATTGTTTGCATTGAAACTGATAAATTCAATTTCAAGAAAACTAAATTTTCTTAAAAACAGAATCAATTTGAAAGGAAATCGTTTCAATTAAATTTTGTTTTGAATAATTTTTTTTTTCACCTGATCTTATTTTCAATTAGATATAATCTCCTTTTTCAAAACAATTCAGCATCGCTACTCATGTTTTTCCCCTCCTCCAACTCAATTTTTGAAAAAACAAAAGCATTATTAATTCCAACCTCACTTTGTTTAGCTCAAAAACACTATTAATTAACTATGATTAAGGAATAAATTATTATGATTCAATCAAATTTTGTTTATTTTTGAATCTCCACAACTATTTATATCTTTCAGTAAAGAATCTTCAATCAAATCATGATATCTCACTGGAAACTGATATTTGTTTTTTCAAAAAACATCTGTAGGGCTCCTAATGTTATTTTTTCTTCCAAAGTTTTGGTTGAAATACTTTACCTAACATTTCAATTTATGTTATTCTTTTTCTTTTTTAATGATCCATTTACTTTCATTTGTTATAAAAATACCATCAATAATCAACTCCTTCACCATCTCCACCATCATCCATCCTTCTCAAAATAAAAAATCAATTTCTCACTTCATCATTACCAGACTATTATAATAAATAAAATTAATCATCCACCTTGTATTAAAAGCCACCATTACTCCCCACCCATTTTAAAAACCTCCAAAAACCACCCAAATTGAATTTTTGTCAATTGGAGTGTTTTTTTCTTATACCAATGCCACATAAAGAAAGAACTGATTCTAAATTATTTCATTTTGAATCAAGAAGAAATTTACTGATACTATTCTGAATAATAACTCTGATCATTATTGATAAAATTTAAAGAAACCTTAAAAAACTCATATTTATGAGAATTTTTATTTGATTATTGTCATATTTCTTCAATTTTATTTATTAAAGTAATAATGATTTATCTTAATTTGAATAATGATAAATTGATTATTTGAGCTCTTTTTTTCACGACCATTCATTAATTCACTTTCTTTTAATATCATTTTTCTTTTAGCAAATAATTGTTGATATTCACTTCATGGCTTTATGTTTCACATTCCCAACATCTTAAGCCTAAAGGAAGCTAGTATTAATATTTAATCTATTCAAATTCCCTTTATTTCTCTACGGGTGGAATTAATTCAGCTTCAATTATTATTCTTATTAATAAGTGATGGTTAATATTAATAGTCTTTGTCGATATTTTATTTCATTTAATAATTGATTTCATCATCAATTTAAATTATGTATTTTTATGATATATATCAAAAAACTAATAATCATTGTTATATTTGAGCCAATAAGCAAAAAAAATCATTATTTATATAGGATTGAATCATAACTCATTAATCAATTTTTGCTTATTTATTTGCTCATAATAATAATACTTTCATGCATTTCTTTTTCAAATTATTATAACAATATCCTCCTTATCCTTTAGTTTTTGTTCTTTCAATAAGTATTAAAACAAAGAGAAGTTCTGATTCAAATCTTTTAATTTTCAAAATTTATCTTCTTACTACTTTGGTGGTTTAATTCTTTGGGATTTTTTTTAATCAATCATCATGTTTCCAATTTTTTCTACGGATTTCAAATTCAAAAAGGAGTTAATTTGGAAATGAAGATACTCCTACCATCCCATTGAATAATCATTTCAATAAAAATCCGTCTTTATTTGTTTTTAATAATAATTTGAATTTATCTGATGATGTCATAGCTTCATCAAAGCCAATCTTAGTAAATCTTGAAATGCTTTTAAATAATGTGATTCCAGCTTTTTATAATCCACTTTTTCATCCATTTAAGTTATTTGATTATTCCATGGATCTACCAAAACCAATGTTGCTCTATTATCAAATTCTGAAAAGGAGGAATAAACCTTCTTCCATTAGAAATTCATACACTTCAACCGCCAAAAATAAATATTTACAATTAAACTTCCCAAGTATTCTTTAATAATATTTGGGAAAATAATATCAAATTTAAGGATATGATTTATTTGCAATAAGACCCAATAAGATTTATCAATAGGAGCTTAATATTTCATTCATAAGTCCTCATAGCAATTTATATGTCCTAATTAAACAAACCATTCCATACAGCTCACCTGTTATTATTTATAAAGTCTTTTTATTCAATAAGCCACCCTCAATTTTTTCAACTATAAATAATCCTATCATTTTTCCAAGGAAACTATTAAGTAACAGGCAAAGAATAACAATCAATGAAAGCAATTTGAGAGGTTTTGGCCTCAGACAGTGTTCTGATGAGAGAAACTAAGTGGGGTTACATTTAAGAAAACCAGGATTAACCATAGAAGAAATTGAAGAAAATAAGCATCAATAAACTCAACTCGAAGACTTTGAAAATATCATCAATTTTCAAATATTATCTTCATTCAGGTTTTCCGATGGAGAAAATCAAACGTTTATGAATAAAGCAAAAATTCCAAGCTTCAATCAAACTTAATGGACCCAAAATAATTAATTTAAATCTTTCCCTGATTCTATTTTCACAAAGAATGGATTCCATATTAAGGCTAATGTGGTTGGAAATGATATTAATTAATGGATGTATGGCATGTTTCCCTTCTTATAAAATAAAACTTTCTTCCAGTCTCAAATACATCAAAATCAACTGGCCATGGACTCAATTTACCTTCTATCAAGCTTTCAATACAATTTCCCAAAAAACCAATAATAATGGAAGTACTTTTCAGAATATCTGAAATATTACATAAATCTACAAAATCTTCAATTTTATTACAAAAAAAATAATAAATTATCAATTTTGGATCCCCCATTAAAATCAACAGAAAAATTTTCAATTCTAATTGGTAATGATATTTTAGATTTTAACCTTCAAAAACTCAATAAAACAACTTTGGATCAATAACATGGAAATGAGCCATATTTAAAAAGGGGCCAAAATCCAAAACATAATTTAATTACTGCATTTTCCTCACTTTTATCACATTCAGTACAATTGAATATAATTTCCAATTAATCCAAGCTCCTTTTTTGAAAAATTTATTCATAATGAAGAATTAGAAATAATGAAAAGAATTCCCAGTTAATAATTTTTACTTGAAAATTTCCAAAAAAAAGAATTATGAGAAAAATTGATTTGAAAATAAATATTCAACATGATTCATTAAAAATTAAACAAAAAAATTGCCTGCTAAACTAACACCTACTCATATATTTCCAAAGAAACAAATTCCAATAAAAAAAGGAAAAAATTCTTACAAAAAAAGTAACTTACTCATTAATTTTTTGTATTAAAAACTCAATTCATAAAACAGAATCAACATGTGATGAAAATTACTTAGCATTTTTTCATCAACTACATTTTTAGGAACACTATAATATGAAAAAACACCTTACATGAACCAAAATTTGATTGAATTTTGTAAGATTTGACTATGAAACTGATGATAATATCACTATCAATCAACAGTACTGTGTCTGTTCTTATGAAATATAATAATAAAATATTATTATAACCACAATTAAATAACTAGAGAATTATTTCTTTCACGTGTTAAGCACTACTATTGATTTTAACAGTGAGCAAGTAACTGCCTACTAGAATCAATTACAAGAAGATTTTAATAATAAAACTTCTTTTATTAAAATAATAAAATTATTTTAATATATAATTATCTTTTTCAAGAATAATTATAATGATAATTCTTGAAGAGAACTAATTTTAGAGAAAAAACTTTAAGAATTAAAGATAAATCACTCACTAATATTCCAAAGAGCTTATTGAAAGATAAGATAGTGAGATTTGACGTGGAATTGTGGATTTAAGGATCAAAATGAATTTATAACAGTATTACAACAATATATAGTTGTATTCTATGATTTCACGTCTTTCTGATTGATTCTGAAATATTTAAAACACTTAAGAATAGCTATAACTAATACTTACTTGTTGGTAATAATGATTTAAAATGATAATAAGATGATGATGTGGAAAAAACAGCAAGAAGAGGCCTCTTTTAACTCAACAACAGCTCACAGAGGCGTGCCATGGAGCAAACTGAAAAGCCAGTGAGTGAGAAAACAATAAACCCTTTTGGATTATTGATTGCATCATCTGTTGTCACGTAAGATTATCACAATTACTTAATTGATGCTTTTACGTGACTACTAACCCCAATATGGTTAAGAATAAAAGGAGTAACATCTGTAAATCTTCTTTTATTCCAGAATAATCATTGATTTCTCAAAGTTATCAATGTTATTGCCAATTTCATCACAGGTTGTAATTACTGTGAATTTTTGAAGATTCATTGTTTCACATAGAATAGTCAAAAATGGACTGTAAGTAAAGCTTTTCATTTTACTAGTAAAACTGTAATTATTTCTGGTTGTATCATAGATAATACAGTTCTCCATTAGTCCTGAAAGTTTCAGAAAGATTCATTAAGAATTGTATTTTTAATGAATTTTTGAAGTTTTTACCTCATTTCTACGTAGAATTGCAAATATCAGTGTTTCACTGGTTGCTATGAGGTAAATCAATGGATACAAGTCCAAAAAGAGTTTTAATTACTCTTTTAAGGTTTATCCATGGAAAGTCATTAAGAGTTGACATGGTTACAGGAGTCTAAGTAGCTCTTTACCTCCTTGGCATGTCAAAATAGCAGGTTATTTGCTATTTTCTTAAGTTTTACTGTAGTTGTAACATGGTAACCAAGTTCCCAAAAGGTTTTAGTTTACCAATTAGGCCAAGATCAGCCATGGATCCAAGCTTTGGAGCTGTCCATGCCTCTGAGGCCTCAGAAGTTGGGTACCCTGGCTCTCTTTGATGTCTTTTTCCCCCTTGCTTATTTTTTACGTCAAAATAGAAATTTAAGTTTCAAGTGAGATATCCACTATGGGTGTACCAAAAGTCCATGTAATAATACCATTATATTAAGTGCTCAAAACATGCATAACACTATTCTTAGTGTATATGTAACATGGGATTTCTCACTTTCCCATTATTTTGGTGTGAAATTAAGAAAAACAAAAATTTTCACGGATCTTTTATGTGGTATTGAAGTATTTTCCATTTTACCACCTCAAAGAGTTAATTTGAGCTTATTCACTCTATGGAGCTACCCTGAGTGAATTTTAGTGTAGAATCCAATTCTGGTCTTAAATCCATGGATTATTTTACTCAATAAAAAGTTATTCATCTTTTCTGAAATTAAAAATGATGAATTTTGGATATATGCATGACTTATGAGTTATGCATAATTCAAAATTTATTTTTAAGATAATTGTGGCCTATTTGGGTATGTAAAATATACCTCAAGGCTCACAAATTTCTTCAATGGCTATATGGAAAAATCAATTCGAAAGGACAAATTCTCACATAAAATAAGCAGATATATTTTTTAACAAAACGTATTATTTCTAAAGAATCTATCAATAAGAATGAATTTCTTATGTATGTGATAATAAATTGAGCCAAAATTATTTATAATTATACTATCATAAAATTACTAGCTTTATACTTCCCCTAATAATCAAGCTTTAATTGACATTTTCATATTTAAGAAATTTTTGCCACTCTGGAGGATCTTCATCATCAAACATATTCTTACATTGATAATAAATTTGTGAAGACATTTTATGCAATATGCTAAATCCAACAAAAAACTCAAAGACCCAATTTATCTCTACTCTGTTCCTTCTTAGATTACAAATTTCTCTTAATGAAGACCAGAAAACCTTCAAAATATCTATATAATGCTCAATTCAGACTCTTGATCTTTCAAGGTAGAGCTTAAAATTGCTATTATCATGATCATGAGCCGCAGCACCTGGTTATAGTTTGGGAATATATATGGATATCCTTCATAAGATGGACTTGAAAGAAAATATTGATCATTTAAGTAAATCCACTTGGTATTCCTTTCTATATTGATATGTTGACAAACATTTTAATAATGCAATGAGCTGATACAGCCCACAAATTGTAAAATGAATATAAAATAAAGAATAAAAAACCCTAATTAACCAATTCCAAGATATCAATTCCTTTTAAAAGTCAAATGAAGCATACAGATTAAGTAACATTTTCATAGAAAGGGGAGGAATCAAGAGAAAAAAACTCAAATTTTTGAATTTATTTTCCAAAATGAACCTTAATTCAAAAAGATAACTTAATAAAAAGAGGAAATTAAAACCATTTTCACAAGTAAAATAAATAAGAGCCAGTTAGAAATGAAATAATTTGAAGATTTTAGTTGTGTTTATGGCTTTATATCAGATAACTTGGGCTCTCAATTGATATTATTCCTTTCAGATCGGCATTCACATAAGATTACTTATTGAGTTTTTTTGAAACAATATATGTGAGCCTTGAAATATATTAAAAATACCAAAATAGTTCAAAGTTTATATAAACATAAATTCTATAATATACAGAACTCATTAGTCATTTTTATATCCAAAATGAATTATTTTTCATATAGAGAAATGTGAATATTATTTTCTTCAGTAATTAAATCCATGGATTCAAGGCCAGATTTGGATTCTACACAAAGGGTCACCTAGGGTATCTCCATAGAGTTAATGAGCTGAAATTAACTCTATGAGGTGGTATTATTGAAAAAGTATAACACCTCATCATCAATGCTACATAAAGTATTTTTGAAATGTTTTGTTTTTTGCATTTTCATGCCAAAATAATGGGATTGTGTGAAATCCCAGGCTACATATACACTAATAATAGGGTGATTAATGCTTATTGAGCTTACAAATAATTTATTCTCACATAAATCTTGGGTAAACCAATAATGGATATTAGTCTTAAAGCCTTAATTACTAACTTTTATGTGAAAATGATCCAGGAGGACAAAAGACATCAAAGAGATCAAGGGTATTCAGCTTTTTAGGCCTCTGAGGTCTTACCAGCTCCAAATCTTGGCTCTTTGGCTGATATTAACCAAATAGGTCTATTAAAAAATTTTGGGAACCCTGTTACCAAGTTAAAATCTCATTAAATCATGATAAAACATAATATATGATGCTATTTTCATTTTACAAGGACATAATGAGAAATTCTGACTCCTGTAACCATGTACATTATTAAGTATTTTCTATGGATAAAGCCAAAAAGATTAATCAAAGCACTTTTGGACCTAGTATCAATGAAGCTACCTCATGGCAACCAGCTGTAACTATGCTATTTGCTTTTACCACATAGAAATTGAGGTAAAACTTCAAAAAAAAATTGAAATGGAATTATTAATTAGTGCCCCTGAAGACTCAAGGATAAACAGAAAAGAGATAATACACACTAAAATAAAAAATAACCATTAATTAATAATTTAAATTGAAGGTTTTACTCACAGTCCATTTTTATGATTTCATGTGAAACACTGAATCTTCAAAAATTCACAGAAAATACAACCTGTTATGAAATTTCTAATAAAATTAGTAACTGTGAGAAAAAAAATTCTATTTTGAAGTAAAACAATATCTCAAGTAGTAACTCCATTATTTTCTAAGCATCAATGGCTTGTTAGCCACATAAAGTGACTTGATTAAGTAGTTATGATAGTCTTACATGACTAAGAGTGATTTAATCAATAAATCAATTAGCCTAAATGGTTTATCACTTACTTATTTTTCAACTTTCTTGTAAGGTTTGACTATGAAACAATAAGTAAATATTCCAAATATTTCACTTATTTTACTATGAATGTCCCTATTAATTTAATTAATTAAATAAAGAATAATTATTATAATAAAGAATTGCTATAATTATGGTGTAAAATTATTGTATTATAGAATGAATATAATAATATAATTTATATTATAAAGATATAATATAATAAAAATTAATATATTTGAATCTCTTTATTATTGTTACCAAAAAATAATAAAGGCGCAAGAAATTCTTTTTTAATAATAAAAAACAATTATTAACAATAATATTACTAATATTGATGTTATATATTAATATAAAGACTATTCATATTATTGAAAAAAATTATTAAAAGTAACAATAGAGATAAATTATTATAAAAGAGAAAATAACCTACTTTTAACACTTAATATAATAATTCTGAAAGATTTTAAGCCAAAGAATGTAAATACAACTTATTTAAATTTTATTTAAAAAATAAAATAAAATGAATTACAAATATTCTAAATCTTATGTGGAAAATAATATTTATAGAGAAATATAGCAAAATAAATTAAACAAATGGAGTAATCACGTCAAGATTGATGATTATAATAAGGATTAACTTTGGTCTTTGATAATATAAATGATTTATATATGAAAAATAAAGATTTTATTTTTTTAGTAGGTTTATTGTTTTTGATGCAACTGAGGGGGAAATAGATTAAAAAGAGCTCTATTTATAGTAAATTCCTCCCTTATAGAGTCCAACAGGCTTGTAGTAGACATTTACTGATAGTATCCACTGAAATTTATCAGTATGTTAAGGTTGAGAATTGATTACATCATAATCAAAACATCTTATCTTATCATTATTCCATTATTTGGAGTTATCAATATAGCTCTAAGTTTGATGACATCATAGGCTTTGAAGAAGACTCAACTTCGTGGATTTCACTAGTATTAACCAGTTTTATCACTTATATAATTGTTAAGCCTAAAATAAGATTACAGTGAGTGATAATAAATGATCAATTTTAAGCTCAAGCTTTTATCATTAATAACGTTTAGGTTATACAAGCTAAAGAAATTCAGAGAGTGAATTCTGATATGTTGGAATGTCTTTATTAAGCTTCCAAGAGAATTTTATTACATCATCAAAACTCTATTTTTGATGATTTTTCTTGTATCTCATCTTTTCTGTTGAAATTCAATATTTTAAACTTCAAACCATGATTTCAGGGGGTTTTACCTTGAATATCATAATATAAAATACATCATTCTTCACGTATAGACTAGTAGAGCCTGAGTATCCAATTTACTTTAAGTTTGGACCACTTTCACAACAAAGTGGTCAACAGCTCTAGCAATTTTGTTCAATAAACCCTTACAGGTTATAACCTTGTTTATAACTTGTCAAATAAAGCTCATACCTGTATTCTTACAGCTATTACATGTTAAATTTATTGTTGGTTTAACTCTCTATAATTTATATTTCAGGAGATATTAGCTAAAAACCATGGATGTATGCACTGACCATAAAAGTGCATATATTCAGCTTAATTCCTTAAGTATTAACTTTATAGAAATGACATAAAATTGTTTTATGTGTATCTTTTCATGAATAATATAATGGTGAGATTTATTTCACATGTTGTTTGATTGGTTTCTGAGATAAATAAGAATTTATGTCCTTTTATGGCATTTTAGCTTATTACTCATTAGTTATTGACTTTACAGATATGCCATAAAAATCAAATATGTGTGTTTTATCATGGGATATCTAATGGTGTAATTCATTTCACATGTTTATTCATCAAATTCTAAGTTCATTCAGAATTTATGCCTTTTCATTTTATCTTTACTTATTGCAAGATAATTATTTGGAGGAATAATTTTTGTAAAGTTGTTCTTGTGATCTTTTTGGATATGTTGTCATATCTCAAAGGCTCACATTTATCCATGGAATTCCTCTGTGAGCATTTGTAGACTTAAAATATGCCTTCTATTGATATTTTTCTAGATATCTTTTTCAGGCTGAGTCTATGATAAAGGTGTATGATAGTATTTACAAGCTTTAACTATGACTGTGACATGGTAAGAAAAGTTTAAAAAAAAATTGATTTATGATAATAAAGGTTTATAATGATGATAAAAGGGCTTTACTATTGCATAATAGTGGTGGCGAGTGCTGCTGAAAGCTCTGGGTGCAGTCTTACCAGTTGGGTTACTATGATAAGAGCTACAATACTTAAGTTTAAAGTATAACCTGTTTATTTTCCAAGATTATATCTGTTTTTTACAGTTTTACTATGTAGGAATTCAAGAGCAGGATGGGGATTCCTTTTCTGGAAGTGAAAAGGCCTCCTTTTATCCTGAAATGGGGTGGAAAGGCTGCTAGACCTTTTCACATAGAGGAAGTGAAAATTTTTCACTCTCAAGGACAGGCTTGTGGTTTTCAAAAGGCCTTTATAGCCTGTATTGGGCTCAGATGTGGTTTTGAAACCACATCTGGGCAGCTTTCACCAATACAGGGTGAAAATTTTCATCTGGGGACCACACAGCCTGATTCTGATGTGTATGATGCATAGAATTCTGTACAGAACCTGTATGGGACCCCAGTATTGACCAAACTATGAGTTATTGAGGTAAAACCAAGCTTCTTTGTCTGTTTGACACCTCATAATCATGGCTATGGTATATTATCCCATGGTAATATTGGCCAAACTGCGGGATTTTGACCTTAAAACAGCCATACCTTTGTCAGTTTTTGAGATATCAACCTCAAAATTGGCTCAGTGTGTAGCTCTGTATGTGTTCTACACAATGGTACCTCATTTGATATGTTTATCATCAAATATGGTAAAGTTATCTCATGTACAAGATTTTTGTACATATGCATGTCTTAGGCAAAAAGCTTTATCAGGCTTGTTTGCCTTATAAATTTTGTTCTAGATGAGATATAGGGAAATGAATGACACCATCAGATAGCCCTGATTTTTCTCTTTCCAAAAAGACCCCACTTTAATTATCTCACACCAAAACTGTAGAAGTTAGATGAGAGGTGAATATTTTATTCATCCTTATTTGGCCTCAATTTGGCCATAGCTTCTGTAATACTGGTTCTAGCTCAGTTTGGCTTGTACCATTGGATAGCCCTGATTTAGAGCTTCATTTTGAATACCCCTTTGATGAGGTTACACCTCTTACTCTTTATTTCAGATGAGAGGTGAAAATTAAGGTTTATGCTCAGCAACAACTTTGCGCAGGAATAACTTTGTTATTGTTTTTCCCATGGTGATGGGACTTGTTTATTTGGAAAGGAATGAGTTTACTCTTTCTTTTGTTAGCTTTTGAGCCTATTTGGATCAGCTCCATATTTTGGTGGTATCTTGGCTATACCATTGATTTATGGTATTTGGCTGTCATTCTTGTGCTCTGGTTTTGAGTCACAGGCTGAAATACCCTCCCTCTAAAAAAATGCTCATCATTGATGAGACTGTTCAGTCCTCCTATAGGCTTTGGGTCCCCTTAAATTAAGGTTCCCATCTGGTATGGCATCTTCTGCCAACCACCTGTCCTTATCAGCTGTCTGGTTCTTGAATCTGACTAAGTACTGTCTCTGATCCTTCTCATTAAGTCTGATCTTCCTGGCCTTGATGATTTTCTTCACTGGTCCAGGGGAATCCTCCACTTCCACTATTTCTGCTGGTGTGGGGTTCCTCTTCTTGGAGGGGAATTTATCCTCCTCTGTCTGGAAATATGGCTTGACTAAACTCACTGGAAAGACTGGGTGTTTCCTGGAAAATTCCTCTGTGAGTTTTACTTCCACTGCATTTTTACCTATCAATTTAATGATAGTAAAGGGCCCCACAAATGAGTCTGTCATTTCCTTGGGTCCTTTGATATTATTAAAGTTAAGTGTAGACACTAACACTTTGTCCCCTTCTTTAAATTCAGGTTCCATGTGTTATTTGTCCCACCTCTGCTTATTATATTCTTTTGCCTCAGCTATGAATTTGGCAGCTGTGTCACAAGCTCTCTTCCACATATCATGGAAATCTTTGGCTGTGGGGTGGATGGTCACAAGATTTTTTTCAGGTGATCCACTGGAAATAGGGGATTCCACCCTTTTTCTACCACTGCAGGTGTTTTTCCTGTGGGAGAGTGCTTACTTGTGTTATAAGCCAGTTGGACTGCTGGTAGAAGAGTAACCCAGTCATGGGTGTAACCTTCATGGTCCTTGTATTCCATGCCATAGGCACAGAATCTTCTAAGGATGTCCTCCATTGTCTGGATCATCCTTTCAGCTAATCCATCCGTTTGTGGATGGTAAGCTGTAGAAAAAGCAAGTTCAGTACCCGGCATGTCATAGAGGTTGGTCCAAAATTCAGATGTGAACCTTGGGTCCCTATCACTGATGATGATCCTAGGGACTCCACAGGTGGATATGATTTCATTCCAGAATAACAGAGAAGTATCCATTTCTGTGTCCTCCTTGTGACATGGTAGGCACCTCATACTCTTGCTGAACCTATCAACTATGATTAAGCAGGCATTGAAGTTTTCTTTGCCTCCTGGGACAAGTCCTGTAACCCAGTCCATGTTGATGGTTTCCCATGGGTGTTTGGGTTCTTCTATGTGTTGAGGTACCCCATACCTCTTCCCATGTTTTATATTTTCCTTTTGGCATCTTTCACAATTGTTTATGTATTCACTCAACTCTTGTTCCCATTTGGGCCACCAAGAAGTGCTTTCTACCCTTTCTTTGGTCCTGTCTTCCCTCATGTGTCCCATATAGGGGCAATCATTGCATTCCTGCAGGATCAAAGATATATGGTCTCTTTCTATTATTTTATGTGCACTAGTGCGCTTCTCTCTATGATATAGAAGGCCATCTATAAGGAAAAGTTTATTGTTCTTATAGTCCCTCAACCAGGGTTCCTCTAACTGGGATTGCAGTTCTGGGCTCCTGTATTTTTGTTGAAGGAGTTGTAAGAATATACCACACTGTTTGTGTGTGGAATATGTCTTCATCACTGCCTTGAAGAATTCAGTATGCAATTTTGAGGAGCTTATTTCCAGTATGGGAGTTTCTGTTCCTTCTGAGTTAGTGTTTCCACTGTCTGGGGTACCACTTTCTGGTTCCCACTCAGAAAATCTGAAATTTTTCTTCCTGTCTATTTCCATGAAATGGATAGCAATTTCAGCTGCTACTTCAGGGTCATAAGCTGGGTTGCTTTTGACATTATCCAGTGGCCATCTGCTGAGGTCATCTGCATTGGTATGACTTGTACCCTCTTTTCATATTATGGTCATATTCCCTCTCACCAGGGCATTTTGGTGTAACCTGCTGGCCAGTCACACATTATTACCAGGAGAGAGCTTTAGCATACTTTGTTTGTTCTTAATATGTGACTTTATTTTTACCCTTATATCACTTGAGTATTCCTTTTTTATTCTTATTAGGTGAAAATAAAGTGTTTTAATTTCTATCAAGAGAAGGACTTGATTATGATAATAAAATAATCCAACATTAAACATTGCCAAAAATCCAAATTTTACTCACCTTTATTCTAGAGTTTTAGACTTCCAACAAGTAGGCTTTCACTTCATTTAATTTACAGAATGTTCAGGGATTTTCAATGAGAGTAATTTACAAGAGTATCTGACATAAATGAAGAAATTATTCATTAGATAATAAATGTTAATCCCATTTGTGTTCTTAAAATATACTGAATTTATTATTTATATTTTTTCCAGGAAACTGAAAAAAAAGAAATTCCCAACCTCTTAAGAGAACCAAATTGAATCTATAGAAGAGAAGAGTACTTATTAGGATCACTGAAAGTGAATTAAGTGATATGCTCAAGGAATGGAGGAGAATAACATAATTTTGAATTTCACAAATAGCTTGAAGCAAGAAATAATTAAATAGATGCTATAAATTTAATACTCTTCTGATTTTTGGTGAATTGTATGAATAAAAGAAGTTATAAATTAGGAATTTTCTGATCCAAAATATAATGTTCTTCATGCATATGAATTAATTTCTTTATGAAAGATTGATAAATAGTATTTTTCATTTAAGTGTGATCCAAAGAAATTAAAAGTTAGTTTTTCTATGAGAACTACAAAATCTTATTGTTTAATAATCCCTTCATAATTTTCAAATTTTGGTTTCTGAAGTTAATTTTTGGATAAGAAAGGTCTTTTACTTTGGGTAATGATGAGAATCATTTTTCAAAAGTATTTTTGATAAAAAAAATATTTTTTCTTTTCTACAAAAATCAGAGTTTTCTGAAAGAACACTTTACTTAGTAGAAAAATCTTGTTTTCTTAAGTTGAATTCCATGGGGTTTTTTGCAAAAAAAGCTTTCTTGTTTCAAAGTTGGAGTTTTAAATCAAATGATTCAGTTTGAATAAAATTACAGGTTTTGAGAGAAAGTAGGTCTTTTGCAAAAAAATACTCTTTGAAAAAGTCTTTTGCGAGGTCACAGTTTTTTTTGAAAAAAAGAATAGATTTTCTGAAAAATGTAGTTCTATTCAAAAAGAAATAACAACTTTCAACAGAAAGATATTTTCTTGTTGAAAAAATAGTTCTTTTGGAATTCTTAGTTTTTTGAAAGAAGTTTCTTTTGAAAGAAATCTATATTTTTGAGGCAAAAAAAGTATTTTCAAAATAACAAGTTACTTGGGAAAGCTTTCCTAGAAAAATCAATTTTGCTTCTAAAATTACAAAAAAGTGTTTTTATGTTGGAAATTTAGCTGGTTTCTTTGACAAAGGAAAGGGTAACATTGAAAAAATTGTTCTTTTTCCACAAAACTACCTTCTTTCAAAAAAGTCATTTATAAAAAAATTAGTTAAACTTTGTTTTTGCAAAACTATTTGAAAATAGTTTTTTTAAAAGACCCTTGGAAGAATAGTATAAGGTAGTAAAAAAGCATTTTTTTGAAAATACTAGTAAACAAACAATCAATTGGAAAAAACTAATCAAAAAAGCAGTGTTTCTAAAAAAATAATACAATGGTTTTTTCAAGAATACAAGTGCAAAAAAGATTTTTTGCTAAAAACTAGTACAGAAATATTCTTTTGAAGAAAAACTGGTGCAAAAATAGTTTTTTGAAAAAAACTAGTACAAAAATAGTTTATTTCAAAAGAACTAGTACAAAAATAGTTTATTTGAAAAAAACTAGTACAAAAATAGTTTTTTTGAAAAAAACTAGTACAAAAATAGTTTATTTGAAAAAAACTAATACAAAATTGTGGATGAACTTGCAACATCCAATTGTTCCTCTCTTAGCTGGTAAGCCTTGCATCTGCACTACTTTCTCACTTTGCCATGGGTTCAAATCACCCATGTGGCAGGCAATGAGGCACTCCTTGCTAAGATCCATTGGGGTTCTCCTATTGTAGAGAGAAACCACCCATTATGCCTCAGTGTTTTGCTTGACTGGTGCCGCCAGGGCCCACCTGCAATATCCTAACACTGCAGAGGCTGGTGTTCACAACCCCCTGGTGTTTTACAGCCAGTTTCGGGGGGTTGTTCGCGCTAGCTGATGCAAACAACCCCCTGGCCTTTTACTGCTTGTTTCGGGGGGTTGTTCGCGCCAGCTGATGCGAACAACCCCCCGGCCTTTTACTGCTTGTTTCAGGGGATTGTTCGCGCTAGCTGATGTGAACAACCCCCCGGCCTTTTACTGCTTGTTTCAGGGGGTTGTTCGCACTAGCTGATGCAGACAACCCCCAGGACTTTTACTACTTGTTTCAGGGGGTTGTTTGCAGAAGCTGATGCAAACAATCCCCCACCTTTTTGCAGCCAGTTTTGGGGGGTTGTTTTCACTAGCTAATG
The DNA here is from genome assembly GCA_023105745.1 of Austropuccinia psidii. Taxonomy (NCBI): domain Eukaryota; kingdom Fungi; phylum Basidiomycota; class Pucciniomycetes; order Pucciniales; family Sphaerophragmiaceae; genus Austropuccinia; species Austropuccinia psidii. Next base: position 48,596,554 of record JALGQZ010000008.1, on the reverse strand, counting down.
CAAGCAACCCCGTATGTTTTCCACTGTTTTGAGGGGGCTGTTTGAGCTAGTTGATGCAAACAACCTCATGTCCTTTTACGTCTGGCTTTGGGGGGTTGTTGGAAACAGCACCCCTCCAATTTCTATTTTTTTAGGGTTTTTTCACACAACCTTTTTGTAACCAAATACACAGTCTTGGAGATGGTGTCATAAGGCCTTTTACACTAGTGTGATCAAACCACCCCCAGCCATTTGAATCTGGTTGTGGGGGGTTGTTTACAATACCATATATGAATTACCTCTGGATTTTAGAGCTACCTTGTGGGGGCTGTCTGCACCAGGTGATATAAACCAACCCCCAAACCTTTTAGTATAGGAAGATATTATTTTGATTATCTATCCCTGCAAGCCAATGGAAACAAGCTGAGTGATTCCATGTATTTGAGCATAATTGTGGAATAATTTTAATCATCTTTGGAGGGTGGTTCATCATTAGAGGAAAAGAAAGAAACTGATGGAGAACCTCAGCTGTCATTTGATATTTTTTGGAATATTAACTATGCAAGAACACTCACATTTTCTAATTTTGTAATGGTTAATGGTCTGAAATTTATCATTAGTAGTAGTGTTTAGTGAGTGGGGCAACAGAAATTATAATTAAAGATGTACTTTCAAGCAGAGAATATAATTCATGTGCACACCACTCTATAGCATCTGAGTAACCTTTCACTTTTTCCTGCCTAAATAAAACTCATAGCTCACATATTCCCTTTGAAAAAAGTGGGGTTCAATATAAACCTTATAGGAGGGAATAAACTTAATGATTTTATTTTTTCCCAGTAATTAGAATGCAAAAATTTAAGTTCTAGTGGCATACTTCATATATAATATAAAGTTTGACAAAGAATGAAAGTAATGTTATATTTATGGATTAGCCAAAATACTTGTGAAGATTAATTTCTAATAAAAAATAATTCCCAAATTTCTCATCTTTAAGCTTAAATTTACATTTTTTGGTTGGACATCTTTGTATTACTACTAAATTTCTGATATTATTCAAAAATAATTGAATTTTGAGGTAGATTATGTAAAATTTGAACCAAAAGCCAAAAACAGTTTCATAAAAACAAAATCCACCAAAACATATTACTGGGGACACAAGTGTTTGTATATTGAAAATACTAATGTAGAAAAAATGCTTTTACCAAACATATGTTCTGAATTTTTGGAAATTTCAATACAATGAAGAAGCTTTTCTTCACCTGAAAGATGAAATTTAAGCATTTTTTTTATAATTATAATGATTTCTGCATGTGAAAGGTGTATCTTATCAAATACTCTTTAAACCCTCCAAGGATTTCCATTGCTTATCTGTCAGAAAACTATTAATTCTTGTCCACAGAGCTTCTTTCAGAAATTGTTGGTGGTGTGTTCTGTTTCAGAGGGAAGTGTATAACAAGCTAAAATGATGAAAATGTTTGAATTTAGAATATAAGGGTATGGCTGAGCCTTCTTGATATTAGTTCCTAAAATCATTTCATAATTTCTGTTATTTGGATATTTATCAATTTTTATTCTGTGCTCTCAATGGAACATTTAGGGCTCATATCAAGACATGATGACCTTTTTTTCTGCAATAAATTGTGCTCTTAAACAATAGATATTAATTGTTAATTGATCAAATTCCCATTTTTTTCCTCCCTTAATTGAAAGATATTCTTCCCATATCACATAACTCACAGAGAATTACTGAGGTCATAGCCTAATTTGGAATACCATTAAGTGATAAAATAGCTCATTAAAATGGATATGAATATTCAAAGGGAAAGTGAAACTTTCTTTCTTTTTGACTCTATAAACACAAATTATACAATATTTATTGATATCTCAAACATTTTAAAGGGGGTTAAATTCTGAATAATAGGTGCTTGAGGAGAAGAGGATGCTGCTCAAAATACTGAAATAACCCACTTCTGCTCCATGTAATTTTCTTTGCAAATATTATTGTTAAATTATGAAAGGTTGTTTTAATCATATATTGAGTTAATCCAGCTGTGAAAGAAAAATCTAATACTGAAGTTCATGCAGGTAATATTTGGGCTTTTCTTAGGTCATTGTATAATTATATCTTGGTTATATTAATTTCACATTAAGAGATATTTTAAAGTCACAGACAGGACACATTAAATTACTGGCTAACCAGTCACATGAAAATTGCCCTGGTGTCTATACTCCTGGATGGCTATTTTCCACCTCAGCATGTGTCTATTGGTAGTCTTCATGTTCAGTAAAGACTTCAAGGCTGTGCACTCTGTGTAGACTTCAAATACTGCACCCTCCAAATAATAATGGAGTTTTTCTAGAGCCCAGACTAAGCATAGACATTCTGTCTGGGTGGCCCCATACCTGGCTTCTGAATCTTTCAGCTGCCTAGAGATGTAAAAGATTGCTCCCTCTCTTGGTTCACCATCCACAATTTGTCTCCAGTGAAGGGCTGCTCCTAAGCCTTGGCTACATGCTGCATCTATGTATAACTTGAATGGTAGTTCAAATTCAGGAAAGATGAGCACAGGTGCATTTGTGAGTTCATATTTAATCCTCTCATATGCATACCTTATTTCCTTGGTAATATCAAAAACTACATCTTTTGAACATAACTTGTATAAACTACTAGTTATGTGGGCAAAATTCTTGATGTGGTTTCTATAGTAGCTAGCAAACCCAAGGAAATATTGCATCTCTTTTATGTTTCTTGGTACTGGCTTTTGCAGTACTGCTGCTACTTTGTTCTGGTCAATTTCCAGACTAAGACCTGAGACTTTATGTCCTAGAGCTAGTAGCTCTTGTTGGCCAAAATTGCACTTCTCAAGTGAAATTTTCAGATTTATGGGTATGCATTTACTTAGGACTCTGTCTATGTATTGCACATGGTCTTCCCATGTCTCTGAGTATATAATGATGTCATCAATATATACTACCATCTAGCCTTCCAATATTTCTTCTTGAAATATGGTGTCCATCATCTTTGAAAATGGGCTGGTGCATTTTTGATGCCAAATGGCATCCTGGTGTACTCATATATGCCCATATGACATATGATTCTGAGTAATTTCATGGAGTTTGGTTTGACTCCATTCTGGTGGAAGCCTTTCATACAATCCATTTTGGTTATGTATTTGGCTTTTGCCAGTTTTTCTAATGCATGAGGTATGCTGGGTATAGGGTACCTGTCAGCTTTGGTGTAGTTATTCAGATCTCTGAAATATCCACACAGCCTAGACTTCTCATCATGCCAGGTGATCAGGACAGGAGTGGTAATTCCCACTATTTCATTATGTCCAATCTTTTTGATGACATCCATGTCCAGGAGTTCATTGATATGTTTTTAAATTTCCTTCCTGGTTTCCAGACTTCCTGGTTAAGGGGGTCTCCTGAGCATGGGTGGATAAGGTCTTTCCACATTCAGATATAGCTCTATATCATGGCCTTTAATATTTCCTAATGGTTCTTCACCAATTTCAAATGCTGGTCTATTCTTTCTCAGAATTTTCAGTAAACTTAGTTTTTTTTACTGGTGAGGGTAGTAATAAAATGTCCCTCTCTGAATTCATTCAGTAGTTCTTTCAGAGGGTCTTGGGAAGATATTTGGTACATATCAAGTGAAATTTTCTTTTCCTTATTGGTACCAATGGTAATGTGCCTGCTTTTACTATTGTAAATATCTATGCCATAAATCCTCTGGTAATCTGTTCCCAGTAAAAAGCCTTGGATGTGGGCATCATCAAACACAACAAACTCTGGGTTAAGTCTGATGTTACCTTTCCTATGGGGTATAATTATCTCTTTGATAATTGTCCCAATGGAAGTCATCTTCCCTGATGCACTCTTGAAACTCTTTTCCTTGGTGGGCAAGAGCTGGTTTTCCCAGTCTGGGAAGTGGTTGTCCAGATAATTTCTGGCCACTATGGAGCAGTGTGCTCCACTGTCAATGATCAATGGATGTTGATCATTGTCAATACAAACAGTCATTTCTGTGGCTGTTCCATGTATGTTTGCCATTCCTTTGGTTGGTGTAACCAGGAATGTTTGTACATCTTGTGTGTGTTTGCACAAGTTTTTGTTGGATGTGTCTTGTGGCATGCCTGCTTCTAACTGTATGTCCTAAATTTCTGGTGGGGTTTCCTTTTGGTATTCCACTAGAAATTCTTCTCTTGGGTCTTTTTCTTCATCAGATTAATCTCTGTTGGCATCTCCCATAGAGTCTGAGTCAGATTCCTCTGTTGGGAATTCCTCCTCTGGGACTTTTCTCAATGGCATAGACCTTTTTCTTTTCCTTTGGACAGTCGTTGCCATAGTGGTCTGTTGAACCACAGGTGTGGCAAGAATTATTCTTCTTTTCTATCTCTGCCACTGTTTCTCTGGGTTTGTCTTTAAACTCCACCCTGAAAGGTTGTTTCTATTTTGAACCACTGCTTTTATATGGGGTGTATTTCCCTATATTAGTTCTTTTCCTTACATCTTGTAATGTATTTGCAATGTCATCTAGAGTGCAATTGTGGCTGCATCTGCATTTCACTGCATGCTCTAGTTCTCCTGGAATTTGTTTCAGGAGTTTGTGATTCCTCATCTGAATGTTCATTTGAGTATAAATGGCTTTAACTCTTTTAGACTATCTGAGACACCACCCATATGGATCTTTGTCCACACAGTATTTGTCATTTTCAAATGACATGGTCTTCTGCCATATCCAAGTACCATTGCTGTACTTTTGGAAGATTTGACTCTTCCACCATTGATTTCTTTCATTTCTGTGTACCATATACTAGCATGGCCTTTAAATTCTGTATTCAGTCTAGAAGTAATCCAGTAGTCTGGTATGCTTGGTACGTCAATGAAGAGTCCATCAATATAATCTATGAGCTCCATACGATCATATTCTCCAGTTCCAGAGAATTTGGGCCAGCTTGAGCCTCAGAAAGCTGTTTCAGGGCTTCCTTGTCTGAATAAGACATATTATCTCCATACTGGTATTGTGATGGAGATCTTGCCTTATTCATCAACATGTCATATTGATGATATGGATTATCCATCACATGGCCTTGTGGTTGAGGCTTCATGTTATGGTAGACATTAAACAGTTTGTTTATTTCTTGATCCAGAAAATCCATGTCCCTTTTGCTGTGGTTTTGTTCTTCAAAGACTAGATTCAGTCTTTTGTTGGTTTCTTCAGAGGCTTTGTTCAACTGAGCATGTCCCTCTTTAAGAGTTTTGACAATTTTGTCCATGGAGGCTGTTAATGTTTTCATCCTCTCATGGCTTGCTTGAAGTTCTTTAAACTGCTTTTGAGTTTTCTCAGCAAATTGGGACCTTTTTAACCACAGTGCATCACTGTTTGGGTTACTCTCAGGTGTGACAACATTATGTTCAATCTGAGTGGGGGTAATATTTCTATTAATAGGACTACTTATTCTAGAGCTATTTACAACTACTTCTGGTTCTTGTGCACTTCTTTCACCAAATCCAACAGCTTCTGGATCATTGGGTCTGACTCTTTCTTCCTCTGGCTGAAGGTGGTCTTGTTTTTGCCCTTGTATCCTTGTCTTCTCCTGGAAACTTCCTGGGATTGTGAAGAATGGTGACTCTTGGCCACTGATCTGTTGGTTTCTGAATGGTGTGAAGCCACTGGAGAGCTGATTTGGCCTGCTCCTTGTGAGCCTGAAGGAATCTGAGTATGCCCTGTCTGGGTCAGCTGTTCTTCTATAGCTTGGATAGTGGCTTGATTCTCCCTTATTCTGTTTTCCCTCACCTCCAGGAGTCTGAACTGCCTGGTAGGATTCCAACCTTTGGTGATTACCATAAGGTCTCTGAAGTCTATCTCTTTGAGAAAAATTCTCTGTAAACTTGCTCCAAGTTCTGCCCAGTGGGATGCCAGGTTTAACCTCTTGTTGTCCATTCTCCATTGAAATAAATCTTTGAGGAGTTGGTGGAGCTGAAGAACTTGATCCATGTCTTTCCAGTCCTCTGGTTTGAGGTTCCTGTTGAATTGGAAAGTGAATGGCAGAGTGAGTATTCTTTCCCTCAGTGTCTTGCCATCTACCACTGTTTCCAAGGTGTCCTCTTCCAGGTCTTCTGGTTCTGGACACGCCTTCTCTGTCCTCTGGTTGGTTCCTTTGGAAGCCAAGGTTTCTGAGGTGTACAGGTGACATATAAGTGTTTTCAAGCAGTCAAAAACTTTATGTTCTTAGGGTATTTACCTTTGACTGTGCCTTTTACAAATCTTTTGTCTGCTGATTTTGGCAATTTACCTCTAGAGGTTACAACTGGGTTAATTATGGTAATTTTCCCTGTACAAGTGGTTAAGGTTGGTTTACCTTGTATTGAAGCAGAGTTTTGTGGTTTTCTATTCCTCTGTGTGGCAATGGGTTTCCACTTCTTGACTGTACTCAGGCCTTCAGTGTGCCTCTTTCCTTTTCTCTTGCTGCCCTCTGGTTCTGAGGGTGTCACTGGTGTGTTGGCCTGTGACTGGGTCTCAAGTGGTACACAGGAAAAAGAGGGCTTAATTTCAGTTAGGACTTCTTAAAATGCTGTTTGCACGTCTAAGAATGGCCTCTGGGCTTGTATGTTACTACAATATGCCCTTGTATAATGACAGTGTAATTGAATTAAAATTTTCATGTGAAAAATACAGCTTACAGATATCTGGTACACTGTTTGTATGCCAGTATCTCACAGAATAGCTTGTAATTAGCAAGTATAATCTGATAAAAGTGGTATGTAAGAGGGTAATTGAATTAATAATACACCCAACCATGCCTCAACTGTTGGTTTTACAGTAAGAGGTGTCCTTATCTTAATTAAAAAAAAGGACTTCTCTTAATGGCTCAAATTGTCTTTATATGTAAAACACACCAAAAATAAGGGTTATTGTGATGATTAAATTATGATCAACCATGCCACAATTTTATTTAATGAAGATAATTAAAAGTGGTGTATTTCATATACCATTATAAGGTCCAAAAAGTTAAAAAACACGGGAAGGCCCCCAAAATGTCAGGCTGAGTCTATGATAAAGGTGTATGATAGTATTCAAAAACTTTAACTATTACTGTGACATGGTAAAAATAGTTTAAGAAAAATTATTTATGATAATAAGGGGTTATAATGATGATAAAAGGGCTTTACTATTGTATAATAGTGGTGGTGAGCACTACTGAAAGCTCTGGGTGCAGTCTTACCAGTTGGGTTATTATAATAAGGACTAAAATACTTAAGTTTAAAGTATAACCTGTTTATTTTCCAAGAGTATAACTGTTTTTTACAGTTTTACTACATAGGAACTCAAGAGCAGGATGGGGATTCCTTTTCTGGCATTGAAAAGGCCCCCTTTTATCCTGAAATGGGGTGGAAAGGCTGCTAGACCTTTTCACGTAGAGGAAGTGAAGATTTTTCACTCTCAAGGACAGGCTTGTGGTTTTTAAAAGGCCTGTATATCCTGTATTGGGCTCAGATGTGGTTTTGAAACCGCATCTGGGCAGTTTTCACCAATACAGGGTGAAAATTTTCATCTGGGGACCACACAGCCTGATTCTGATGTGTATGACGCGTAGAATTCTGTAGAGAACCTGTATGTGACCCCAGTATTGAATGAACTATGAGGTATTTAAGTAAAAAAAAGCTTCTTTGTCTGTTTGACACCTCATAATCATGGTTATGGGATATTATCCCATGGTAAGGCTGTATTGGCCAAACTGTGGGATTTTGACCTTAAAACAGACATACCTTTGTCAGTTTTTGAGATATCAACCTCAAAATTGGCTCAGTGTGTAGACCTGTATGTTTTCTAAACAATGGTACCTCATTTGATATGTTTATCATTAAATATGGTAAAGTTATCTCATGTACAAGATTTTTGTGCATATGCATGTTTTAGGCAAAAAGCTGTATTGGGCTTGTTTGCCTTATAGCTTTTGTTCTAGATGAGATATGGGGAAATGAATGGCGCCATTAGATATCCCTGATGTTTCTCTTTCCAAAATGACCCCAATTTAGGTATCTCACACCAAAACTGTAGAAGTTAGATGAGAGGTGAATATTTTATTCACCCTTATTTGGCCTGAATTTGGCCATAGCTTCTGTAATACTGGTTCTAGCTGAGTTTGGCTGGTACCATTGGATAGCCCTGAATTAAAGATTTATTTTTAATACCCATTTGATGGGGTTGCACCTCTTACTCTGTATTTCAGATGAGAGGTTAAAATTAAGGTTTATGCTCAGCAACAACTTTGAGCAGGAATAACTTTGTTATTCTTTGTCCTATGGTGATGGGACTTGTATATTTGGAAAGGGGTGAGCTTACTCTTTCTTTTGTTAGCTTTTGAGCTTATTGGCTCAGATCCATGTTTTGGTGGTATCTTGGCTATACCATTGATTTATGGTATTTGGCTGTCATGCTTGTGCTCTGGTTTTGAGTCACAGGCTGACAATCTTATTATCAATAAGTTAGCTAATTAGATCATTAAGACAACCAAAGTAATTATTAGTTATTAAATAATTCTTGGTATTCTAAATTATTAAAATCCTCCAGAAAGACATAAAATCATCTAATATTGCTATTGAAAATAGTATTACAGCTATAATTTGGTATATTATTGCTTTATCCACCTTTTTTATTCCTTAAATCCACAAATAATATGTCAAATCACTCTACCAATCTTTTTCAAGGTATCAGTAGATTTCTATCGAGCTCCCTTTTAATATTATTAAAGTTTCTTCTCCAATTTTATAGATTTCTGCAAGAATTTCTAATAATTACTCTTGCAAAAGATGATTATTGATTAAAAGAATTTCATATTTTTTTAATAAGTTTTAATATCTAAACTTCTTTTAATTGATTCTAATAGGAAATTACTTCTTATTGCTATAATCACTAGTATTTTATGTAAATTAAAAGGAAGAATTAATAAATCATTTGATTATTTGTGGTTGTAATATATTGATTTATTATATTTCATAAGAACAGTCATATTACTCTTTATCAATAGGAATATTGCCAAATATTTTATAGAAAAAACATTAAATTATAAGGGATCAAAAGGATGGTGGAAAATATTTTCCTTTAATTATAGAGGCTGGTGAAGGATAAAATGTTGTAATTTTCATATCAATAATATTCTTAAGAAGAAATTGGGATCTCTATTTCAATATTACCCAAAAGAATTAATAAGAAATCTCAAAAATCTATATAACCAATTAGTTGGTCAATTACATTTATTTCAACAATATTTTTTGGACAAGAAATCTTTACTCATGCTTTACCATTGAAGGAGGGTCTTCGTCACTTCATTTAAAAACTTTCATATATTCCTAATCAATACTATTTTCAGGCTCTGAGTATTTGGGTGACATGGCTCATTTTGGTTTCCATAACTCTGCTTATTATTTTCAGATGTTAATTCATGCAGCTTTTAAATATTTAATTTCCAAAAATAATCTACAAATTTAAATAGAATGTTATAAAGTAAATGTATCCCAGCCTTCACTAGAAATTGATACTTTGCAAATCCTAATTATTTCTTGATTATTTCTATCTTATACTGAAATCTGTAGTTGAAAGAACATCCTCAGAAATCCTTCATATTGGAAGTCCTTTCATTAGTTCAATTATTTGATTTAGACTTGTTTTTTTGTATGGCCATTACCTGAACTTCTAATTATTTTATTATGGTAGCAATCCTCAAAATTTAGCATTTAATTTCCCACATTCCATTGCAAGTATGAAAATCTATATATATATCTAATTAGGTGAGAGACCTGGGTATCCTAATAAATACCCAAGCCTTACATTAATGGATATCCTTTCAGAACTTCTTGTTTTCATTAAAAATTAAAGTTTCAATATACTTCAAAGATTCAAAATAGAAGAATATTTAATATCATATTTTAATTTTTAATTAGCATCAAAATCAATTTGATTTAGATGTTCATGTTACTTACATGTTAAAGAGCTAATTTTGATTAGGAATATAAGGAGCTATAGCTGAATATACAAATTTAATAAATACATTGGATTTGGGGAAAAACCTTAACCTCAATTTGAAAAGCAAGTTTATTTCCAAATTTGCTTCTAATAAGTTATTTAATAATAAGGTTCTCACCTGGGACATAAAAAACATAAACCTTAGAGCAAAACGAAGTGTATTGACTGAATGAAGCTTAATTCCATAATTTAGTGTTTCAAAATATGAATTTAAATTCTTAAGTATTTCAAAAGATGAATTAATCCTCCCAAAGGAAAGCTTCATCTCAATTTATTTCGATAATCTCATGAAACACATTTTTAAATGATGATTAGCTGACAGAGACATCAGTTTTTCTATTAAGCTTTCTTAATTTCACCTTTGATTTGATATCAAAATGAATATTTTTGTTTATTCAAATGTCTCAATTCAAATAAAAAAATTAAGCACAAGTGATGTTGGATAAATGAGGAAATACCTGGAAGGAAAAATTACAAGAAAACAGTTTTCAATTTCTATTTGAGACTTGTAAACCTTTCTCCTCTTGTGTGCTAAGATACTCACAACTTCCCTTCCTAATAATTATGAATTATCTTTACTTGAGATCCCCAATAAATTCAATTTATTTGATGGTGCCTGGCACAGAAAATGCTATTCAAAGGACACTGATCAGAATTTTCTTGACCTTAGAGAAATTTTTAATTCAAAGCTTGAAAATTGGATATTATAAAATCCGGAAACCTAGGTGAATTTCACTAATAGGTACCACAACAGATTTTAGACATGGGATAACCTTCAAACCAACACAAATCTGTAAGACTACTTCAGTAATACTATCATAGATGTTTTATAATTGAAACTCATTTTAATAATGATGTTAGGGTTGCAAACTATTTTTTAAGATGGAAATATTTTCTTTCAGGATAGCGCTACTTCAATTCTGATAAAGCTGAAATATGATCTTTGTAAAATAGAGTAAATTGCGATAACTTGTAAATAGTATGTAAGCTTAACTTGATGAATGAATAAATATTAGTGATAAATTGCCTCCCCTGATTAGACTATAATTAATAAGGGTTTCTTTTTCAAAATAATAATAATAATAATATATTGTTTCAAAACTATCTTTAATATTACTCTTAATATAAAATGTAAGGTTTGTCTATGAAACTCTTGATAATAGTAACAAAATCAAGAGCACTATGACTGTCCTCAATAGAAATATATAATATAATAAAATATTATAACCACAAATTTAAATATAATTATTAAAAATAATTCTATGAGAATATAATAATTATAATAAATTATAATTATTCTATTATTGTTATAGTCACTGACAGTTATAACAATAAGAATTGTAAAGCTCTTAATGAGACAATTACACGTGGAAATATGAATATTAACCACTTATAAATAATATAAATATTATTTATAAAAGAATTATAACACACACTGTGCAGAAATAATTTGTATAGAATAAAATTCTATATAAAAAAGACTAATACTAGATAAAAAAATAGAGAACTTTAGAGAAAGCTTACTTATAATATTTATATAATACAACAAGTTAAACAACAACAGTTATTATATTAAATAATGATTATAAGCTAAAAACACGTCTAAAATCAATAATTTTAAGGATAAAACAACTTTTTATAATAAAATTTAAGATTAAAGAGTTTTTAAGAGGAATTTGTGGATTTTAAAAGATATTTAAGATGAAAATTTTATAACATAAAATATATTATTGATGATTAAAACAATAATCTGAATTCTATGACTTCAATTCTTTAATTTACAATTAATAAAGAATAAAATAACTTAAGAATTACTTTAATAATAAGATTTTATAAATGATAAAACTTTACCTGTTTAAATGTCTAATATGATTGGATTGATAATGAATGATGGACAAAAACAGTGATGAAAAGACTCTTTTTATGTCTTCAGAGCAGCTCTCATGATTCATAATGAATATACAGGGCGTGCTCAGGTCAAAACTGAAAAACCATACTTAAAAACAAAGTTCTTAACTTAAGGAAACTTGTTTTTAGTTCCAATTTAAAGTTACCAGTGTTATTCTTAACTCCATGTAACTTTAATCCTCATTTAAACTAATTATTTTAAGTTTTTAATATAAATAAACTTATTTATATTAAAGTTCATCACATGAGCAACTTAAAAATGGAGTTTCAAGCAGAAATCTCTTAAACTCAATTTTTAATTAATTTTTAAAGAAATCATAATTTTCTTTGAGCTTAATTAAAAGAGTAAATTTCCAGGCTAATTACCCAGGAAATTTATTTATATAAGATACTTAAAATTTAATTTATATATAGATAATATTAAATTCTAAGCTGTGTTAGATTTTCAAGCAAATCCATTAAGATTTGGATTTTTAATGAATTTTTGAAGTTATTGCTATTTTTCCACGTAAAATAGCAATACACACCAAACCTTAACTTTTGATAAGGTTTTGATGCTTGTAGCTTTAAGGTTTTTAAGCTTTATTAAGCTTTGACAGTTCTGAAAACCTTGATTTCAAGCCTGCATATTGGGATTTACCCTTTGGCAGCTTGAAATTCCTGTCCAAATTAGGATAAAACCAGTTTAAACCTTAAGGTTGGATCAAAGTCTAATCTTAAAGTTTAAATAAGGTTGAAAATCCTCCAATACAGGTGGACAACCTTAATTGAATTATTGCAGATCCAAAAAGTTGGGTACCCCAGCTCTATTTGGTCTTTTTCCTTTGTCCCACCTTTTTGCGTGGATTTTGCCCTTTTATTTATTTAAAGCCATACCATGGCTTTAAACCCTTTTAAATTGAGCTCACGCAGGATTTACATTCTGTATGGCAGATCCTTAGCCAATTCAGTAAATATACACCACACCTCAATTTTAACTAAAATTTTGGTAATTTTGCATTAACCTTATGCAACTTTAAATTTAAGCTTATTTAAGCTTAAATTTAACAATTTTAAAAAAATGTTAAAAAAGTTAAGTTAGTACTGTGAGATTCTTAAATCTTCTAATAACACAAGAAATAAGTGTTTTTGGGTATAACACCTTATGGATGTACCCTAGGTTATTTTTGATGTAGAATCCAAAAATGACATAATATTTATAACTTTGTTTATCCAAAATAAAGTTATACTTATTTTTTGTTATTTTTTATTTTAATTTCAACTAAAAAGTCTGTTTAAGACAAAATTAGCTGTTTATAAAATCATTCGTGGCCTTACGGGTATGTTATACATACCTCACAGGCTCACATAAAATGTGACTATTCAATAGTAATTATGTGAATTTACAATATAATGTATACTACCTTTAGCTACAAATTATTAATAATCCAATAATTTTATATATCAAATTACAGAATTAAATATAAAGTAGGGTAGACTACTGTCAACTAAAACTTATTTTGGAAAAACTAAGATTGTAATAACTACAACTACTAAATTCCTCCCTTCTATCACAATGAAAACTCTCTTTTAGACACAAATTTTTAGAAAAAATATTAATAGGTTGATTTTTGTTGATGAACCACACTTTGGGACATGAGGGATAAGAATTGGATGGGGAGATGGACTCTATTTATAGTTTTTTGTTACATGTCATGATGAGACATGGGGTTAAAATGCTATATATCAAAAAGAATCATTTTGGCTAGCAGGTATATACGCCTTGATCTTTGAGAAGACATTTTTCGAGTGGTACTTTGATATCAATTATAAGCTATTCAATCTCAAACTTAACCTTGATACTGATGGGGTAATATAGAAATATAACTAATAGTTGGGTTTTTCTACGATATAAAAAGAGTACTTTCATCCGCTCAAGCTAGTAGAATAATTATTCAATCTATTAATTGTTATATCTTATAATTCAGTCACTTATAATCATTCTAATACTCATACATACTGTTCTGGAGGAGTATAGGTATAGTTAACCATTCTATCTCACTATGTAGCTTAACCAACTTATATTAGACCTATCAATTCAGAGGAATGGGTGTATCAGTTGTAGTCGGCTATATAGTTAAATAATAGATACACAAATAGATTCCTTTCAGGTACATTCCTTTACTTACTTAATACTGTATCATATAAGATATTTTACTCACTCTTTGTTTTAGTATTATTAGCGACTGATTTCATAATTATCATAGCAGCTATAAGATTGTGAACAACTACTCATTGCATTAAATTCTTACCAATCAGATTACTCCCTTTTATTTTTATTTTTTTACGTGTCATGACGTGATTCAACACATGATCTCAATTCAACTAAAATTGAAAATTGTGGAGAAACCTTAATTGGCTATAATGGTTATTATCTCAATTTATTACTCATCAACTTGATTGAATTATTCTCATAATCAACAAGTTTCTTATTCTAATCATCCAATTTCTGTATACTTTCTACCAATTATTAATCTTCTATTGTAAATTTCCTTTTTGAATATCATTTTTTATCTTGATCAATTAAAATTACAACCTTTACTAGACACTCAAAAGTTACCCGTAGCATCTCTTCTAATTCCCCTCAAAATGTAAATTTCATGAATTTTACTCATTATCATTGAAAAAAGCCATTTATACTTTAATCTCCTAGAAATCCATCACATAATAATACCTCCCTGTTAGCTTAACAGAACTTATTAATATTAATTTTATCCCCATGATTCCATCACTCTTCCATAAAGTTTCACTTTTACGCATCCTCATTATAATTCCTACCCCTTGTGTTGCAGTAATCATTTTTACTACCAATATGAAATAATAAAAATAATTGAATTATAAATAAGGAAGCTTTTAAAAAAGAGAATTATTTGGGAAAACCACTTCTCTACATATTTTTTCTTGATTTGGGGTGGTGAAGTGGGGTGTCATATGAATACTTGATCATTTTCACACTCCACTGATCCTTATTGAATTTATTCCCTTTGTAAGAAAATATAAAATGTAGTTAGTTCCGATGATATATTATTGAAAGGATGAAAAAATGAATCTTTATTGTCCATTAAGCTAATCTGGTATAGGAATACCCCAGTGATGGCATATCTTTTGAAATTCAATGATTTGAAATGAGACAACAATTCATAATGATATATTTTCCTCATTCCACACACTTTAAAGAGAATACTAATAAAGTTTTTCTGAAACATTTTTAAAATGATATCTTTTGGTGAGACATGCAGAATAAAGAGATATTTTCAATGGAAAATTCTTCCACATCAAGCTTCAAGTAGATGGACATAGCTTTAAATATGGGCTTAGTCGTGGGGTGGAAGATAGTGTTATTTTTGGATAAGTCTCTTAATTACTCATTAGGAATATTCTGAATTTACATAATTACTTGATAGTTCCAAATTTCTGGAGAAAATATCAAATAATTTTGGTTTGTAAATGAAGATCCTCATTTGTTCAATGGAAAAGGGTTTTTATCAAGATTTACATCATGGTTAATCTCAAAATATTTTCTTGAGAACAATCTTTTTTAAATCATAGCAGATACTCTCCATCAGGAGGTGCTTCAAAATAATATTTATATGAAAAATTCTGGTTTTAATTTGCTTTTGGAATAATGAAACAACAAATATTTTGCCACAATTTTTTAAAACGGAATTTTCCCATTAAGCTAATAAATTTTTATTTTTCAAAAATAAACTTTTTTAGTTCCTCAGACTAATGAATACCAAGCATATGATAATGGAGTATTCCTCAAAAGGGGTTCTCCACGAAGTCTTTTCAAAGAAAATCATATAAAGTATATCTAAAGCCGCAAGCTTCCACGATTGACTTATTCCTTAATAAATTCATCTATTATATTAAAAATTGTTCTTTCATATTCTATATTTATGAGTTTAACTTTGATATAAGATTTTTTATTTGGAAAACCTCTATTCAAACATTTTTCAATCATTTTTTGGGTTAGGTTGATAT
Organism: Austropuccinia psidii; assembly: GCA_023105745.1. NCBI lineage: Eukaryota > Fungi > Basidiomycota > Pucciniomycetes > Pucciniales > Sphaerophragmiaceae > Austropuccinia > Austropuccinia psidii. The sequence continues at coordinate 48,580,608 of JALGQZ010000008.1, read as the reverse complement.
TTTTTAAGCTTATATCAGTAACTATCTTCAAATGGATAAAATAAATGCAATTTTTGGAAGCATAAAAGTTTCTGGAAAAATTAGCAAGCTGCTTACTATATTATAATGATTATAGAAAAGAAGCTCTCTTGATATTTTCTCTATTTTTTTGAGTGATAATAACTATAAGTGGAGAAATAAGTAATATTATCATCAGTTCAAAGCTTAAACCTATTTTAAAAAAACATGTTGAAATGAATAAAAGAAATATTTTTCTAATAATTTTCTTGTCTTTGTTTGAATTCATCAGAAAGTTTTTTATTTTAGTGAATAAAAAATTATTTAGTAGACTTAGTTACGAGAATCTTGGCTTACTGCCTCTGAGAAAAGTTTATTTTATATATAGGGATATAGTTCCCTTGAAGGTTTGATAGAAAAAGGATGTCAATTTTGGATAATAAAAATTTCAAAATAAGTTCTGGAAAAGCGTAAAGATATGATTTACCGCTCTTTTAGCTTAACAAACATGTGATGGTATTTCTTCTTAAATTGAATTAAATTTTGGAATCATATGAAAAATAAGATTAATAACAGGTGAAAAAGGGACCCAATAAGATCCATAACAAATTTTAAGAAATAATTACTGTTTTGTTTTGGAATACTGTGTTATAGCTTCCGAATTTTTTTTTTAAAAATTATCTCTTGAGTAAAACTTCATATAGAAACTTATACTGAACATATTCCCTCAGATAAGCTTCATTATCTGTTAAAATAATAAAAGACGAATTTTTAACTGATAAACCTTTTAGAATACTAAATTTTTGATATCTTGCATTTTGAAACCTTGGAATCGTAGCCAAAACCAAAGGAGTACTCATTTAATTTCACAACATCAATTTTCACGACTGAACAAGACTAAAACTATTAGTTATTGATATTACCACTCCTTTCATGATAAGGGATAAATTCCTTTTTCAAATTATTATTTATCAACATTTAAGCCTTTGAGAAACCCCAATTTACAGTTCCATCAAAAATCCTATTCCCATCTCAATGGCTTAGGATAAAAAAGTCTTATTAATATTTTTAATTACTGATGAGTTTAGAGTTAATAAGTTGATAGCTTAATTACATCTTTGGGGCTTTATTAGGATCTATTATCATTTCGAATATAATATTGGGGTAATTTAGTTTGGTTCTATAAAATGAACTCACCTCTTTTAATATATACCAGACCTGAAAATGAGAAGGCTAAGATTTATTGATGAATATTTTTTTTTTGAAATTATAAAATCCATATTCATGTTATATACCCTATTAACTTTTCTTCAAAAAAATTCAATCATGGAATCTTTAACTTGAGCCATTCAATTTTCTTTTAATACAAACAGTAATCGCAGATATTGCTAAAATTTCTAGGTTCTATTCACTAAGAGTCAGAAATACACAACTTGATCCAAATATAGATATTCAAAAACTAATCCATCTTTTGTTTGATGTTGGATTCATTTTTTCCATGTTGAGACCATGTTTCAACTGCAGCACCTGGCCTCAGGGCCTTCCTTTTTTCTATGGTACCTCCTCAGGTTCGGAATACAAGCATCAAATTTCTGTAGAATAATTTTTCAATTCATTGCAAAACAATTCTACAAATATTCTTTATTTCTTCTCACATAAATTTACAATTGAATCACAAATAAATTTTAATACTTTTGGAAAATACCTTCAAAAAAGCTTTATCTTTTTTAAATGACTTTTTCAAAACAAATATTTAATTTATTTTCTAAAATTATTCATATAAATTAAAGTCATTTACTAATGACTTATTTCTTGCATAGTTAAAGCTTATAAAATAATATTAATCATATCATGTCATCCAATGATGAAATTTTCTGATTTAATATTATGATTTTGATATTAGTAATAATATCACCATACCATCCTTCTAGCATGTATTAACCTTATTATTTATTTTGCATTTTTTTTTCAGGAGTGGAATACTTATAAGGGTGTTATTACTACACTTTCATTCTAATACATGTAAATAAAAACCATTATAATGATTTCATGGTTAGGACTAAACCAAATATATCACATAATCAAAAATTATTTGAAATATGATAATGATATTATCCTTTCTTCTGATGTAATGGTTAGGATTAAACCAAATATATGGCATCATTAATATGATAATGAACAAACTCTAATGCAATCGTAAATATATGATATTAATGATGAAAAAGAACTCGACTCATGGCTTGTCCATTCCAAAATATTGTATAAGAAGCTATCAATTTTTCTAGCTCATAATAAAGAGAAGAATTAGACTTGGTTGATACCCCAAGAAATGAATACTCTTCTGCACCTTTATTTACTCATTGATGAGAGCCAAAATCAATCCTCACCAGTTTTTATTTATGAAATAACACCATTTAATGATTCTAGTCCATCTTTCCATGTCTTAAAAGACTGTATATCTAAATTAAGAAAATTATCAAATGATAGAAAAGAAATTAAAACCAATCAAAATATATTAGGTGGGATAATTAAAGGCCTCAGCTTTTGTCCGGTTTTTCATTCTGGTAAATATAAAGTTATTTAATACTTATTTCTATTTAAATTAATTATTATTAATCATCTTACAGTTTATAGGCTTATCTATAATCCTGTAAGCCTGGTTTTACCCCTGAAGAAATCAAAAATTATAACCTTCAATGGGTAAAAATTGAACGTTAGGATGATTTTACTTCCTCTCATATGATTAATTTTTCTGGAATTTCTGCAGATTAAAATAAAGTATTAATGGACACTTTTCACCTTCTCAATTTCAGCAACCTGAAAAGGACTTCTCATGCCTCAAAGAAAGACAACAAATCCTGCTCAAGTTTAGCTGTAACTCAAGATGTATTTTTCTATAAAACACATGAAGATTTTAATTATTTCAATACATGTACTTATGGTATCTTTTTTTATTTCAACTAATAACTGTCGGCCCATCTGGACAAGGATTTAACTTTACCAAATTTAAAATTCTCATCTATTTTTGGAGGAAACCTGGAATAATGGAAATACTCTGGAAGACTTCGTTTATTTTTCATCACACTTTCAAGTCTCCTCCATAAATTATCAATTATCAAGAAATTACTCATTTTAGGTGCTCCTTCCAAATTAACAGGAGAATATTTTCAAAAATGAATCCTGCTGGAATCAAATCACAATTCTATGGCCACTCAGGTTGAAACCAACAGTGTGAAAATCCATCTAAAAAGATAAAGTTTCAATTAATCTATTTTTTCCATTGAAATTAACTTCAAGTCATAGTTCTTGAGATTTTTGAAAAAATTAATTTAGTAACATAAAATATCATGAATGATCATCTTTCCATGGAAAACTAATTGGCTTGATCTTTTCATTCATGTTTAGAAGATCTTTCAAATTTTCTAGTTCATCTAACTTTTTCACGGATGCTTGGTATCTTCATACATATAAAGTGGTTCATCCCCAATTTGTGCCAACATATTTTCAAAAATTATACAAAAAACCATCCAACTAGCAAAAAACTGTACTTATTGATCATCCCTGATTTAATTGTGCAGTTCCCTTATAAAGATCCACTCGTCCTTTAAAATCCCTATGGCATGCTCACTTCTTACCCTTGATTTTGCTAGAAAAAATGGAAACAATTTTTTGTTTTCATCCTATTCTTAAACCCCCTGATAAGCTGGAATAAACCAAGGAAAGCCTGCATATTCTGTGTCTTCTGGTAAGTACTTATCCTTTTCATAAAATCCTTGTGGTATTTTGGCTATTTCCATATGCTTATATACATTTTTATCATTAAGTGATTAAGTACATCAAGAATGTAGTACAATTAACTGTATAAGCTGTGGATATAGAACTTTGATTGAAAATTAAGTACTTTTCCTGTCCTCAAAATTTGTATAAGTAAGTTTAATTGAAAATGGAAATTTTTTAAGACTTTTCAAAAGAAAAAATGCCAAATATATTGCTTTTAACTTTTTTAGTATAAAAAGGTAATGTTATTAAGATTCATTGCTTTATCAACAAGAAAAATCTATCCAAAAATACTCTACAAGCTATATATGGCTACAAAAGAAATTTATTCAAGAGGAATTTCAATTGAAATTAATTTAGAAAAAATTTTATGCAATTAATATGATAACAGAGCCTATCAAAGGAATATAAAAGATAAAAAGCTCAAAAGTGACCAGAGTTAATTTGGAAACAAAGTGACAAAGCTAGCAGTGATGAAAGTTGCTTGAATTCACTTTTGGGTTGGTTCAAGGGTAAAAATGATCATGAGAGTTACAAAAAATGATTATAATTATTTTCCATGTGTTTGTTAAGCTTAATATGATTTTAAAAGGTTGGATTGAATTTCTTATTGATTGGTTTAACAGTGTTTAAGCTAATTATAAAAGGAAAAATTTTGACAAGGAAAAGTGGGGAAAATACGAGATTCTTTAATATCCACAAATTTCCTTACTCCAAAGGTAAAATTTACTATAATGAATTTTTTAAAAAATCCTGACAATAGAAAAGCCAATTATGGAATCATTTAACCCTTGTTTGGACCAAAAAAAGGCTATTTTTAGTCATTTTGGTCCCTTAAATAAGCCATTGACATAGTAATAATTGGTTTAAGACTTTCAAAAAACATAATAATCTCTGTAAGAAACCTTGAAACTAGCTAAAGCTTTTCTTACTAAGTTTGGTTTAAATTAAGGGTAGCTTTACCCACTTGGCAACAGTTAAAACTTTCCTGTTTGATATCAAAGCCTCACCATGAATTGACTCAAAGACCCTGTAACTCAATTCCAGCCCAAATTTTATGAGCTCTTTTATGAATTTTGACATCTCATGCCTTTCAGCAAGGAATCTGGGGAAGTCTGGCTCCCTTGGAGCCAATATTCCTTCCTCCTCCCAAAAAAAATAATCTTTCCAGATTATTTTTTGTTTAATTCACCATCATTTACTATAGTTAAATTTTTCCAATGCAATTTGATTGAATAATTAAGGTAAAAAATCATAATTATTAATTCCTCATATGTAAATTAAATTTTACTTATGTAATATACACACACATTGTAACATTTCAATTGAAAATACTTCAATTCCTCATAGCTTCTAAATTACACACCACACATCAATTTTCACACAAAAATTTCTTATTAACACCACATTTGGTGTGAGCTAAATTAATTCTTTGAGGAGTTTCAGATTTTCATACATAAAATACTAAAAAGTCAATTTAAGCTCATTTAGAGTTGAGTTACAGAATATTCACTCAGAGGTGACCCCACCTGAGTTTCTATGAGGAATCCAATGGTGAAATAATTTTTGTAAGTTTATTCGTTGGGAAAAAGACTATAATAATTTTTACTAACAATTTTCCAAAAAAATATTTCAATTTTGATATTTTTAATGAAAATTTATTTTTACTTTAATTTTTCATAAAGAAAAATATTTTCACATTTTAAATTTTTAATGAAATTTTGAAATTGAATTATGATTAAAATTTTTAATTTTTTTATTTAAATTTTATATTTATATTTCAATTTTCTCTTTATATTAATCATATATTCATTCTTTTCAATTATAACTTATTTTTATTATTTGTGGTCTTTTGGGTATATGACAATACCTCTAAATATTACAAAACAGCTGTATGGACATGTAATACATCAAATTTGATTCAAATTTTTGAATTAAATATCATACCTTGTTTACTAATTAAAATAGTCTTCACCATCTTTGTGGTAATTGAGAAAAACGGTTAAGATAACAATAAATAAATTGAATGGGCCCAGGAAACCCTTCAACCTGAATCACTACTGAAATATCTCTTCATTTTTCAATTTATGTTCAAACTAGAATTCCTCTTTTTGACTTTTTTAATACAACAATCACATTTTAAGTGTAAAGCACAATAGCAAGAGGGCTAACTCCGAAAAAAAAATCAAGTTTTTCCAAAGCACCCCAATTTCCATTTTATCCTAATATTTATAGTATCAAAACCAATTTTTTGGCAGGATCTGTTTGGTTTTTTTGTGATGAACGTTATAATTATTCATTTTTTTAATTTTAATAACCCATTTTGTAAGATTTGTCTATAAAACTGTTGATAATATTACTATTAATCAACAGTACTATTACCGTTCTTATGAAATATAAGAATGAAAATTATTATAACAGAAATTAAATAATTAATTAATTATTTATTTCTTTTACTTGTTATACACTACTAGACATTATAACAGTAAGCAGTAATTTTCTACAAGAATCAATTACAAGAAGTATTTAATAATAAAACTTCTTTGTTAAAATAATAAAATTATTTGAATAAATAATTATCTTTTTTGAGAATAATTCTAAATATAATTCTTAAAGAAAACGATTACTAGAGAAAAAATTTAAGAATTAAGACAAAACACTCACTAATACTCCAAAGAACTTAATAAAGATAATAGTAGAGAAATTTGACAGATAATTGTGGATTGAATAGATCAAAATGGATTTTTAACAATATTAAGACAATACATAGTTAATTGAAATTATTTCATGTCTTTATTATTTATTTCTGAAAGAATAAAATAATTAAGAAAAGATTTAACTAATACTCACTTGTTGGTAATAATGGTATAATTGAATAATGTGATGATTTGGAAAAAACAGCAAGAGGAGGCCTCTTTTAAGTCTAAGAAAGCTCAAAGAGGCATGCCATGGAGAAAACTGAAAATCCAGTGAGTGATAGAACAATAATCCCCTTTGTATTAATGATTGCATCATCTGTTGTCATGTAAGATTATCATAACTACTGAATTGATGCTTTTACATGACTACCAACCAAAATATGGTTAAGAATAAAAGGAGTAACAACTTTCAATATTATTTTATTTTAAAATGAAAATTAATTTTCTGAAAATTATCAATGTTATTGGAAATTTCATCACAGGTTGTATTTTCTGTGAATTTTTGAAGATTCAGTATTTCACATGGAATTATCAAAAATGGACTGTAAGTAAAACTTTTAATTTTACTTATTAAACTGGATTTTTTTTTGGTTTCTTATAAGTCATACTGTTTTCTATTGGTCCTGAAAATTTCAGAAATATTAATTAACAATTGTATTTTTAATGAATTTTTGAAGTTTTTACCTCATTTCTATGTAGAATTGCAAATAGCACAGTATGGCAGGTTTCTATGAGGTAAATCAAGGGATACTAGTCCAAAAAGGGTTTTAATCACTCTTTTAAGGTTTCTCCATGGAAAATAATTAATAATTGACATGGTTAAAGGAGTCTAAGCTGCTCTTTACCTCTTTGTCACATCAAAATAGCAGCTTATTTGCAATTTTCTTATGATTTAATGAGAGTTTAACTTGGTAACTAGGTTTTCAAAATGTTTTAGTATACTAATTGGGCCATGATCAGCCAAGGATCCAAGCTTTAGAGTTATTCACGCCTCAGAGGCCTCAGAAGCTGGGGACCCTGGCTCTCTTTGATGTCTTTTGTCCCCCTTAGCTCTTTTCATGTCAAAAATAGAAATTCAAGATTCAAGACTGATATCCACTATGGGTGTATCAAAACTATATGCAAGAATACCATAATATTAAGTGCCACAAACATGCATAACACTATTCTTAGTGTATATGTAACATGGGATTTCTCACATTCCTATTATTTTGGCATGAAATTGAGAAAAACAAAAAAAATTTCCCAATTCTTTTATGCAGTATTGAAGTATTTTCCATAGTACCACCTCTTATAGTAAATTTAGGCTTATTCACTCTATTGAGTTACCCTAGGTGAATTTTTTTGTAGAATCAAAATCTGGCCTTAAATCCATGGATTTACCTACTCACAAAAAAGTTATTCATCTTTTCTGAAATAAAAAATGATGAATTTTGAATTTATGCATGACTTATGGGTTATGCATAGTTCAAAATTTTTTTTTAAAGATAGTTGTGGCCTATTTGGGTATGTAAAATA